>CM055743.1:13504230-13818909 GCA_029465975.1 Dallia pectoralis
TATAGGTGCGTTATGTACACAATAGATCTGTGTTTAATAACTGTTATAACGGTGAACACCAAACTGAAACTTGCAACACTCGTGGCACACCAATAACTGGTCAATGTCTTTCCAGTTCCCACCTGGGATATTTGCCAACTTCACCAACATCTACCTGCAGAACCGGTGTCATGCTTGCTGTGGTTGGACACATCTGCGGTGTTACTGCCATCAGTGTCTGTTGGCGGGCAGGGAACATGTGGACGAGCTCTGGTGGATTTTCCCAGGACGTCTACAGTATGTTAAAGAAAAGCTCCTATTGATTTTGGGCTGTGGAGTTGGTTTTGGCTTCAGTCTCTGGCCCCACGTGGGTCTGGGTGCATCATGCTGGCTGAATGACTGAATGGCTGGCTGACTGAATGGCTATTTGCCTGTTTTGGCTGACTTGCAGTCGGATGGTTTACGTTGATGGCCAGCTGATTGACTGGTTGGTTAGCTGACTGGCTGATTGGCTGGCTGGCTGGCTGATGGGCTGGCAGGTTAGTGGATTAATTCACTGACTGAGTGGCTGACTGATTGAGTAGTTGCCTTATACTCTGATTCTCTGAGAGTACTTCACTGCTCTATGTACCCTTGGGTGCAGATATACTGACCGAAGAGATTAGAGAGGTAGAAACAGGGAAGGTGAAGAAGGCTGGATATATTAGTATTATTATGTAGTGGAATGGGAAATGGGATATAAGGGGACATGAGGTTCGAACAACCCAGGAATGTAGTGAAGAGATTGAGGGGGTGGGAGGCCCGGAGAGGGAGGCCTGAGGAGGGCGCTATGCACAAGGAGAAAGTGTTGAAGGACAATTGATGGGATTTTTTGGCAATCTCTACACTTGTCTATAATGACCTCTGTGTCTGGCTCAGAGAAAAACCAATCACAAATGTGTGCGTGCGTGTCTGAGTTTTGTTTGTGTATGAGTGATGGTCGTGTTTCTCATTTTCAAAATTGCACCCTGAAATGCTCAAGGCTCCGGTCCCTCGTGGAAAAAACTCTCAGTGAACCCCGGTACAAATGTGCATTAGAGCTGGAGGCTGAATACAGGTGGAAGACAGAACAGGAAACGTGGGTGGATGGGACAGGAAGATGTGCCAATGTAAGTTCACTCTGGAACTTGAAGAACAGACACGTTCAACTCACTTGAGAAAAAGTTAGGTGGAAAACTGACACAAATCCAACAATGAGATCCACAATTATGTACCAATTATGTACCTGTGTCACTGTCAACATATGATGTGTAAAAGGGTTCTCTCGAAGTCTACACAAGGCCAGGTATTGTGGTTTCTCAAACTTGTTGGACCACAAACGCTGCTTCAATCTGCGATTGTTTTTGCTGCTCAACCTAGCAGTTGAGTTAAAAAAACACACGTTATTGATTGGTTCATCGAACATTGTTGTCAACCAAGAAGACCTTTTCAATACACAGATGTTTCCGGAGGTATTCAGCCAAAGTGTCGGGAAGCACAGTAACCTACAACGAACCAGCTGCGCTCAATACCAGGCGCGCAGTCGAAACAGAATATCACATCTGTATAATCACTGTACTTTTCTTGATAGAGAGGTCTTCCTGGTGAGGATTGAAAAGTTTAAAAAATACAGGATTGTTTTAATGAAGCGCTAAACAGCCTCCGGTTGCAGAAGACGAGAGTCCTCAAAGGAAAACGGCTGTCTGCCGAGACTGAGGGGAAGTGAGAGGTGAACGGAGAAATACGGAAATACGCTCCAGGGGGGTGGGAGAAAATCAATATACACGCCAAAACGCCCACACAATGAAGATAGCGCAGGCCAAGTTTGTGAGCTGTTAGTTGACCTCGACCATCTTTATACAGCACGAGTAAAGAGTTGCTTTTTAGACAGCACCATTTGGTGAGAAAAGTCTGGGTGCTATACTTCTGAACTGGGCTGTAGTTTTCTGTTGCACATGTAGGTATTTCTGCATGTGAATATATTACTCATTTTGTTATATTTTCCTGAGGTGTGTCACTTAAAGCAAATAGTTTATTACTACGGTCAATACTTCAGGTGTTTTGGATTTGAAACGTAATCTTATTCACAGTGTAAATTTTTTACTTTGATTTGGATGTATATATTTGTGTAGAGTTTTAAAATGACAAAACATTGTCCGGCCATTTTCATATGCTTCACCGTATTTCACAGATGAGCTGGTATGCAGACAAGCTTCTCACCACACGTTCCTCCAGCCGTCCCTCTAGTACATGTCTGTCATCTGACCACAACACCTCGTTAAAGGCCATCGTGTCTGGCTGTATATGTCCACTTCTGCTGTTAAAGTCTCCTGATTGTAGTGTTTGATGCATCACGGCGTTTCTCCCAGAGTGTGAACCTGGTCTATTAGACCGTTGGCTTTTTTTTCTTCATCGTGTAGCCGTTCTTTAGTCACCCACAGGTTCCACAGCAGAGGTTTTAGTTGACTCACCAGGCTGTTTGTGTGTCACTGCTGAGCTCACCAGTGCGTTCCTTGTTTTTAATGATGTTCTGGGCTTCATAAATACATTTGGTGACCTGAAAAAAGGTTCACAGTTTTAAGTGTTGGCAATTCTAAATGGTAAAATCGCTGCTGTTATTTACGGCTGTAAGTGCACAAGGAGCCTGAAATAGATGCAGGAACTGTATTCTTGAACCTTAGAACTTTTAGAGTATATTGCTAAATGAACAAATATATATTCCCAGTCCCAATTACTTGTCTACAGCCTTATTCAGACTATTTTTTATGACATTATTAAATAAGTTATTATTTGTGCTGAACTGAAAGGTTTTGATGTACAGTTTCTGAAGTACAGATTGTTTATTCCCGGCTCAAACATGTTTGACTTAGTCTCTGGGACCTGCTGTTATAGCCTACATGCTTTTATCAGAGCCAGTCTAGCAGGTCTGTAAATATCACAGTGCATCAGCCGGGGAACGCTTACGATGGTGTGAGAGATGCTGCTCAGATCAACTTGGTACACTATGAGTCACTATGAGTCCTAAAACGTCTGGACCAAGCTCCTAATGGAGAAGACACACACTGACTGTGTATATAAGACATTGTGTTCCCAGTCTTGGATAAAAGGATGAGATGACTGGAAAACGAGCCTCCTATCTGTGTTTTCTCCTCTCTTCAGCTGACTCCTGTGTCCTCCTATCTGTGTTTTCTCCTCTCTTCAGCTGACTCCTCTGTCCTCCTATCTGTGTTTTCTCCTCTCTTCAGCTGACTCCTCTGTCCTCCTATCTGTGTTTTCTCCTCTCTTCAGCTGACTCCTGTGTCCTCCTATCTGTGTTTTCTCCTCTCTTCAGCTGACTCCTGTGTCCTCCTATCTGTGTTTTCTCCTCTCTTCAGCTGACTCCTCTGTCCTCCTATCTGTGTTTTCTCCTCTCTTCAGCTGACTCCTGTGTCCTCCTATCTGTGTTTTCTCCTCTCTTCAGCTGACTCCTCTGTCCTCCTATCTGTGTTTTCTCCTCTCTTCAGCTGACTCCTCTGTCCTCCTATCGGTGTTTTCTCCTCTCTTCAGCTGACTCCTCTGTCCTCCTCCTATCTGTGTTTTCTCCTCTCTTCAGCTGACTCCTCTGTCCTCCTATCTGTGTTTTCTCCTCTCTTCAGCTGACTCCTCTGTCCTCCTATCTGTGTTTTCTCCTCTCTTCAGCTGACTCCTCTGTCCTCCTATCTGTGTTTTCTCCTCTCTTCAGCTGACTCCTCTGTCCTCCTCCTATCTGTGTTTTCTCCTCTCTTCAGCTGACTCCTCTGTCCTCCTATCTGTGTTTTCTCCTCTCTTCAGCTGACTCCTCTCTCCTCCTATCTGTGTTTTCTCCTCTCTTCAGCTGACTCCTCTGTCCTCCTATCTGTGTTTTCTCCTCTCTTCAGCTGACTCCTCTGTCCTCCTATCTGTGTTTTCTCCTCTCTTCAGCTGACTCCTCTGTCCTCCTATCTGTGTTTTCTCCTCTCTTCAGCTGACTCCTCTGTCCTCCTATCTGTGTTTTCTCCTCTCTTCAGCTGACTCCTGTGTCCTCCTATCTGTGTTTTCTCCTCTCTTCAGCTGACTCCTGTATCCTCCTATCTGTGTTTTCTCCTCTCTTCAGCTGACTCCTGTGTCCTCCTATCTGTGTTTTCTCCTCTCTTCAGCTGACTCCTCTGTCCTCCTATCTGTGTTTTCTCCTCTCTTCAGCTGACTCCTGTGTCCTCCTATCTGTGTTTTCTCCTCTCTTCAGCTGACTCCTCTGTCCTCCTATCTGTGTTTTCTCCTCTCTTCAGCTGACTCCTCTGTCCTCCTATCTGTGTTTTCTCCTCTCTTCAGCTGACTCCTGTGTCCTCCTATCTGTGTTTTCTCCTCTCTTCAGCTGACTCCTCTGTCCTCCTATCTGTGTTTTCTCCTCTCTTCAGCTGACTCCTCTGTCCTCCTATCTGTGTTTTCTCCTCTCTTCAGCTGACTCCTCTGTCCTCCTATCTGTGTTTTCTCCTCTCTTCAGCTGACTCCTCTGTCCTCCTCCTATCTGTGTTTTCTCCTCTCTTCAGCTGACTCCTCTGTCCTCCTATCTGTGTTTTCTCCTCTCTTCAGCTGACTCCTGTGTCCTCCTATCTGTGTTTTCTCCTCTCTTCAGCTGACTCCTCTGTCCTCCTATCTGTGTTTTCTCCTCTCTTCAGCTGACTCCTGTGTCCTCCTATCTGTGTTTTCTCCTCTCTTCAGCTGACTCCTCTGTCCTCCTATCTGTGTTTTCTCCTCTCTTCAGCTGACTCCTCTGTCCTCCTATCTGTGTTTTCTCCTCTCTTCAGCTGACTCCTCTGTCCTCCTCCTATCTGTGTTTTCTCCTCTCTTCAGCTGACTCCTGTGTCCTCCTATCTGTGTTTTCTCCTCTCTTCAGCTGACTCCTGTGTCCTCCTATCTGTGTTTTCTCCTCTCTTCAGCTGACTCCTCTGTCCTCCTATCTGTGTTTTCTCCTCTCTTCAGCTGACTCCTCTGTCCTCCTATCTGTGTTTTCTCCTCTCTTCAGCTGACTCCTCTGTCCTCCTCCTATCTGTGTTTTCTCCTCTCTTCAGCTGACTCCTCTGTCCTCCTATCTGTGTTTCTCCTCTCTTCAGCTGACTCCTCTGTCCTCCTCCTATCTGTGTTTTCTCCTCTCTTCAGCTGACTCCTCTGTCCTCCTATCTGTGTTTTCTCCTCTCTTCAGCTGACTCCTCTGTCCTCCTATCTGTGTTTTCTCCTCTCTTCAGCTCACTCCTCTGTCTCTCCTCCTATCTGTGTTTTCTCCTCTCTTCAGCTGACTCCTCTGTCCTCCTCCTATCTGTGTTTTCTCCTCTCTTCAGCTGACTCCTCTGTCCTCCTCCTATCTGTGTTTTCTCCTCTCTTCAGCTGACTCCTGTGTCCTCCTATCTGTGTTTTCTCCTCTCTTCAGCTGACTCCTGTGTCCTCCTATCTGTGTTTTCTCCTCTCTTCAGCTGACTCCTGTGTCCTCCTATCTGTGTTTTCTCCTCTCTTCAGCTGACTCCTGTGTCCTCCTATCTGTGTTTTCTCCTCTCTTCAGCTGACTCCTGTGTCCTCCTATCTGTGTTTTCTCCTCTCTTCAGCTGACTCCTGTGTCCTCCTATCTGTGTTTTCTCCTCTCTTCAGCTGACTCCTCTGTCCTCCTATCTGTGTTTTCTCCTCTCTTCAGCTGACTCCTGTGTCCTCCTATCTGTGTTTTCTCCTCTCTTCAGCTGACTCCTCTGTCCTCCTATCTGTGTTTTCTCCTCTCTTCAGCTGACTCCTCTGTCCTCCTATCTGTGTTTTCTCCTCTCTTCAGCTGACTCCTCTGTCCTCCTCCTATCTGTGTTTTCTCCTCTCTTCAGCTGACTCCTGTGTCCTCCTATCTGTGTTTTCTCCTCTCTTCAGCTGACTCCTGTGTCCTCCTATCTGTGTTTTCTCCTCTCTTCAGCTGACTCCTCTGTCCTCCTATCTGTGTTTTCTCCTCTCTTCAGCTGACTCCTCTGTCCTCCTATCTGTGTTTTCTCCTCTCTTCAGCTGACTCCTCTGTCCTCCTCCTATCTGTGTTTTCTCCTCTCTTCAGCTGACTCCTCTGTCCTCCTATCTGTGTTTTCTCCTCTCTTCAGCTGACTCCTCTGTCCTCCTCCTATCTGTGTTTTCTCCTCTCTTCAGCTGACTCCTCTGTCCTCCTATCTGTGTTTTCTCCTCTCTTCAGCTGACTCCTCTGTCCTCCTATCTGTGTTTTCTCCTCTCTTCAGCTCCTCCTCTGTCCTCCTCCTATCTGTGTTTTCTCCTCTCTTCAGCTGACTCCTCTGTCCTCCTCCTATCTGTGTTTTCTCCTCTCTTCAGCTGACTCCTCTGTCCTCCTCCTATCTGTGTTTTCTCCTCTCTTCAGCTGACTCCTGTGTCCTCCTATCTGTGTTTTCTCCTCTCTTCAGCTGACTCCTGTGTCCTCCTATCTGTGTTTTCTCCTCTCTTCAGCTGACTCCTCTGTCCTCCTATCTGTGTTTTCTCCTCTCTTCAGCTGACTCCTCTGTCCTCCTATCTGTGTTTTCTCCTCTCTTCAGCTGACTCCTCTGTCCTCCTATCTGTGTTTTCTCCTCTCTTCAGCTGACTCCTCTGTCCTCCTATCTGTGTTTTCTCCTCTCTTCAGCTGACTCCTGTGTCCTCCTATCTGTGTTTTCTCCTCTCTTCAGCTGACTCCTCTGTCCTCCTATCTGTGTTTTCTCCTCTCTTCAGCTGACTCCTGTGTCCTCCTATCTGTGTTTTCTCCTCTCTTCAGCTGACTCCTCTGTCCTCCTATCTGTGTTTTCTCCTCTCTTCAGCTGACTCCTCTGTCCTCCTATCTGTGTTTTCTCCTCTCTTCAGCTGACTCCTCTGTCCTCCTCCTATCTGTGTTTTCTCCTCTCTTCAGCTGACTCCTGTGTCCTCCTATCTGTGTTTTCTCCTCTCTTCAGCTGACTCCTGTGTCCTCCTATCTGTGTTTTCTCCTCTCTTCTCAGCTGACTCCTCTGTCCTCCTATCTGTGTTTTCTCCTCTCTTCAGCTGACTCCTCTGTCCTCCTATCTGTGTTTTCTCCTCTCTTCAGCTGACTCCTCTGTCCTCCTCCTATCTGTGTTTTCTCCTCTCTTCAGCTGACTCCTCTGTCCTCCTATCTGTGTTTTCTCCTCTCTTCAGCTGACTCCTCTGTCCTCCTCCTATCTGTGTTTTCTCCTCTCTTCAGCTGACTCCTCTGTCCTCCTATCTGTGTTTTCTCCTCTCTTCAGCTGACTCCTCTGTCCTCCTATCTGTGTTTTCTCCTCTCTTCAGCTCACTCCTCTGTCCTCCTCCTATCTGTGTTTTCTCCTCTCTTCAGCTGACTCCTCTGTCCTCCTCCTATCTGTGTTTTCTCCTCTCTTCAGCTGACTCCTCTGTCCTCCTCCTATCTGTGTTTTCTCCTCTCTTCAGCTGACTCCTGTGTCCTCCTATCTGTGTTTTCTCCTCTCTTCAGCTGACTCCTGTGTCCTCCTATCTGTGTTTTCTCCTCTCTTCAGCTGACTCCTCTGTCCTCCTATCTGTGTTTTCTCCTCTCTTCAGCTGACTCCTGTGTCCTCCTATCTGTGTTTTCTCCTCTCTTCAGCTGACTCCTCTGTCCTCCTATCTGTGTTTTCTCCTCTCTTCAGCTGACTCCTGTGTCCTCCTATCTGTGTTTTCTCCTCTCTTCAGCTGACTCCTCTGTCCTCCCTATCTGTGTTTTCTCCTCTCTTCAGCTGACTCCTCTGTCCTCCTATCGGTGTTTTCTCCTCTCTTCAGCTGACTCCTCTGTCCTCCTCCTATCTGTGTTTTCTCCTCTCTTCAGCTGACTCCTCTGTCCTCCTATCTGTGTTTTCTCCTCTCTTCAGCTCACTCCTCTGTCCTCCTCCTATCTGTGTTTTCTCCTCTCTTCAGCTGACTCCTCTGTCCTCCTCCTATCTGTGTTTTCTCCTCTCTTCAGCTGACTCCTCTGTCCTCCTCCTATCTGTGTTTTCTCCTCTCTTCAGCTGACTCCTGTGTCCTCCTATCTGTGTTTTCTCCTCTCTTCAGCTGACTCCTGTGTCCTCCTATCTGTGTTTTCTCCTCTCTTCAGCTGACTCCTCTGTCCTCCTATCTGTGTTTTCTCCTCTCTTCAGCTGACTCCTGTGTCCTCCTATCTGTGTTTTCTCCTCTCTTCAGCTGACTCCTCTGTCCTCCTATCTGTGTTTTCTCCTCTCTTCAGCTGACTCCTCTGTCCTCCTATCTGTGTTTTCTCCTCTCTTCAGCTGACTCCTCTGTCCTCCTATCTGTGTTTTCTCCTCTCTTCAGCTGACTCCTCTGTCCTCCTATCTGTGTTTTCTCCTCTCTTCAGCTGACTCCTGTGTCCTCCTATCTGTGTTTTCTCCTCTCTTCAGCTGACTCCTGTGTCCTCCTATCTGTGTTTTCTCCTCTCTTCAGCTGACTCCTCTGTCCTCCTATCTGTGTTTTCTCCTCTCTTCAGCTGACTCCTCTGTCCTCCTATCTGTGTTTTCTCCTCTCTTCAGCTGACTCCTCTGTCCTCCTCCTATCTGTGTTTTCTCCTCTCTTCAGCTGACTCCTCTGTCCTCCTATCTGTGTTTTCTCCTCTCTTCAGCTGACTCCTCTGTCCTCCTCCTATCTGTGTTTTCTCCTCTCTTCAGCTGACTCCTCTGTCCTCCTATCTGTGTTTTCTCCTCTCTTCAGCTGACTCCTCTGTCCTCCTATCTGTGTTTTCTCCTCTCTTCAGCTGACTCCTCTGTCCTCCTATCTGTGTTTTCTCCTCTCTTCAGCTCACTCCTCTGTCCTCCTCCTATCTGTGTTTTCTCCTCTCTTCAGCTGACTCCTCTGTCCTCCTCCTATCTGTGTTTTCTCCTCTCTTCAGCTGACTCCTCTGTCCTCCTCCTATCTGTGTTTTCTCCTCTCTTCAGCTGACTCCTGTGTCCTCCTATCTGTGTTTTCTCCTCTCTTCAGCTGACTCCTGTGTCCTCCTATCTGTGTTTTCTCCTCTCTTCAGCTGACTCCTCTGTCCTCCTATCTGTGTTTTCTCCTCTCTTCAGCTGACTCCTGTGTCCTCCTATCTGTGTTTTCTCCTCTCTTCAGCTGACTCCTCTGTCCTCCTATCTGTGTTTTCTCCTCTCTTCAGCTGACTCCTCTGTCCTCCTATCTGTGTTTTCTCCTCTCTTCAGCTGACTCCTCTGTCCTCCTATCTGTGTTTTCTCCTCTCTTCAGCTGACTCCTCTGTCCTCCTATCTGTGTTTTCTCCTCTCTTCAGCTGACTCCTCTGTCCTCCTATCTGTGTTTTCTCCTCTCTTCAGCTGACTCCTCTGTCCTCCTCCTATCTGTGTTTTCTCCTCTCTTCAGCTGACTCCTCTGTCCTCCTCCTATCTGTGTTTTCTCCTCTCTTCAGCTGACTCCTCTGTCCTCCTATCTGTGTTTTCTCCTCTCTTCAGCTGACTCCTCTGTCCTCCTATCTGTGTTTTCTCCTCTCTTCAGCTGACTCCTCTGTCCTCCTCCTATCTGTGTTTTCTCCTCTCTTCAGCTGACTCCTCTGTCCTCCTCCTATCTGTGTTTTCTCCTCTCTTCAGCTGACTCCTCTGTCCTCCTATCTGTGTTTTCTCCTCTCTTTCAGCTGACTCCTCTGTCCTCCTCCTATCTGTGTTTTCTCCTCTCTTCAGCTGACTCCTCTGTCCTCCTCCTATCTGTGTTTTCTCCTCTCTTCAGCTGACTCCTCTGTCCTCCTCCTATCTGTGTTTTCTCCTCTCTTCAGCTGACTCCTCTGTCCTCCTATCTGTGTTTTCTCCTCTCTTCAGCTGACTCCTCTGTCCTCCTATCTGTGTTTTCTCCTCTCTTCAGCTGACTCCTCTGTCCTCCTCCTATCTGTGTTTTCTCCTCTCTTCAGCTGACTCCTCTGTCCTCCTCCTATCTGTGTTTTCTCCTCTCTTCAGCTGACTCCTCTGTCCTCCTCCTATCTGTGTTTTCTCCTCTCTTCAGCTGACTCCTCTGTCCTCCTCCTATCTGTGTTTTCTCCTCTCTTCAGCTGACTCCTCTGTCCTCCTATCTGTGTTTTCTCCTCTCTTCAGCTGACTCCTCTGTCCTCCTATCTGTGTTTTCTCCTCTCTTCAGCTGACTCCTCTGTCCTCCTATCTGTGTTTTCTCCTCTCTTCAGCTGACTCCTCTGTCCTCCTTCTACTTTTGCGTCTCTTTTTGATCATGTCCTTTTCTTTCCATTACCCGCTCTTCCGGTACAGCAGTTCCTCCAATTGCTCTCAGAAATCCTTCCTCTCTGCAACTCCTCTTCCTCTCTGCAACTCCTCTTCCTCTCTGCAACTCCTCCTGTCCTTCATTCTCTAAATTTTTTTCTTCTCACTCTTTAAAAAAACAACTACGTTAGCTTGAATCCTCTGCTCACTCCTCCGGACGGCGTCTTCTGGGTCTTTAATTAAAACACAGATGGGTTGCTCAGGGAGAAAGAGGGGAGATGAAATTAATGAAAGAAGAGTGTGTTAATTACACAAGCAGGTCAACGGTGCTTTACCTTCACAGCTTAATTGCGGCCCTTGATTGTGTTTTGGGCCTTGTTTTTCATTCAAACAGCGGGGCTGACAAACCACGTTAATTGTCCCTGCATTGTGGGGGGTTTTTCTCTCTCTCTCTCTCTGTGTGTGTGTGTGTGTGTGTGTGTGTGTGTGTGGCTCATTTATAGGGTTTCTCCATGCTGAGATGTTGTGCAAAGTGTGTGTGTGTGTGCTGAATTATAGGGGCTGGTTAATAAACTAGTAATATCACCTTGCACACGGTGTGAGTTAACTGTGTGTGCGTGTGTACAACAACACACCATTAAACCCAATGAGGGCCTCAGATGCTGACATCACTCCACCACTGGATAGAAGATCATTCATCTCCTTAATGTAGCAACTGTCCCTCACCTGACAGACAGGGTGACCTCCACCCCAACCATACATCAAACACATGAACCCCTAAAGCCTACCACCCCCATCAGTAAGCATACGATAAATGGTACGACCCAGACCTTCTGTTTCATTAATGTATGCATGGAATCTATCATCTAATGGATCTTAATTAGATGGGGAGAATTTTAATCTGATATCCAACATCGTTTTTTTTGCTTCTTCCCCTGGGAACTGGGCTCACCGTGGGTGACCAGACACCTCGTCCGTGGAGGTCAAAGGTGAACATGGCCACACCATGGGGATACTTTGTCCCTCGCTCTATATTCTAGACTGATCTCGCGTGCATCACCAGGCTTCTGACCTTTATCATAGGCATTTACACAGGCACACACACACACACACACATAACCTCAAACAGACACACACACACACACACACAAACAGACACACACACACACACACACACACATAACCTCAAACAGACACACACACACACACACACACAACCTCAAACAGACACACACACACACACACACACACACATAACCTCAAACAGACACACACACACACACACACACACACACACATAACCTCAAACAGACACACACACACACACACACACACACACACACACACACACACACACACACATAACCTCAAACAGACACACACACACACATAACCTCAAACAGACACACACACACACACACACACACACATAACCTCAAACAGACACACACACACACACACACATAACCTCAAACAGACACACACACACACACACACACACACACATAACCTCAAACAGACACACACACACACACATAACCTCAAACACACACACACACACACATAACCTCAAACAGACACACACACACACACATAACCTCAAACAGACACACACACACACACACACACATAACCTCAAACAGACACACACACACACACACACACACACACACATAACCTCAAACAGACACACACACACACACACACACATAACCTCAAACAGACACACACACACACACACACACACACACACACACACATAACCTCAAACAGACACACACACACACACACACACACACACTCCCAATGAGTTATTCATGGATACTCCGAAGCTGTGATGATCCCTGACCTCAATGGATCTTTACAAAAAGGTGCGATCAGAGTTCACTGCGCTTATTGCCGGACTGTACAGAGCCATAAGCTGCCTTAACCTGCTATTACCTGCCGTAACCTGCCGTAACCTGCCTGTACCTGCCGTAACCTGCCTTAACCTGCCTTGCAAAGCAAAAGGTCTCCCCCACCAACTATATTTGGTAGTTGTTTGAGACATTTTAGTGGGCTGCATCATTGTGGTTGCTCATATGACAACCAGCCAAGTATCAGTGCATACAACTTTACCCTATTTTTATCTTATCGTCCAATCATTCAGCCTGGCCGTGAGATGTGTCCAATCAGGCCCAGGCGCTAACGATCCTCGTCTTTGCGAGGGAATCCATTTGTCAATCCGCGGAGCCATATCTGTGCGAGCGAGCGGCTTTACGAGACCGGCCCATTGAGATGGAAATGTAATAATAATTCATTGAATAGCGTGTCTGTCCAAACGGGGGCCGGCGAGGTGGAAAGCGAGACGGGCGTCTGTGTGCACAGACAAACACACACCTTCATTATCCCGGCCACGGCACAAAAGCATCCCTCATTTGCATATATGATTGAAGGCGGTCGAGGCGCGCCCTGCTCGCATTCTGAGCTTTTCCCATTTGTCTTCGGGACGTTTTGCTCTTCTTATTTCCCTTTAAGCTTACCTGGGAGCAGACATGCCCCCCCCCCCCTTGAGGCGTTGCTCAGGGCGCCGACATGATACATCCACATGCGGGAGGACAGGTTAATGACATTGGATATTACTATTTGCAAATCAGGAGAAATGGAGTGTCACTTTAAACAGCCAGATGTGTGTATAACCTTCCTCGGTGGGGAAAATCAATGTGCTTTCTCTTGGCCCGGACCCTCTTCAATCTAAATAGTATTTTTAGTCAACGTATTTGACAGGCTGGAACTAGATCAATACACACACAAAGACACAGACACACACACAGAGACACACACACACACAGAGACACACACACACACAGAGACACACACACACACACACACAGAGGCACACGCACACACACACACGCACACACACAGAGGCACACACACACACAGAGAGACACACACGCGCACAGACACACAGAGACGCGCGCACGCACACACACACACGCACACACACAGAGGCACACGCACACACACACACGCACACACACAGAGGCACACACACACACAGAGAGACACACACGCACACACACACAGAGACGCGCGCACACACACACACACACAGAGACACACACACACACAGAGACACACACACACACACACAGAGACACACACACACACACACACACAGAGACACACACACACGGTGGCACATCTGCTCAAACGGAGCATCATAGATGGGATCTCATTTCGCTCAACCTAAAATTGCCTTGACATTCACATGCGGACGTGTGCTCTTACACTCACCTGATGCTGTTACCATGCAGACAACTAGGACCCGGCACGCACACGCCCACATGCACACGCACACATGCACACGCACACATGCACACGCACGCACACACACACACACCCCTGATGCTGTTACCATGCAGCAGACTGAGACCTGGCACACGCACACACACACACACGCACACACACACACACACCCCTGATGCTGTTACATGCAGGAGACTGAGACCTGGCACACGCACACACACACACACACACACACACACCCCTGATGCTGTTACATGCAGGAGACTGAGACCTGGCACACACACACACACACCCCTGATGCTGTTACATGCAGCAGACTGAGACCTGGCACACACACACACACGCACACACGCACGCACGCACACACACACACGCACACACACACACCCCTGATGCTGTTACATGCAGCAGACTGAGACCCGGCTCACACGCACACACCTTCTCTCACCTGTGTTTTTAGACATGAGTGATAGAACAGGGTCAAGATGTTTGTATAAGTGTGTATCACGTCTACACAGTAGGGAGGTGTTTGTGTGTGTGTGTACTTATTCTGTATCTATATGTACCAACGATGTTCGTAGTTAGGCAGCGAGGAGGTGTGTGTGTGTTTGAGATCTAGCCTGCTCGCGGACATTAACAAATGCTTGTGCGGCCGGGCTAAATGGAAGCCATCCGTCATGAGAGACGGCACGCCAGCGTACTCTGGGAGATGAGCCCCGTGGCGAGGGGTGATGATGTCATAGCCACCACTCCGCCCGGCTCAGACTCGCAGTCCACGTAGAGGATGAGAGGAAGACGTGACATGGGCGCACGGATGACTTTCAATCATTTTCACTCGTCCCAAAGCCGCCAGGGTCCACTGGTACACGATTAGACGGGAACATTAGATAAAGAGCACTAATCAGATGAGGAGATTCTCCTGAAAGGGAAGACCGATGATACAATGGGAAGACTGGGTGGGTGGGTGAATTATTGAACGAATGACGGGAGCGTAGAGGGGAGAGGAGACAAAGGACGGACCATTTAGCTGAGGGTCCCAAACCTCGGGTTTACCAGAACACAGAACATCTGAACTGTCGCATAACATCAAATGTAAGGGGTCGTGCCGGGGACAGAGGGAATAGACCCCCCGGGGGGAGAGCCTTTAAATGAATAGAGAGTTAGAGAGTGATGTTAGTTGGAGAAGTGGGGGTCCACAACAAGCCATTAGTTTAGACGGGAAGACTGGGCAGACTGTGTTGAGACTGGAGCCAACAGAAAGAAGGCTATTGATTAGGGGTGGTATGGAGACACTGAGGAGATGGAGAGAGACAGGGAGAGATGGAGTGGGAGAGATGGAGTGGGAGAGATGGAGTGGGAGAGATGGAGTGTGGGAGAGATGGAGTGTGGGAGAGATGGAGAGATGGAGTGTGGGAGAGATGGAGAGATGGAGTGTGGGAGAGATGGAGAGATGGAGTGGGAGAGATGGAGTGGGAGAGATGGAGTGTGGGGGAGATGGAGTGTGGGAGAGATGGAGTGTGGGAGAGATGGAGTGGGAGAGATGGAGTGTGGGAGAGATGGAGTGTGGGAGAGATGGAGTGTGGGAGAGATGGAGTGTGGGAGAGATGGAGTGTGGGAGAGATGGAGTGTGGGAGAGATGGAGTGTGGGAGAGATGGAGTGTGGGAGAGATGGAGTGTGGGAGAGATGGAGTGTGGGAGAGATGGAGTGTGGGAGAGATGGAGTGTGGGAGAGATGGAGTGTGGGAGAGATGGAGTGTGGGAGAGATGGAGTGTGGGAGAGATGGAGTGTGGGAGAGATGGAGTGTGGGAGAGATGGAGTGTGGGAGAGATGGAGTGTGGGAGAGATGGAGTGTGGGAGAGATGGAGTGTGGGAGAGATGGAGTGTGGGAGAGATGAAGAGTGGGAGAGATGAAGAGTGGGAGAGATGGAGTGTGGGAGAGATGGAGTGTGGGAGAGATGAAGAGTGGGAGAGATGAAGAGTGGGAGAGATGAAGAGTGGGAGAGATGAAGAGTGGGAGAGATGAAGAGTGGGAGAGATGAAGAGTGGGAGAGATGAAGAGTGGGAGAGATGAAGAGTGGGAGAGATGAAGAGTGGGAGAGATGAAGAGTGGGAGAGATGAAGAGTGGGAGAGATGAAGAGTGGGAGAGATGAAGAGTGGGAGAGATGAAGAGTGGGAGAGATGAAGAGTGGGAGAGATGAAGAGTGGGAGAGATGAAGAGTGGGAGAGATGAAGAGTGGGAGAGATGAAGAGTGGGAGAGATGAAGAGTGGGAGAGATGAAGAGTGGGAGAGATGAAGAGTGGGAGAGATGAAGAGTGGGAGAGATGAAGAGTGGGAGAGATGAAGAGTGGGAGAGATGAAGAGTGGGAGAGATGGAGAGTGGGAGAGATGGAGAGTGGGAGAGATGGAGAGTGGGAGAGATGGAGTGTGGGAGAGATGGAGAGATGGAGTGTGGGAGAGATGGAGAGATGGAGTGTGGGAGAGATGGAGAGATGGAGTGGGAGAGATGGAGTGTGGGGGAGATGGAGAGGGAGCGAGGGAATCTGGCTGAAGGAAGTTGATGGGTAGTAGAACCTGGAGAGGCTGATGGAGGGAGAACATGGAGAGGCTGATGGGCGGTAGAACATGGAGAGGCTGATGGGCGGTAGAACATGGAGAGGCTGATGGCTGGTAGAACCTGGAGAGGCTGATGGCTGGTAGAACATGGAGAGGCTGATGGCTGGTAGAACATGGAGAGGCTGATGGCTGGTAGAACCTGGAGAGGCTGGTGGCTGGTAGAACATGGAGAGGCTGATGGCTGGTAGAACATGGTGAGGCTGGTAGAACCTGGAGAGGCTGATGGCTGGTAGAACCTGGAGAGGCTGATGGCTGGTAGAACATGGAGAGGCTGATGGCTGGTAGAACCTGGAGAGGCTGATGGCTGGTAGAACCTGGAGAGGCTGATGGCTGGTAGAACATGGAGAGGCTGATGGCTGGTAGAACCTGGAGAGGCTGATGGCTGGTAGAACCTGGAGAGGCTGATGGCTGGTAGAACCTGGAGAGGCTGATGGCTGGTAGAACATGGAGAGGCTGATGGCTGGTAGAACCTGGAGAGGCTGATGGCTGGTAGAACCTGGAGAGGCTGATGGCTGGTAGAACATGGAGAGGCTGATGGCTGGTAGAATTTAGAGAGGCTGATGGCTGGTAGAACATGGAGAGGCTGATGGCTGGTAGAACATGGAGAGGCTGATGGCTGGTAGAACATGGAGAGGCTGATGAGTGGTAGAACCTGGAGAGCCTGATGGGTGATAGAACCTGGAGAGGCTGATGGAGGGAGAGTGGCAGTACCGGGCAAACTGTATGTTCCGAGAGGGAGAGACAAAGTGTGGAGACGGAGTGATATCGTCCCTCTCCAAGCTGAAGTCCCTGGTAATTGTCTGGCCTGATTAGGCAGGAGGGAGAAGAGTAATTGAAGCCCTCGTCAGCCATCATCCTATTGTTTCACCATGGAGAGAGAGAGAGAGAGATGGAGGGATGGAGAGGCTAGAGTATGGGGAGGGGGGCATGAAAATGTGTTCTGCAAAAAAGTAAAATCCAAATTGGATTATGACAAAAAGTAGGCAAAATAATGTCTTAATCTCACTGTAGATAAGGGCTGTTGTTTTGTTCTAGGTGTGAGTGCATTTCAATGTTCAAATTAGAGTGAGACAAGTGGATGATTGGGAACGTGATGAGCGTATGAACGGGGTGAGTGTCAAAGACAGACGAAGGAAAGCCATCAAGATCCTGGGCGCGTGCTCTCGCGCGCACTCTTTTTACGTCCGTCTGTTTCTGCTTGAATGGGCCTTGATTGCCAAGATGACAGCCCTCCCGTCTTCTGTGATTGTGATGTGAGCTGCTGTTTGTGGGAGTGATGTAACCGTTGTCTGCGTGGTGGCTGTCGCTGCAGCTTCAGAGATTTCATGTGTCAGATGTCTGCGTTCTCTGTAGAACATTAAGGCTTCGGCTTGTTGTTCCACTACTCTGTCAGTAGTGCGTCAGTTACGGAAACGCTAAAGGCAAGGTCTGCGTTTGCTGTGTCTATTTTTGCGCCTTTATGATAATAATATACAGTAAATGACTCATGGCGTTATGCAACATTCAATATCCCCAACACATACCGAAATTATTATTTTTTTGGTTTATTGTGACTAAAACCATATGGCCTCAAAATGAACAATTGAACGCCTCATTTTTTGTCATTTGCATTTTTATTGTACATTAAAAAAGTAATTTGGCTGACGCTCTAATTCAGAGAGACATACATTATTGATCGCATGCATTTAGTACCTGGTATAATTTCATCTATAACTCTGAAGGTCAGCGTTCATGTCCCGACCCATTTCTCACAGGTTTACCAATTGAGTGGCAGGGTCGACTGCGTTGCTATGGTTTGAACCGCGTATTGTCCCTTTAATCCATATCCTCCTTACAGAAGCCATCTAGATAACATGCCAATGTGTTTGTCTACTGTCTGGCTAATAGCCTGTAGTGAGGGTCTTGATTAGGTTATGTGACTTTCACAAATTGATCAATAATATGGGTGAAACTGCCATTCTGTACCTACGCCATGAAATCCTTTAGTATAGACAAGCTAAAGGATGGTTCCCACGTGTACAGCCCGTTGGCTTAATCAACAGTTTGGAAATGTAACCAAGGAAAGAACGGAGAGAATCAGGAAAGAAAGAACAAAAAAAAACAATTAGGATTTGAGAAAGAAAGATCAACGATGGGATTTGGACAAAGGGCATTTTTAAAAGGGTCCCGATGGGCGAGTGGGTCGAACAGAACCGGGCCAGACCACTTCAGGGTTTGTTGTGGCTGTGCAGTGTTCAGCGACACCCTCCTGTTAGATTGGTTTAGCTCGCGGGCCTCTTCTATTAGCACCAGATGTGTCTGTCATTATTCATTCCTCCCCACCCGTCTGTCTGATCTGATCTCCAGGACCTTTAAAAAAGCCCCTTCCCCCGCTGCAAATGGGATTTATTCCATTGGTTAGCCGGCCTTTCATCAATTAGCATTACCAGCAGAGTGCCGGAGATCTGAATATGGGGTCATGCATGATTGATTCCACATTACCCCCCCCCCCTTCCCTTCACCCGCAAATCTAACCCTGACATTTTGGATATTAGACAGAGGGAAAATTATGGCCAGAAATAATGACCGCAGTTTTGGGGGTAGGATCACGGGTGTGTGGGGTGCCGGTCGATCCCGGTGTGTGTGTGTCTGTGTGTCTGTGTCTGTGTGTGTACTGCTTTTTACTTGCGCCCTTAGCCGTTTCTCGCACGTGCAACGCAAGGGTCTTTTATGCTTATCAATATTCATATTAATATGTCCTGTCAGAAAGGCCCCGAAACAATTCATTGCTCACGTTTGCCGTGTTAAGTGCTTCATGATTTATTAATGAGTCTGAGTGAGGTGAGCGCAGTGAGAGGGAAAGCAATAGAGGGGTGGGGGGGATGGGGGGGCGGGATAAAGGTGAGGGAGATCGGAAACAAATGTTATGGCTTCAACAAAGACCAAGTATTGTAAAGGGTTAACTGGCGCATGCACGTCCTCCCATGATTCCTTTCTGTATTTGTTAGGCGAGGTGAATAGGTCCGCTTGACCCCCTGCGGTCTTTCGCCTGGTAAGACAGCTTATAGGGCCTGGCTCGGCAAATCCAAACAGACGTATTGTTCTACTGACTCCTGAGCTGACGGCGGAATGGAGAACGCTGCCAAGCCATCCGGGCGGCTATCGATAACCGTTTAAGCCCAGGGGCGCGCGTGTGTGTGTGTGTGTGTGCGTGTGTGTGTGCGTGTGTGTGCGTGCGTGCGTGTGTGTGTGTGCATGTGCGCGGGCTCAGGGTGTTAACTTTCGTCACCTCCCTGTGGCTGCCTGTCTCCTCGAAAATATCAGAGTTTCACTCTGGTTCTGACATTGTAGGTGATTTCGCTAAACACCGCCACCGGGCACTTGGCCAAGCTCAGCGCGGTTACGCTTTTATTAGTATACAGCAGGATGCATTTTGATATGTTTTTCTTTCCGTTTCCTATTTTTCCTGTTTTTCTTTGCCCTTGTCTGTGTCTATATCTCTCACTTACAGTCTCTCTCCCTCTCTCTCTCCCCTCTCTCTCTCTCCCTCTCTCTCCTCTCTCTCTCGCTGTTTGTCTCTCTCTCTGTACTATACATGACCCCTTTTTCCTCCCACTTGTTCCTCTGATGTTTCCCTGTGTATTTTTCGGGTATCCCAGGGCGGTCTCTCGCTCTCCTCCTCGCATGGTGCTGCGTATTGGAGATGTTCCCTGAGAGGGAATTGCCACGGCTCGCCCTACGTATCACGGTTATTACACCTTGTGTGTGTGTGTGTGTGTGTGTGTGTGTGTGTGTGTGTGTGTGTGTGTGTGTGTGTGTGTGTGTGTGTGTGTGTGTGTGTGTGTGTGTGTGTGTGTGTGTGTGTGTGTGTGTGTGTGTGTGTGTGTGTGTGTGTGTGTGTGTGTGTGTGTGTGTGTGTGTGTGTGTGTGTGTGTGTGTGTGTGTGTGTGTGTGTGTGTGTGTGTGTGTGTGTGTGTGTGTGTGTGTGTGTGTGTGTCTAGTGCCAGTGTGTACGGAGACACACTTTCCATGTCCCTTTTAATCAAGCCTCACACACATGGCACCCAGGACAAATTGATCATTTGTGAAGCCAGCTGTCCTCGCCAAAGCCGTCCTGTCCCTCCCTGTTGTCTGCGGTTCAGCTGAAACCCTCTCAGCCTCTCATCTGAATGTAGAAGGGAAGGACAATGTAATAATGCAACAAATAAAGCCTGAGGTTTGTGTCCTAGTGTCCCCGTTCCCCTGATCGCCTCCTCTAGGGGGAGCTGTTTACTGCAGTTGGCCGTCTTCATCGAGTCAGCTGTGATTGACAGACAAAGCCTTGTTTGGCACGAGCAGTTGGCTGCTTCTCCTCCATTCTGGGCCCAGTTACTGTTAGAGACTGGCGCTTTGTTCGCTGGTTACGGCCTCCTGGCTTCCAACCGATCGCATGACACGACGCAGGTGTGCCAGTTAAACTGTGCCGCCGCTGAAAGCAAAATGCAGCCTGCTTCTACTTGGGCCTTGGTTTAACCTTAAGAAATCTGGTTCCAAAAACGACCAGGAATATCCAACTCAATCCCTCGAGACCTCCCTGCATTCAACCTCCCGCCCCCCACCGCACTTTGTGTCTTTATAGGGGGGCGTTCCTGACAACATGGTCAGGGTAGCTGAGTCAACGGCAGAAACGATGATGGTCGGATTGGTGATGATGATGAGGATGTTCGGGTTCCCACTCGCTAGCGCTCAGGGTTTGGGCACGGGAGAGGGAAATTAGAGCGTGGAGGCTAGTGTGTTCGTTCGTATACGCATGTGTCACCGTTCTGGATCATGTGGGCTTGTGTGATGTACCCACATCTATTTACGCCCATTGACCCGATTTAACAGCCAAGTTCCGTAATGAGGAGTTGACACTGAAGCTGTTGCCATTTCAATGGATGGGAGAGGGACAGCAGGCAGACACAATGACAGGGAGACAGAGAGAGACATACTGTATACTTCTGGAATGTGTTTCTCATGTATACTTCTGGAATGTGTTTCTCATGTATACTTCTGGAATGTGTTTCTCATGTATACTTCTGGAATGTGTTTCTCATGTATACTTCTGGAATGTGTTTCATATGTATACTTCTGGAATGTGTTTCGTATGTATACTTCTGGAATGTGTTTCCTATGTATACTTCTGGAATGTGTTTCCTATGTATACTTCTGGAATGTGTTTCTTATGTATACTTCTGGAATGTGTTTCTTATGTATACTTCTGGAATGTGTTTCGTATGTATACTTCTGGAATGTGTTTCGTATGTATACTTCTGGAATGTGTTTCGTATGTATACTTCTGGAATGTGTTTCCTATATATACTTCTGGAATGTGTTTCCTATATATACTTCTGGAATGTGTTTCTCATGTATACTTCTGGAATGTGTTTCTCATGTATACTTCTGGAATGTGTTTCGTATGTATACTTCTGGAATGTGTTTCGTATGTATACTTCTGGAATGTGTTTCGTATGTATACTTCTGGAATGTGTTTCGTATGTATACTTCTGGAATATTTTTCTGATGTATACGTCTGGAATGTGTTTCTGATGTATACGTCTGGAATGTGTTTCTTATGTATACTTCTGGAATGTGTTTCACATGAATGCTTCTGGAATGTTTTTCTCATATATGCTTCTGGAATGTGTTTCTTATGTATACTTCTGGAATGTGTTTCTCTTTCAGTCTCTCATATCCATGTATTTATGTGTCTCATCTTTACTTCAACATGGTCTCTTTTCAAGTTTCTCTCTGTTATCCACATCGCTCTCTTGTTTTTTTCCGATATATTTTTTCTGTGTATCTTTGCCTGTTCTTTACTGTTTAAACCTGATGTGGTGGAGTGTATTTTAAATGCATGTCTCTGTGTCTCTCAGCATGTCCTCCGGGCTCATACAAGATGTCCTCCAGACAGCAGGAGTGCTTCCCGTGCCCGGCAAACAGCGTGGCGGAGGACGAAGGCTCTGTCGTGTGTGTTTGTGAGGAGGACCACTTCAGGACCCCCCTGGACACCCCATCAGCCCCCTGCACCCGTAAGACACCCAGACACGCCTCCTTAACCGTGACACTCGTTGACCTCTCAGAGTCTGGAGTCATGCCTCCTAATCTCCTGTCACTAATCCATTCTGACCTTCGTTTGTCCTTTCCTTCTTATTACTCTGTCCTTCTTCTCTGACATGCTCCCTCGCTCCTTCATCCATACCTCTATTCCAGCCCTTCTCTAATCATCACTACCCCCCCCCTCTCTCTGACCCCTGGCACCATTCGTCAGGTAGCCCAATCCCTGTCGCCCTTCACCCCTCCATAATTTCCCAGTTCCTTTCCCCCCTTCCCCCTCACCCCTCCATCAGTCCCCAGTTCTTTCCAAACCCCACCTCTCCATCCCTCACCACCCCGCCCCCAATGCCCCCACCTCGGGAAACAAAGGCGCCCACACAAGTTCAATTCCACAGTGGTCAGGCCGCCGGGCAGTCGCATTGATCTGCAGTCTTAAGTACCCACCTGATTTAATCCCCGTAATACGCTTCTATAATAATGGTCTCCATAGCTCTACAGTATACCGGACACTAAAACGCAGAGGTCAGCAGCGGAGTGCGTACGCCCCATGGCGCGAATCGGCTCTAGTTTTTATAGCTCTGTGATTAGAGGGTTTAATTACGATATTGATTGGTGGTGCTTCTATTTCTACGGCGGGGGCAGCATGCGATAACATTTATGGTGCACTAATTACACTCATTCATTACAATATTGACTTAGTCATTATTATTGTCTCCTGATTCCACTGAGGTATTGTGTGGAGTGAGAGTGACAGAGTGACTGACTGACTGAGACTGGCTGACTGACTGAGACTGGCTGACTGACTGAGACTGGCTGGCTGACTGACTGAGACTGGCTGGCTGACTGACTGAGACTGGCTGGCTGGCTGACTGAGACTGGCTGGCTGGCTGACTGAGACTGGCTGGCTGGCTGACTGAGACTGGCTGGCTGGCTGACTGAGACTGGCTGGCTGGCTGACTGAGACTGGCTGGCTGGCTGACTGAGACTGGCTGGCTGACTGAGACTGGCTGGCTGACTGAGACTGGCTGACTGACTGAGACTGGCTGACTGACTGACTGAGACTGGCTGGCTGGCTGACTGAGACTGGCTGGCTGGCTGACTGAGACTGGCTGGCTGACTGAGACTGGCTGGCTGACTGAGACTGGCTGACTGACTGACTGAGACTGGCTGGCTGACTGACTGAGACTGGCTGGCTGACTGACTGAGACTGGCTGACTGACTGACTGAGACTGGCTGACTGACTGACTGAGACTGGCTGGCTGACTGACTGAGACTGGCTGGCTGACTGACTGAGACTGGCTGGCTGACTGACTGAGACTGGCTGGCTGACTGACTGAGACTGGCTGGCTGACTGACTGAGACTGGCTGAGACTGGCTGACTGGCTGAGACTGGCTGGCTGATTGGCTGAGACTGGCTGGCTGACTGACTGAGACTGGCTGACTGACTGACTGAGACTGGCTGGCTGACTGACTGAGACTGGCTGGCTGACTGACTGAGACTGGCTGGCTGGCTGAGACTGGCTGACTGGCTGAGACTGGCTGACTGGCTGAGACTGGCTGACTGGCTGACTGACTGAGACTGGCTGAGAATAACTGGCTGACTGACTGAGACTGGCTGGCTGACTGACTGAGACTGGCTGGCTGACTGACTGAGACTGGCTGACTGACTGGCTGGCTGACTGACTGAGACTGGCTGGCTGACTGACTGAGACTGGCTGGCTGACTGAGACTGACTGGCTGAGACTGGCTGACTGGCTGACTGACTGAGACTGGCTGAGAATAACTGGCTGACTGACTGAGACTGGCTGACTGACTGAGACTGGCTGAGAATAACTGTCTGACTGACTGAGACTGGCTGACTGACTGAGACTGGCTGAGAATAAAAGGCTGACTGGCTGAGAATAACTGGCTGACTGGCTGAGAATAACTGGCTGACTGGCTGAGAATAACTGGCTGACTGGCTGAGAATAACTGGCTGACTGGCTGAGAATAACTGGCTGACTGGCTGAGAATAACTGGCTGACTGGCTGAGAATAACTGGCTGACTGACTGAGACTGGCTGGCTGGCTGACTGAGACTGGCTGGCTGGCTGACTGAGACTGGCTGGCTGACTGAGACTGGCTGACTGACTGAGACTGGCTGACTGACTGACTGAGACTGGCTGGCTGACTGACTGAGACTGGCTGGCTGACTGACTGAGACTGGCTGACTGACTGACTGAGACTGGCTGACTGACTGACTGAGACTGGCTGGCTGACTGACTGAGACTGGCTGGCAGACTGACTGAGACTGGCTGGCTGACTGACTGAGACTGGCTGGCTGACTGACTGAGACTGGCTGACTGACTGAGACTGGCTGGCTGACTGACTGAGACTGGCTGAGACTGGCTGACTGGCTGAGACTGGCTGGCTGACTGGCTGAGACTGGCTGGCTGACTGACTGAGACTGGCTGACTGACTGACTGAGACTGGCTGGCTGACTGACTGAGACTGGCTGGCTGGCTGAGACTGGCTGACTGGCTGAGACTGGCTGACTGGCTGACTGACTGAGACTGGCTGAGAATAACTGGCTGACTGACTGAGACTGGCTGGCTGACTGACTGAGACTGGCTGGCTGACTGACTGAGACTGGCTGACTGACTGGCTGGCTGACTGACTGAGACTGGCTGGCTGACTGACTGAGACTGGCTGGCTGACTGAGACTGACTGGCTGAGACTGGCTGACTGGCTGACTGACTGAGACTGGCTGAGAATAACTGGCTGACTGACTGAGACTGGCTGACTGACTGAGACTGGCTGAGAATAACTGTCTGACTGACTGAGACTGGCTGACTGACTGAGACTGGCTGAGAATAAAAGGCTGACTGGCTGAGAATAACTGGCTGACTGGCTGAGAATAACTGGCTGACTGGCTGAGAATAACTGGCTGACTGGCTGAGAATAACTGGCTGACTGGCTGAGAATAACTGGCTGACTGGCTGAGAATAACTGGCTGACTGACTGGCTGAGAATAACTGGCTGACTGACTGACTGAGACTGGCTGACTGACTGACTGAGACTGACTGGCTGACTGACTGAGACTGACTGGCTGACTGACTGAGACTGACTGGCTGACTGACTGAGACTGGCTGACTGACTGACTGAGACTGACTGAGACTGGCTGACTGACTGAGACTGGCTGAGAATAACTGGCTGACTGACTGAGACTGGCTGAGAATAACTGGCTGACTGGCTGAGAATAACTGGCTGACTGACTGAGACTGGCTGACTGACTGAGACTGGCTGACTGACTGAGACTGGCTGACTGACTGACTGAGACTGGCTGACTGACTGACTGAGACTGGCTGACTGGCTGAGAATAACTGGCTGACTGACTGAGACTGGCTGACTGACTGACTGAGACTGGCTGACTGACTGACTGAGACTGGCTGACTGACTGAGACTGGCTGACTGACTGACTGAGACTGGCTGGCTGACTGACTGAGACTGGCTGACTGACTGACTGAGACTGGCTGAGAATAACTGGCTGACTGACTGAGACTGGCTGACTGACTGAGACTGGCTGACTGACTGAGACTGGCTGAGAATAACTGGCTGACTGACTGAGACTGGCTGACTGACTGACTGAGACTGGCTGACTGACTGAGACTGGCTGACTGACTGAGACTGGCTGACTGACTGAGACTGGCTGACTGACTGAGACTGACTGAGACTGGCTGACTGACTGACTGAGACTGGCTGACTGACTGACTGAGACTGGCTGACTGACTGACTGACTGAGACTGACTGACTGACTGACTGAGACTGGCTGACTGACTGACTGAGACTGGCTGACTGACTGACTGAGACTGACTGACTGACTGACTGAGACTGGCTGACTGACTGAGACTGGCTGAGAATAACTGGCTGACTGGCTGAGAATAACTGGCTGACTGGCTGAGACTGGCTGACTGACTGACTGAGACTGGCTGACTGACTGAGACTGGCTGACTGACTGAGACTGGCTGACTGACTGACTGAGACTGGCTGACTGACTGAGACTGGCTGACTGACTGAGACTGGCTGACTGACTGACTGAGACTGGCTGACTGACTGACTGAGACTGGCTGACTGACTGACTGAGACTGGCTGACTGACTGAGGCTGACTGACTGACTGACTGAGACTGGCTGACTGACTGACTGAGACTGGCTGACTGACTGAGACTGGCTGACTGACTGAGACTGGCTGACTGACTGAGACTGACTGACTGACTGAGACTGGCTGACTGACGGAGACTGGCTGACTGACGGAGACTGGCTGACTGACGGAGACTGGCTGACTGACGGAGACTGGCTGACTGACGGAGACTGGCTGACTGACGGAGACTGGCTGACTGACGGAGACTGGCTGACTGACGGAGACTGGCTGACTGACGGAGACTGGCTGACTGACGGAGACTGGCTGAGAATAACTGGCTGACTGGCTGAGAATAACTGGCTGACTGGCTGAGAATAACTGGCTGACTGGCTGAGAATAACTGGCTGACTGACTGAGACTGGCTGACTGACTGAGACTGGCTGAGAATAACTGGCTGACTGACTGAGACTGGCTGAGAATAACTGGCTGACTGACTGACTGACTGAGACTGACTGAGACTGGCTGACTGACTGACTGACTGAGACTGGCTGACGGAGACTGGCTGACTGACGGAGACTGGCTGACTGACGGAGACTGGCTGACTGACGGAGACTGGCTGAGAATAACTGGCTGACTGGCTGAGAATAACTGGCTGACTGGCTGAGAATAACTGGCTGACTGACTGAGACTGGCTGACTGACTGAGACTGGCTGACTGACTGAGACTGGCTGACTGACTGAGACTGGCTGAGAATAACTGGCTGACTGACTGAGACTGGCTGAGAATAACTGGCTGACTGGCTGAGAATAACTGGCTGACTGACTGACTGAGACTGGCTGACTGACTGACTGACTGAGACTGGCTGACTGACTGACTGAGACTGGCTGGCTGACTGAGACTGGCTGAGAATAACTGGCTGACTGACTGAGGCTGACTGACTGACTGAGACTGGCTGACTGACTGAGACTGGCTGACTGGCTGAGAATAACTGGCTGAGAATAACTGGCTGACTGACTGAGACTGGCTGAGAATAACTGGCTGACTGACTGAGACTGGCTGAGAATAACTGGCTGACTGGCTGAGAATAACTGGCTGACTGGCTGAGACTGGCTGACTGGCTGACTGACTGAGACTGGCTGACTGGCTGACTGAGACTGGCTGACTGACTGACTGAGACTGGCTGGCTGGCTGACTGACTGAGACTGGCTGGCTGACTGAGACTGGCTGAGAATAACTGGCTGACTGACTGAGACTGGCTGACTGACTGAGACTGGCTGACTGGCTGAGACTGGCTGACTGACTGAGACTGGCTGGCTGACTGACTGAGACTGGCTGGCTGACTGACTGAGACTGGCTGGCTGACTGACTGAGACTGGCTGGCTGACTGACTGAGACTGGCTGGCTGACTGACTGAGACTGGCTGAGAATAACTGGCTGACTGACTGAGACTGGCTGACTGACTGAGACTGGCTGAGAATAACTGGCTGACTGGCTGAGAATAACTGGCTGACTGACTGAGACTGGCTGACTGGCTGACTGAGACTGGCTGGCTGACTGAGACTGGCTGGCTGACTGAGACTGGCTGACTGACTGAGACTGGCTGACTGACTGAGACTGGCTGACTGGCTGAGACTGGCTGACTGACTGAGACTGGCTGAGAATAACTGGCTGACTGGCTAAGAATAACTGGCTGACTGACTGAGACTGGCTGACTGACTGAGACTGGCTGACTGACTGAGACTGGCTGACTGACTGAGACTGGCTGACTGACTGAGACTGACTGACTGAGACTGACTGAGACTGACTGACTGAGACTGGCTGAGAATAACTGGCTGACTGGCTGAGAATAACTGGCTGAGAATAACTGGCTGACTGGCTGAGAATAACTGGCTGACTGGCTGAGAATAACTGGCTGACTGGCTGAGAATAACTGGCTGACTGGCTGAGAATAACTGGCTGACTGGCTGAGAATAACTGGCTGACTGACTGAGACTGGCTGACTGACTGAGACTGGCTGAGAATAACTGACTGATTGACTGAGACTGGCTGACTGACTGAGACTGGCTGAGAATAACTGGCTGACTGACTGAGACTGGCTGCCTTACTGAGACTGGCTGACTGACTGAGACTGGCTGACTGACTGAGACTGGCTGACTGACTGAGACTGGCTGACTGACTGAGACTGGCTGACTGACTGAGACTGGCTGACTGACTGAGACTGGCTGACTGACTGAGACTGGCTGACTGACTGAGACTGGCTGACTGACTGAGACTGGCTGACTGACTGAGACTGGCTGACTGACTGAGACTGGCTGACTGACTGAGACTGGCTGACTGACTGAGACTGGCTGAGACTGGTTGACTGGCTGAGACTGGCTGAGACTGGCTGACTGACTGAGACTGGCTGAGAATAACTGGCTGACTGGCTGAGAATAACTGGCTGACTGACTGAGACTGGCTGACTGACTGACTGAGACTGGCTGACTGACTGACTGAGACTGGCTGACTGACTGAGACTGGCTGACTGACTGAGACTGGCTGAGAATAACTGGCTGAGAATAACTGGCTGAGAATAACTGGCTGACTGGCTGAGAATAACTGGCTGACTGACTGAGACTGGCTGAGAATAACTGGCTGACTGACTGAGACTGGCTGCCTTACTGAGACTGGCTGACTGACTGAGACTGGCTGACTGACTGAGACTGGCTGACTGACTGAGACTGGCTGACTGACTGAGACTGGCTGACTGACTGAGACTGACTGAGACTGGTTGACTGGCTGAGACTGGTTGACTGGCTGAGACTGGTTGACTGACTGAGACTGGCTGAGACTGGCTGAC
The DNA here is from genome assembly GCA_029465975.1 of Dallia pectoralis. Taxonomy (NCBI): domain Eukaryota; kingdom Metazoa; phylum Chordata; class Actinopteri; order Esociformes; family Umbridae; genus Dallia; species Dallia pectoralis. Next base: position 13,533,344 of record CM055743.1, read on the forward strand.
TGACTGAGACTGGCTGAGAATAACTGGCTGACTGGCTGAGAATAACTGGCTGACTGACTGAGACTGGCTGACTGACTGACTGAGACTGGCTGACTGACTGAGACTGGCTGACTGACTGAGACTGGCTGAGAATAACTGGCTGAGAATAACTGGCTGAGAATAACTGGCTGACTGGCTGAGAATAACTGGCTGACTGGCTGAGAATAACTGGCTGACTGGCTGAGAATAACTGGCTGACTGACTGAGACTGGCTGACTGACTGACTGAGACTGGCTGACTGACTGAGACTGGCTGAGAATAACTGACTGATTGACTGAGACTGGCTGACTGACTGAGACTGGCTGAGAATAACTGGCTGACTGACTGAGACTGGCTGACTGACTGAGACTGGCTGACTGACTGAGACTGACTGAGACTGGCTGACTGACTGAGACTGGCTGACTGACTGAGACTGGCTGACTGGCTGAGAATAACTGGCTGACTGGCTGAGAATAACTGGCTGACTGACTGAGAATAACTGGCTGACTGACTGAGACTGGCTGACTGACTGAGACTGGCTGAGAATAACTGGCTGAGAATGGCTGAGAATAACTGGCTGACTGGCTGAGAATAACTGGCTGACTGGCTGAGAATAACTGGCTGACTGGCTGAGAATAACTGGCTGACTGACTGAGACTGGCTGAGAATAACTGACTGATTGACTGAGACTGGCTGAGAATAACTGGCTGACTGACTGAGACTGGCTGACTGACTGAGACTGGCTGAGAATAACTGACTGATTAACTGAGACTGGCTGAGAATAACTGACTGATTAACTCAGAGACTGACTGGCTGGCTGAGCGACTGGCTGGCTGAGCGACTGACTGGCTGAGCGACTGACTGGCTGAGCGACTGACTGGCTGAGCGACTGACTGGCTGAGAGTGACTGACTTGACTTTAATCATTTGGCCGGGTCTAAATTTCCTGCATGTTAATACGAACAAAACCAGTCAAGTTTGATGTCTTAAGACCGCCAGCCACACTGCCAATGCCAATAGTATCACGTTCTACTCAGTGAAGTAGCTTTCAGCACTTAGTGCTCCAGAAAGTGGCGGCCTTAGTTCATGTGTTAATAAATAAGTGAACGTGCTCCACTCTGTAGCGTGCCATAATGAGCACGTCACACACCACAGCTGTGCCCCGCTTCCAAACACACGCTCCTGTTTTATATAACCTCACCCCGAGCGAACACACACCATACACACCATTGCACTACATTATTAATGGCCTTCAGGAGACCTCCAAATCTCGTCCATACACGGTCGCAACCCAGAATCAGGTGTTATTTCACTCACAAGGGCGAGCAGATGGATGAAGCCTGGTGCGACGCAGCGCGTTACAGGGAAAACGTAATGAAATGCTAGCAGATTAGGAATGGACGTGCGCTGGAATGTGACCGCGTCGTTCCTCCTTGGATATCAAATCGGAATGTCTTCCCACTGGCGCTGACCAGCTTTTCCAAGGCGACTCTGTCGTTGCTGTCTGTAAGCGAGGGATTTGTTCCAGCCATGACTGATGCGAGTAATAAACAAACTCTCTTGTCTCATACACCCACACACCCACACACAGACAGACAGACACACACGCACCACACACACACACACCACACACACACACACCACACACACACACCACACACACACACCACCCACACACACACACACACACCACACACACACAGACAAACACACCACACACACCACACACACACACAACACACACACACACACCCACACACACACACACACACACACACACACACACACCACACACACACACCACACTCACACACACCACACACACACACCACACACACACACCACACACACACACCACACACACACACCCACACACAGACACACACACACACACACCACACACACACACCACACACACCACACACACACACACACCCACACACCACACCACACACCACACACACACCACACACACACACACACCACACACACACACACCCACACGACCACACACACACACACACTAAGAGCTTTATGCTGCACCATTGCTAATAGAATTGGCTTTTTTATTTCTTTTTTTGCTCAATCCATCATAAGATGAGATAGTTAGCTGCTTGGAGACGGTCTAGAAATCACACAAGTGGAAAAACACGATGGCAGCGACAGAAACATGTTTGGAGGTGTTTTCGTGTCACTTTGTTTTCTCATCAAAAACGAAAATTTTGTCTACGGGCCGGAAAGCGGCTTTTGCCATTATCCCGATTTCTCCCAGTGCTCCGTGTTTCATTCCAAATCAATTTCTCCATGAAAGTATTACCCAGAATCCCAGGCTGATGTCTATTGGAACAACACCATCACGGCTAGTGGACCAAGATGGGACACACGTTTACAATAGACTATATAAAACGGTGTACTTTTTATAGTGTACCGCTCACTTTCAGGGAACTTCCACCGGAATGTTTACATTCATTTGTTAACTGGGTAGTTCGAGACTTATTGTGTGATTATTTTCTGAATGTTCACTACTGTTAAAAAGTTTTGGGATAATTCGAAAATGGTCTTGTATTTGAAAGAAACGCAATATTTAAATTTCATTAAAATAACATCCAAATTATTAGAAGTACGGTGTGGACATTGTAGATGTTGTTAATTACTGTACATATTTTCCACGTTTCGTCATATGGGAACGCCCACCTGGCGCGCAAAACAAACTCCTCTTCCATTGTGAGCCATTGATCAACACCTTATTTTTATTCCAAAATGCCAGATAGTTTCTGTTATACCGGATTCTCTAACGGAAGAGGAGACAAGACCGGGTTGTCTTTATTCAGAATCCCGTTCGAAAGTTGGAGGTTATGGATTTGTGGAATTAGAGTGTGGCTGTACCTGGCATGATCACCATAGAAGCGACCAGATATAATGGCAATTAGAGACAAGAACTTATAAACACCTATTACATTTACTATATATATAGATTATATATTCCATGTTTAATGACAGATATGCGCCCACACACTTCCCAAAAGACAAAATCCGCTTTTTATCTTAAGTTATTACCAACTTGGAATGATTTCAGTAGAATAACATAAATTATGTTCTATATTTCAATGAGACCTGGGAACACGGGTCAGTTAGTCTAACGATGTAATATGTTGCTCTCTGTAATTGGTTGCCATGGTTTTATCGCTGAACGCAGGTTATCATTTACGAGCCGTCTAAATCAGTGCCGGTTACCTAGCGCACGGCCATTGTTGTTCATTCATGTGGACGCACTGATATCACTTTATAGGTTGTGAGCTGAGCACTTAGTCTGCTCACAGGTTGGTCCCTTTGAGTTCTCGTTTGTTGGCCGCATGAATCAGATGAGTCATCGATGTCTAGCGGTATAATTAGAACCCTCTTTTCAACCTAGCGGTTACGACGCCGGGCCAATAGCTGAAAAGTGGCGCGGATAAAATGTGATCGTTCCCTTGAGCAAGGCACTTCGATCTTCTATTGACATCTTCATGTTCTCCTTACGCTCTCCCCAGGTCCTCCCTCTCCACCTAAAGACTTGGTCTACACCCTGAAGCAGTCGACTCTGATCCTGGAGTGGGCGGCGCCTACGGACACGGGCGGTAGGGGTGACCTGACCTACAGCGTGGGCTGCAGACGGAGCACGGGGACACAGTGGGAGCCGTGCGGGGCCAGCGTGGGCTTCGTGCCCCAGCAGACGGGCCTGGTTGAGCACACGGTCACCGTTGTGAACCTCGTGGCCAACTCCAACTACACGTTCACGGTGGAGGCCCTCAACGGGGTGTCGGAGCTGCTGCCAAACAAACGGTTCTTCACACAGGTCAACGTGTCCACAAGTCTGCCAGGTCAGAGGACGTTTGGTGTTCGCACACACACACACAGACACACACACACACACACCATCTTCAAATCATAAACAACAGAAATGGAGAATTTTAACACATACAATGTTAACACAGGGAGGGATATGGTCGTTATTGGCAGCCTTCACGATGCCATTAGTTAGAGGAATTACTTTTGTCTTGTTTTTTAACAGTCGGCAATTTCCCTGACGACACACTTACACAGGAACGCGCCCAACACGAAATGACATGGAGTTTGCCCAACTGTGAGGGCAGCCGCTCCCTTCTCCCTCCCTTAACTTTCCCGACCAATCGGTTTCACTCTCTGGACAGATCTACATATGTGACAACTGTTGTTTATTCCACTTGTTTGCGTTGGCCTGCTGATAACCTGCGAACATCGGAAGAGATGTTGCGTTTGCCCGCTCAGGGGGGAAGAGGAAATATGAGCCTTTGGATGTGAGAGCCTCTGCTACGCTCTCTAATCACTAATTAGTGGAAGCAAATGGAATGCATTATGAATGGAATTTGTATTAATGCAAATTTAGAGGAAACGCCAGCAGTTTCAATGATCTGCGCTGGGGCAAACTGAAATTTGGAGCAGCAACACACACACACACACACACACACACACACACACACAGGAAGTCATTAAGGAAAGTTATCACCATTCTTTTGTGAATGTGCCTGTGTGGGCGAGCTATTCTTAGCTTGCATGTTTGAGCTTGTAAAAACAAGTGTGTGTGCGTGTTTGTGTGTGTGTGTGTGTGTGTGTGTGTGTGTGTGTGTGTGTGTGTGTGTGTGTGTGTGTGTGTGTGCACGTGTTTCAGTGCTTTTAAGGGCTGACCAACTGGAATGTGGGTATTGTATAAGTGCAACATCTGGCCCTGTTGCCCACATTGCCTGATGAAGGGGCGGGGCTTACAGAACAGCTGGCATGCAAACACCAAATGAGAGAAGGACACGGAATGGCCTGTATCTGATTACGACCCAACGTTACCTCAGTCAACCTGGTTTCTACACTCAGTTGAGAGAAATACACTGGTTCACAAGGAAACCAGAAACTGACAAGAACACACTCCCTAATATACACACTGTGAGGACACACTCCCTAATATACACACTGTGAGAACACACTCCCTAATATACACACTGTGAGGACACACTCCCTAATATACACACTGTGAGAACACACTCCCTAATATAAACACTGTGAGAACACACTCCCTAATATACACACTGTGAGAACACACTCCCTATTATACACACTGTGAGAACACACTCCCTAATATACACACTGTGAGAACACACTCCCTATTATACACACTGTGAGGACACACTCCCTAATATACACACTGTGAGAACACACTCCCTAATATACACACTGTGAGAACACACTCCCTTATATAAACACTGTGAGAACACACTCCCTATTATACACACTGTGAGAACACACTCCCTAATATACACACTGTGAGGACACACTCCCTAATATACACACTGTGAGAACACACTCCCTAATATACACACTGTGAGAACACACTCCCTATTATACACACTGTGAGAACACACTCCCTAATATACACACTGTGAGGACACACTCCCTAATATACACACTGTGAGAACACACTCCCTAATATACACACTGTGAGAACACACTCCCTATTATACACACTGTGAGAACACACTCCCTAATATACACACTGTGAGAACACACTCCCTAATATACACACTGTGAGAACACACTCCCTAATATACACACTGTGAGGACACACTCCCTAATATACACACTGTGAGGACACACTCCCTAATATACACACTGTGAGAACACACTCCCTAATATACACACTGTGAGGACACACTCCCTAATATACACACTGTGAGAACACACTCCCTAATATACACACTGTGAGAACACACTCCCTATTATACACACTGTGAGAACACACTCCCTAATATACACACTGTGAGGACACACTCCCTAATATACACACTGTGAGAACACACTCCCTAATATACACACTGTGAGGACACACTCCCTAATATACACACTGTGAGAACACACTCCCTAATATACACACTGTGAGGACACACTCCCTAATATACACACTGTGAGAACACACTCCCTAATATACACACTGTGAGAACACACTCCCTAATATACACACTGTGAGAACACACTCCCTAATATACACACTGTGAGGACACACTCCCTAATATACACACTGTGAGAACACACTCCCTAATATACACACTGTGAGGACACACTCCCTAATATACACACTGTGAGGACACACTCCCTAATATACACACTGTGAGAACACACTCCCTAATATACACACTGTGAGGACACACTCCCTAATATACACACTGTGAGAACACACTCCCTAATATACACACTGTGAGAACACACTCCCTAATATAAACACTGTGAGAACACACTCCCTAATATACACACTGTGAGGACACACTCCCTAATATACACACTGTGAGAACACACTCCCTAATATACACACTGTGAGGACACACTCCCTAATATACACACTGTGAGAACACACTCCCTAATATACACACTGTGAGAACACACTCCCTAATATACACACTGTGAGAACCCACTCTCTAATATACACACTGTGAGAAGACACTCTCTAATATACACACTGTGAGAAGACACTCCCTAATATACACACTGTGAGAACACACTCCCTAATATACACACTGTGAGAACACACTCCCTAATATACACACTGTGAGAACACACTCTCTAATATACACACTGTGAGAACAAACACACACTCTAATGGGGCCGTAGAAACAGATCCACAGACAAGCGCACAAAGCCACTCAAATCCCGGGCAAACGGTGGACACCTTTTTGCAGTCTCAGATCTGTTCCGATAAAACACAATGGCTGTCAATGCCCGCCGGTGTTTAAGGGGAGCGCTGGAAAAGCTGAAAGAGACGCGGAGAACACTCGAACGCCTGAACACATTGAACCACTGAACGCCTGAACACTTTCAACACCTGAATGCCTGAACACATTGAACCACTGAACGCCTGAACACATTGAACCACTGAACACATGAACGCCTGAACAGATTGAACCACTGAACGCCTGAACACACTGAACCACTGAAAACCTGAACACACTGAACCACTGAACACCTGAACACACTGAACCACTGAACACCTGAACACACTGAACCACTGAACACCTGAACACATTGAATCACTGAACGCCTGAACACACTGAACCACTGAACACCTGAACACACTGAACCACTGAACGCCTGAACACATTGAACTGCTTAACAGTCGTGATCAAATGTCCACACACTATACCGAATACGCTTCTGAAACATTTCCGCCTCACCTCTCTTTGGTAGGCAGCCTCTCTCTATATCTGCCTCTCCCTGTCTCTTCCTGTTCTCTACCTCCATATCTCTTAATCCGTCTCCCTCCATCTGTTGCTTTCTCCTTTTCTCTCACCCTGCTCTTTTCTTCCTCCTTTCTCTGGCTGACCTAGCCACTCCCACCTCCCCCCTGCTTCTCTCTCTTAACCAGCTCTGCAAATTCACACATAAATCTCTCAGGTCCAGAGAAGGGACTCCTTTCTCATTGTGTGTCTGAGTGCTGGCCGCGGGCCTTCATACATTTGGACGGGGAGACGTTATAAAAACGCTGCCATTTTACGCCCTGCGCATATTTTAAGCTAATCCACTCAGTACAGAGCGTCTCCCACTAGTCAGCCTATGAACTATAAATCTTTCACACGCTAACAAGCCGTGCGGAGACTTGGAGTGGCTTTTCTCAGACTCTCTCTGTCTTTCTGTCTCTCTCTCTCTCTGTCTCTCTCTCTCTGTCCCTCTGTCTCCCTGATGGCTTGTCATTGCTCATAGTTGATGTACTGTCGTGCTATTATGGTCTGTTAGCAGCCATGTCCTTTAATTTGTTTTGTTGCCGTGGGGATTGAATGGGTTAGAGTGAGTGTCTTTGCCATGGAGACAGCCTCAGAGGCAAGCTTAACAAATTGGCGCGGTTTTCCGTTGAAACCCGACTTTGCCCGGACGACGCGCGTTTCAAAGAGCTGCGTGTTTGGGGCGTGTCCGTAAGGCTACACCCCCTGTACCTCCTGTGTGGCCCACAGCACCCTATGTGGGGAAAAAGGTGTCAAAGTGATGGCTGGTGGGTGTAATGATTGGTACCGTATCAAACTGAATTCAGTTCCACAGGCTTATGGAAGGCCCAGTCCACTCCAGACAGCGTAACGCCCGTTAGCTTTCACCGTTGTTAATAAAGGTACGTTTTCACGCACACCAGCTACCGACGATGTGACAGGTTTTGTTTGGCAACAGCTATTAGAAGCACGCCGCCGCATTGGCACACCTCTCTTCAGATCTCAGGCGAAGCGTGAACGACCACCCCCCACACCTCCCCCCACCCCACCCCCACTGCGCTCAGCTCCCCCAGAAGGTTAAGCACACTGACGCGCCCGGTGCATCCTGACGCAATATGCCGCGAGAGGAAAAAACAAAAGGTTGACCTTTTCCAATACCGCCTAAGTGACTTTGAGCAAAGCCGTCTCCTGCCTTTTTCTGTTTTCCCGTCTCTCCCTTTCTTCCTCCCCCTTTCTCCCTCCCTCTCTCTCTTCTTCTTCCTCCCCCTCGCTCCTGAGCGGAAGCAGCCCACTGGGCCGGACTGTGCCGGTTAAGCCTGTTAGCCGTATGTGGGGACGCCACATTCTGGCCTCTACGGCTTCTCTTATCTTAAACGGGGGGGTTATTTAGCCTGCATGCTGCGCCTCCTAGTGAGGCAGTGTGTGAACCTGTACACACACACACACACACTACCCTGACGGAAACGATTTCTACTCAATAGAGGGCCACCGGGTTTATCAGTACCCTACAGAACCCCATGGGGAATGGCGGAATGGCAGCGTGCTAGGGGGGTTCGATGAGGTCCCAGCCCCTGGTCTCCCCACATTACCTCGCTGTGAAGATCGGGGGGAGAGGAGAGCGGAGGGGAGGGCGGAGGGTAGGGCGTCGTGCGCTGCTTTAAACGTGCCGTTTCGTGAGAATGTCAGGTGTGTTTGTTTTGTACGAAGCAGATGAGATCAACTATGCCCAGCTGCCCCGCCCCTCAAATCCCCCAGCATGGAGACCGGCTCTCTCTCCATCTGATCCCCCATAGTGGCCTGTTTACAGCCCTTTGGATGAAGGGGAGAGGATGTGGGCGGGTTGACATTTGAATATCTTCAGAGGGTTTATTTGGCCTGTTTTAGATGCCTCTATCCCTGTGGAGAAAGGCACCAGGAAAAGGGAAGGCCCAAGGGAGGGCACCGTCTCCGTGTAGTTGGGTGTTACTGGGAAACCTCCTGCTCACGTGGTGCCTTTTACCCCGGACACGGAGTCTCCGCTCAGGCTTTCCATTGACGTTTGTTATGGTACTTTCAGTAGGAGGTGGGGGGGATAGTGGAGGTGGGGGGGATAGTGGAGGTGGGGGGATAGTGGAGGTGGGGGGATAGTGGAGGTGGGGGGATAGTGGAGGTGGGGGGGATAGTGGAGGTGGGGGGATAGTGGAGGTGGGGGGGATAGAAGAGGTGGGGGGATAGAGGAGGTGGGGGGGATAGAGGAGGTGAGTGGGATAGAGGAGGTGGGGGGATAGAGGAGGTGGGGGGGGATAGAGGAGGTGGGGGTGATAGTGGAGGAGAGTGGGATAGAGGAGGAAGAGAGTGGGATAGAGGAGGAGGAGATAGTGGAGGAGGGGGTGATAGAGGAGGTGGGCGGGGATAGAGGAGGTGGGCGGGGATAGAGGAGGTGGGCGGGGATAGAGGAGGTGGGCGGGGATAGAGGAGGTGGGCGGGGATAGAGGAGGTGGGCGGGGATAGAGGAGGTGGGCGGGGTGATAGAGGAGGCGGGGGTGATAGAGGAGGCGGGGGTGATAGTGGAGGTGGGCGGGGATAGAGGAGGGGGGGATAGAGGAGGTGGGTGGGATAGAGGAGGTGGGTGGGATCACAACGGCGGAGGACAGGACAGGCAAGATTAGGAGACGCTGGATGCCGGATTATCGCAACATTTACTGCTACGCCGAAACTCGGTTTGCGCCGCAATTTTATTTCCACGCGGGCGTCCGTACGTGTGTGTGTGTGCGTGTACCAGCCAAGCCTTCTGGGTCCCCTAATGAGAACTGATGGGCTAGGTGAGGCTTCAGTGGCCACCGAAGAAATTGAGTCATCAAGAAACTTTTCATGACTGAGGCCCGGCTACTTACAAGGCTTTGTCAGCCGGTGATGAGAATTTTAATTGGTTTGCTGGGCTGATAATTGGGTTGTAAGAGTATGTGCGTTCTGTGTTCGCAAGGTATATGAGTACATGTTTTGGTCTTTAGTGTTCGGTACACACACAGACACACACACACATACAGACACACAGACATACAGACACGCACACACACAGACACGCACACACACAGACACGCACACACACAGACACGCACACACACAGACACGCACATGCACACACACAGACACATGCACACACACAGACACATGCACACACACAGACACATGCACACGCACAGACACATGCACACACACAGACACATGCACACACACACAGACACACACAGACACACACAGACAAACACACAGACACGCACACACACATACACACACAGACACACATACACACACAGACACACAGACACATGCACACACACAGACACGCACACACACATGCACACACACAGACACGCACGCACACATGCACACACACACAGACACACAGACACATGCACACACAGAAATATGCAGAACCACAGAGTGAACTGTAGACATATAGACAGACAAACACACACTTCCTTGGTTAATCAGGGAGCTGATTGAGCCAGACTGCACAGTGACTCAGACTTTTGTAAGGAGGGAGGGAGTGGGACAGAGATAAAGGAAGAGACAGAGAGCTGGATAGAGAGGTGAAAACGTGTCTTTCATCATCATGAAAGGAGAGGAAATTTAAAAAAAATGGTTTCTTTCATTTCTCCCTACTCTCTTCGCTCTCATTTTCTCTGTTGAGATCTTCTTTGTGAAGCTGTCAAGGGTGTGTGAGTGCCCGCGCGCTTGTGTGTACACAAGTTTGTGGACGAGCCGGTGTGTGTGTGTGTGTTGTCAGGTGGTGTGTTGAACTCTCTGCCCCCTGCTGGTCCACCAGACACACAAACGTGACACACACCTCTCAGCACCTAACTCACGCTGAGGTCTAACACGCATGTGAAGCCTTTATGGTGAGAGTTGTGTGTGTGTGTGTGTGCGTGTGTCAGTGCATGTTTAAGCCGGTGTGTGTGCGTGTGCGCTCGCGCTCGCAAGTCTTCCTTGACTGCATGTCTTGTCAGACTGTGTGAACTCTCATCCACCCATCGCCTCTGTCAATCCTCCAGTGGCAGGCCTATATCATTCCTACCTGTGTGTGTGTGTGTGTGTGTGTGTGTGCACGTATGGTGTGTGTGCGTGTGTTTGTGTGTGCGTGCGTACATTTGTGTGTGCGTACATGTGTGTGTGCACGTATATGTGTGTGTGCACATGTGTGTGTGTGCACGTATATGTGTGTGTGTGCACGTGTGTGTGTGCACGTATATATGTGTGTGTGTGTGTGTGTGTGTGTGCACGTATATGCGTGTGTGTGTGTGTGTGTTCGTACATGTGTGTGTGTGTGTTCGTACATGTGTGTGTGTGTGTGTGTGTGTGTGTGTGTGTGTGTGTGTGTGTGTGTGCACGTATACATGTGTGTGTGTGTGAGTCCCACCCCAGGCGCAGGCTGCATGCCTTGCGGCGATTGTCATATTATGGGATGTATGGATTAAGACACATCCCACAATCCCAGGATGAGGATGGCAGCTTGTTCTCTGCATAGAGATCCAGCCACTGACAGGCTGCTATTCAACTGTTCCATCGGAATAACCGGGAATCTGCTGTGAGATTGAGTTGAGTTGATTAGGACAAAGTATGATAACGTTCCGTATGACAACAGACAGTGACGTGCGGTCAGGGGAGGCAGGTGAGGCACTGCCTCACCTGTCATAATCGGATTAAAAATAATTATCTGAAAGAAACTAAACGAATATAATAATAATTATTATTATTAGAAATTCAATTGCTGTATAATTCCAATCGTTTTTATAAAGAAAATTCTCAAAAATGATCGAAATCTGCGGTGGTCGGCTGCAAAAAGCACAGGGAGAGAGAGGTGAGGCAGTGATCAGCTCTGCCTCCCCTGTGATTGCGCAACCCATCAGAAAATGAATGAAGCGCGGGCAATAAGCGCGTGCCTGTTTCGATCACTCGCTCCGCAGCAAGTAGACTACACTGGAGAGAGCGGTGAGGCAACGATCAGCTCAGCCTCCCTTGTGATTGCGCGAACCCATAAGACAATGAATGAAGCGCGGGCAATACGCGCGTACCTGTTTCAATCTCTCACTACATCGCCAATGTAATGTTTGTACTACTTTGTTTGTACTACATATCAACGACTTATATTATCCACGTAACTTATTAAATGTAGGCCTATATGTACAAGTTAGTGGTTGGCAGTGTGCGCTTGCTGTCTTATATATTTTAATTGCGATGAAAAGTAAGCAGGAGAGGCAGCTTTTGGGTCTGCCTCACTGCGGGGGCGCGCGTCTTGAAACCACGTCTATAACGCTCGAGCTGTCTCTCGGCTAGCTTGATCCTAGAAAGTGGCAGCAAAATGGCAACCGTCATTGTTAACCTAAAGAGTTTTGCTAAATTTTGGAGCAAAACATGAAATAATTCACAATGGAAGACCAACGCCTGAGCTCAAAAACCTTATTCAAACGCAAGGACAAAAAATGACAAGGTCGTTCTCTGCGTTAAAACGACTCAAAACATACATTCGGAATCTGACTGGTCAAGCCCGACTTTCCTCCCTGGCAATCATCTCTATTGAGACCGAGAGACTTCTAAAACTGAAAGAAAATAAACAAGACTTCTACAACCAAGTGACGTCTTAGTGACCGATATATTTGTTCAGAAGGATAGGCGAATGGACTTCATTTTTAAGTAAAGGTAAGACCAAGCTACAAGTATTTGTATTTCTGTCAATGAAAAAGTGAAATTAAGCTGAGGTATGTTTTAGCATAGCAACAAGCGATGAGCGTCTTGATAGTGAACGAGGATTTCTATTTACAGCGCTGTGGTTTCAGCGCGCACGCTATAGTTCTAATTGCCTAACAATATGTTGTTGTATTGCTTTATTGGGCAGGCGGCCTGCCTGTCATGTACTATAGTAGCGGCTTATATCTGAGTAAATCTGGCTCTCATACTAGCCAGTGCCTCCCCAGCCAATGACTTCACCGCACGTCACTGACAACAGAAGCTGTCATGGGTGAACGAGGAAACAACAACAACAACAACATAATTATAGGCAGGGCATTATTGTCTTGTATTAAATGAGTGATGATTTTATGAGTTATATATCAGTTGATCTATAGAATGTCATTTAAAAATCGTGTTTCTTGCTGTCGTCCATTCACCCATCCAACCAGCCATTGAATCCATGTTTACCCACTCATCCATTCACCCATCCAACCAGCCATTCAACCATTTTTACCCACTCATCCATTCACCCATCCAACCAGCCATTGAATCCATGTTTACCCACTCATCCATTCACCCATCCAACCAGCCATTCAATCCATGTTTACCCACTCATCCATTCACCCATCCAACCAGCCGCTCAATCCATGTTTACCCACTCATCCATTCACCCACCCAACCAGCCATTCAACCATTTTTACACACTCATCCATTCACCCATCCAACCAGCCATTCAATCCATGTTTACCCACTCATCCATTCACCCATCCAACCAGCCATTCAATCCATGTTCACCCACTCATCCATTCACCCATCCAACCAGCCATTCAAACCATGTTTACCCACTCATCCATTCACCCATCCAACCAGCCATTCAAACCATTTTTACCCACTCATCCATTCACCCATCCAACCAGCCATTCAACCATTTTTACCCACTCATCCATTCACCCATCCAACCAGCCATTCAACCATTTTTACCCACTCATCCATTCACCCATCCAACCAGCCATTCAAACCATTTTTACCCACTCGTCCATTCACCCATCCAACCAGCCATTGAATCCATTTTTACCCACTCATCCATTCACCCATCCAACCAGCCATTCAAACCATGTTTACCCACTCATCCATTCACCCATCCAACCAGCCATTCAACCATTTTTACCCACTCATCCATTCACCCATCCAACCAGCCATTCAACCATTTTTACCCACTCATCCATTCACCCATCCAACCAGCCATTCAAACCATTTTTACCCACTCGTCCATTCACCCATCCAACCAGCCATTGAATCCATTTTTACCCACTCATCCATTCACCCATCCAACCAGCCATTCAAACCATGTTTACCCACTCATCCATTCACCCATCCAACCAGCCATTCAACCATTTTTACCCACTCATCCATTCACCCATCCAACCAGCCATTCAAACCATGTTTACCCACTCATCCATTCACCCATCCAACCAGCCATTCAACCATTTTTACCCACTCATCCATTCACCCATCCAACCAGCCATTCAACCATTTTTACCCACTCATCCATTCACCCATCCAACCAGCCATTCAAACCATTTTTACCCACTCGTCCATTCACCCATCCAACCAGCCATTGAATCCATTTTTACCCACTCATCCATTCACCCATCCAACCAGCCATTCAAACCATGTTTACCCACTCATCCATTCACCCATCCAACCAGCCATTCAACCATTTTTACCCACTCATCCATTCACCCATCCAACCAGCCATTCAAACCATTTTTACCCACTCGTCCATTCACCCATCCAACCAGCCATTCAAACCATGTTTACCCACTCATCCATTTATCCATCCAACCAGCCTTCCATCGTCCATCTCTCCTAATCTGTCGTCCATCCCAACACCCATCCACCCATAGGCTAACACATTTAATCACTCTGTCCATCACCTGCCTCTCTCTTTGTCACGCACTGTGGTGCTAGCACACACACGCACACACACACGCACACACACACACACACAGCCCCCACTGTCTATAATCATGCACTTTAGATGGAAATGTATCTGTGGCAGGTGTATAATCTGCCCTCCCGCTCGCTTCACAAATAGAATCCTATGTCAGATGTGTGTTTTCTCTTGGAACACAATTCGCATACGGTTGTACACACTTTCACACACACACACACACACACACACACACACACACACACACACACACACATACACACACACACACACACACACACAAGGGGATCATATGTATGATAATAGCCCAAGATAATACCCACCTATCTGCCTGGCCAACATTTTGAACGAGGAGCTTCTGCAATATCCTCTCTTCTCTCTTTTCCATTTGGGGTCGCCAGCGTGTCTGTGTAATTGGGAGGGCTTTATCTGGGCCGGGCCAACAGTCAGGACGCCGATAGGGCCCGCTCGCACAAGACGCGAGGGATTTCCTGCCAGATAGCGCTCCACCGCCACGCTAGCTGATTAAAAGCGGGTGGGCCCCTGCCAGATAGTGAGCCCAATCCAGACGTGACGCCGGGCCCCGGTGAAATCATTATCTGTCAGCTCTCTCGGACTCAGATTTGAGACTGAAAGTGGGCTCTTTTCCTCACGGTGAAGAGCATATTTGGGATTTGATAGGTGGCGTTCCAGGTGGGAGCTGCTGTCAGAGAAAGTCGCACTAGATGGGCAGAAGTTGACTGGCACTCAAGTCTACAGGTGGGAACACACACACCATGCTAATGGAGACAGTACACGCACAGACCCACGCACAGACCCACGCACAGACCCACACACAGACCCACGCACAGACCCACACACAGACCCACACACAGACCCACACACAGACCCACACACACACAGACCCACGCACACACAGACCCACGCACACACAGACCCACACACAGACACACACACACAGACCCACGCACAGACCCACGCACAGACCCACGCACAGACCCACGCACAGACCCACGCACAGACCCACGCACAGACCCACGCACAGACCCACGCACAGACCCACGCACAGACCCACGCACAGACCCACGCACAGACCCACACACAGACCCCCACACAGACCCACACACACACAGACCCACGCACACACAGACCCACACACAGACACACGCACACAGACCCACACATACACAGACCCACACACACAGACCCACGCACACACAGACCCACACACAGACCCACACACAGACCCACGCACACACAGACCCACACATACACAGACCCACGCACACACAGACCCACGCACACACAGACCCACACATACACAGACCCACACACACAGACCCACGCACACACAGACCCACACACAGACCCACGCACACACAGACCCACACACAGACCCACGCACACACAGACCCACATACAGACCCACACATACACAGACCCACACACACAGACCCACGCACACACAGACCCACACACAGACCCACGCACACACAGACCCACGCACACACAGACCCACGCACACACAGACCCACGCACACACAGACCCACGCACACACAGACCCACGCACACACAGACCCACGCACACACAGACCCACGCACACACAGACCCACGCACACACAGACCCACGCACACACAGACCCACGCACACACAGACCCACGCACACACAGACCCACACACAGACCCACGCACACACAGACCCACACATACACAGACCCACACATACACGGACCCACACACAGACCCACACACAGACCCACACATACACGGACCCACACATACACAGACCCACACATACACAGACCCACACACACACAGACCCACACACACACAGACCCACACACACACAGACCCACACACACACAGACCCACACACACACAGACCCACACACACACAGACCCACACACACACAGACCCACACATACACAGACCCACACACACAGACCCCCCCCCCACCACACACACACAGACCCAGTAGACCCTCTGTATCTTTGTATTCCTTTACATGGACTGTATCAACCCAGCGTCTGGATGTTGGGACTGATGCTCCTGTCCTCTTACAGACTGATCACTTCACCTGCACTGATTGGCTGAGACATGCCGGCTCCATCTCTCACGTATCGCCTTAAACGTAAACACACGCATCATCAAAGAGTCTCTCACACACACACACACATATACACACACACACGCACACACAGAAGAGCGAGAACAAAGACATCCGTGCACTGTGAGATGGATGTATTCATCGCAGGGCTGCAGGGAGGAATTGTCCCAAGAGAAAAGAGAGGTAGAGAGACAGGTAGAGAGACAGGTAGAGAGACAGGTAGAGAGACAGGTAGAGAGACAGGTAGAGAGACAGGTAGAGAGACAGGTAGAGAGACAGGTAGAGAGACAGGTAGAGAGACAGGTAGAGAGACAGGTAGAGAGACAGGTAGAGAGACAGGTAGAGAGACAGGTAGAGAGACAGGTAGAGAGACAGGTAGAGAGAGAGGTAGAGAGGTAGAGAGAGAGGTAGAGAGAGAGGTAGAGAGAGAGGTAGAGAGAGAGGTAGAGAGAGAGACACAAAGGGGGGGTGTTTAGCTCCCGTGCCTGTCTGTAGCGATAGAGAGCAATGGTCGCCTTCTGTTTCACCGCTGGCTACGTCCAGATAGAGGCCATTTTGTGCCAGATTGTATTCTTCATCTGCCTAATGGCCTTTCTTATCAACACAAGGCAACATCTTTTTCCCCAAACCGTACTATGATTTCTTTCTTCACACAGTCACCCAAGGTGGAGGCCATTTTAAGCCATCCCACTTACCTCTCTGCTTCCTCTCGGTTATCACCTCTTTATACTGCACCTTCGCTGGATGGCAGCCAAATAAGGTGCGGAAATGCCGATGCTCATTGGGTCGTTGGTCTGCAGACATCTGCCAGAAGGAAACTCTCTCTCTAATTATCCCATGGTCTCTCTTTAAGGCTGTGGTTTGTGGTATTCATTTGTTCGGCCAGCTATGTGGTCTGGACGACAGAAGGCTGTAGGCCGTAACCTCCAGGCTACTGATAATGAGGCTGTGTGCCGCAGACAATTTGGATTACTCGCTACATCTATATCTGCACGCACACACACGTCACACACACACACACGCACATTACACACATGTTTCACACACATACACACACATCTCACACACATACACACACACACACACATCTCACACACGCATATACACACATATAAACACACACAGGGCACATAGTCAGTCAGTGAGGGTTCTTTCAGCTTCCATGTCTCCTCTCATTTAAACAGGGTCAGCGCCACGAGCACAAAACAGCTGTGTTTCAGCGTCACGAGCACAAAACAGCTGTGTTTCAGCGTCACGAGCACAAAACAGCTGTGTTTCATCGTCACAAGCACAAAACAGCTGTGTTTCAGCGCCACGAGCACAAAACAGCTGTGTTTCAGCGTCACAAGCACAAAACAGCTGTGTTTCAGGCCCAACGTGAAACTACATAGGAACTGTGTGTATCTTGGTGGTGTACACTAAAGTATACGAGTGTTATACGTTTGAGCGGTCTTCTACACAGCTTAGCAGATGTTGTACTGTAAAGGGTTTCCAACTGTGGTCATGTAGTGTCTTTGTCCTCCCCCGTAAAGAGCAGCAGTGTATTTTAAACCTCCAGACTGCAGCACCTCCATGCTTGGCTGTGCCTCAGGTAGGATTCTGTCAGAGGGAGTTTTGCTGTGAGTTTAGGGCGCCGTAGCATGCATTATTCATCACAGTGGAAGAGCAAACAAATAGCCTGGAGTTGTAGAAGGGAGAGCGAGTTGACAGTGTTCTGACTCTAGTGAATCTAAACACAGAGCTCCAACTAGGTCCCCATATCACCCCAACGTGTGTGTGTGTGCGGTGCGTGTGTGCGGTGCGTGTGTGCGGTGTGCGTGTGTGCGGTGCGTGTGTGCGGTGCGTGTGTGCGTGCCTGTCCCTATGTATGCGTGTGTTTGTTTAGAGAATGGTGTATATATGCTTCAGTATATAAGCCGGTTCACTTCCAGTAATCCTTTAAGTTATTGACCTGAAATCTGCTGAGGCTCTTCTGGATGGAGAGCTGGTAATGCTCTGCCTGTCAAAGAGATGAGGGGATGGAGGTTAGACACACACACACACACACACACGCACATACAGCAATGTATGCATGCACCGCACACACAGCTGGAACGCACGCGCATTCAGGTACTCACTCCAATAGACATACATACATACAAACACACACACACTATAAGGGGATTGTATTTTTTATCTGCAGTTTTTCTGTCGTTTGTTGGTTCATTTTAGCCTATTGTTGCCGGTGACTGTAACTGACCGGTCTGTTGGAGGAGGCGTGGCTGTGTGCCGATCTGAATGACCGAGTCGTCCTTTGTTTCTGATAAGAGGTTTCACGTGTCTCTGTCTCCGTGGGTACCACGTGTCAAAACAAGTGTCCATTTCCCCAGTCCACGCCAGGTGAACGACTTCAGGTTCACGAGCCCATTCAGGCAACAGTAATTGTCGTGGCAACAGTTTAATTAACATAACATTACCATAATATGTAAATAACAGTTTCTATTTACATTAGCAACGATGAACTCTGTCACTGCGCGGTAAGGCTCAACGCATGGGTCTGCGGAGGTTTCTCCTGACCCTTGACCTGGAAGTATATAAACTCACTGACAGTGTTGTTTACCTGGTAACTGTCACGGTGCTGAACAGGTGCTGTTGGTGGCTGATAATTATTTCGCTGCCAGTGTAAGATGGTTTTAGTTTCTTCCCAATGACATGTTTCTTTCTGATTAAATTCATGGAGCTGTAAGGGCTGACTGGAACGGACACCCCCTACGTCATTGTTCAATCCACTCTGGTAGGAATTGAGCGAAACGCCGTCTTTAGACTTTAGTAGCCAGGAGGGGGGAGAATCATTCTGAAATATCTCTCGTGTTGCCATGGAAGCGGATGTGTAACAACTGGAGCAGTGACGCAAATCTGGGAACACGTCTGAATGTTAGAAGTTAGTTTAGGGTTAATGGTTAAGATGAGGTTTTCCGGTGGACTTCCTGTGGTGCACATGTACTGCTGCAGCATGGGTTTGAATCTGTCTCACTTCTCCTTTAGTAACAACTCACTCCTACCCCTAGTGGAAACATCAATTAATACCCGCAGATATTAATAAAATAATAAATATATATATATATATATGTGATATAGAGGCTAGGATGGAATGCTAGTGGAGAGCTCATTCTGAAACCCACCACAGGAGATGGACTGAAAATACATAGTGGAAACATCAATTAATGCCCGCTGACTCTCGGCTCTGACTGACAATAAAAGTGGTCTGTTTGAGATTTGACTTGCAGCTAATTTAGCCTTAGCATGTTTATCACTATTAATAATAACTTGGACGTAGGCGTCTGACGATGTTCAGAACATCAGCGGTAACCACGCTCTGGACTCTCCAAGTTCGCTCAAAGGTAAAAACCTGACCCATGACAAAATATTTGTTCTTACATACCGACTTTTTGCAGTATTCGTGTTCCCTATCCTCCTAGCCTCTTCCAATGTTTTTTTTTCCGCTTAACTCCGAACCGATTGGTGAGATTCAGCGTCTCCCTGGATGATATTGAGTCATAAACGAATGTTCTGAGCTTGCGTCCTGGGGCGTAGAGGCAGAAACCCTCTTCATCGTTCCGTGATCAATACAGAAACGCCTCTTCATCCAGATTTGTATGGATCGGCTGTCAGATCCTGAGTCCTGTCAGAGCACATCTTCACCACCCACGTCATGTCACTTTTATCACTTTGAAAATGTCATCCAAGGCAGACCTTTGATTTATTTCTCCTAGTGATTAAAGTTTGATTTACTTTTGAAACACTACACACACACAAACAAACAATGTAGAGAACTACCAAGACAAACACAGTCGACGCCACATAACGCAACACGAAAGAGATCCGGCCAAAACAAAGGAAACGAAGGTGGAGGGAATCGGAGCAGCTTTCCCGTATCAGTTGAAGTCTGATAACGGACGACGTTCCCATCCACACCTGCAACGCTCCTATCTAAGATATATAAGTCATGTCAAAAGTGACAGGTCAAAAGAACAAAAATGATCTCCTCTCCTTCACTCTCTGTCATTCAGCTGTCTAACCCTCTCTATCTCTCTCTCTCTCTCTCTCTCTCTCTCTCTTTGTCTCGCTCTGCCTGTTCCCGTCTCTCTATTTCTCTCTCTCTCTCTCTCTCTCTCTCTCTCTCTCTTTGTCTCGCTCTGCCTGTTCCCGTCTCTCTCTCTCTCTCTCTCTCTCTCTTTGTCTCGCTCTGCCTGTTCCCGTTTCTCTAGCGCCCTCTCTGGTGAGTGAGTTGCGTGCAGAGAAGATTGAGCAGCGTAGCGTGACCCTGGTGTGGAGAGAGCCCGGCTACCCCAACAGCAGCCGCACCGAATACGAGATCAAGTATTACGAAAAGGTAACGCCGTATGTCATGTGGTCATCTCGTCAAGTTTTTGCGTTCACCTCTGGCGCGTACCACACCGTTGATGAACCCATTTGCGTGGTTTCGGCTCCACAGCGTCACGTTTTACCTTGACTCCACCACCTTTGCACTTCTGAACGTTCCATGACCCCTCCACCTTTATACTCCGTCAGAACCGTACTTGTTCACGCCCTTCATCCGACAAACTCGTTATTTGAACATGTTCTCTGTTCTCAGCTTCCTTATCTGCCTCTACCTCATCCCCCTCAGAGACCTGCCGTTCTCTCTCTCTCTCTCTCTCTCTCTTTGTCTCTCTCTCATGCCGTCTCTGATCAACCGTCTCCATGGGGACTCTCATTACACCTGTCAATCTTCCTTTGTGCGCGCCCTCTACTCCTCGTTCTCTGGCACATGTATATTTATGCGCACGTACGCTCGCATTACAGGGCATACGCCTCTAAGTCCCCATTATCGCACCAGGGCAAGCAAACACTACCCGTGTGCGTGTATTAGCTGACACGCGTCTCACACACACACACACACACGTACACACACATCGAGACGGGAATGATGTCAGGTTTCAAACTGGCAGGTTTTGGGTACCTTCAATATTCATGACTGGGATTTGCAAGTTCGCTCCACATGTTGCTTTGATTGAGATGTTTTGTCTCTTTGCCGTTTGTATTCCCATTCTGAAACGCATGTACATAATAAATAAAGCTTTCCTACAGAGGCCACGCCTTCCAGCGTAACCTTTATTTAAATATGTTTTTGGGGTAAGTTTTTCTGCTTTATTAAGTGATAGTGGAAGATACAGGAGAGCTCCTCCATTTCTCACCGCTTCTCTTGTCCGATACCCCATGTCACTCAACCTGTCTCTCCATTTCTCACCGCTTCTCTTGTCCGGAACCCCATGTCACTCAAACCTGTTTCTCCCGCCCCCCACCCCTCCAGGAACAGAAGGACAAGAGTTACTCCACGGTCAAGACGTCCTCCACCCGAATCAGCGTGAACAATCTTAAACCGGGCACCACCTACGTGTTTCTCATCCGCCCGTTCTCCACCCCACCACCCCCTTCCTCACTCCTCTCCTCAGCCTCCTCTTCCTCCTCCTCCTCCTCCTCCTCTTCCTCCTCCCCTTCTCCCATCGACTACGGAGGCTACAGTCCTCCCCTGGAGCTGCAGACGCTTGGCGAACGTAAGTATGCCCCGTATTTTCTCCCGTTTCCCCCCTATCAGCTCCAACGCTGCCGGGCTTCTGGCGATACATGTGTGATGGGCCAGCCGACACAGAGTTATGCCTGATCTGTTATAGACTGAGGAGAGTGTGTGTGTGTGTGTGTTATTGGGGGGTTCGTGGCGTGCTAATCTTCAGGATATTTCTATCGAGCTGCGGGATGCCTTTGTTTTTGCAGGCTTAATTAAAGAGGCATTGTGTTTGCATGCGAGGGTTCGTATGTTCTTGGGGCACATCCTAAACTGTGTGTGTGTGTGTGTGTGTCCGGTCCACAGTGGCGCTGGCGTCCAGTGAGCAGAACCCAGTGGTCATTATCGTGGTGGTGTCTGTAGCTGCTCTCATCATGCTGTTGTCCATGGGGGTGGGCCTGCTCATCTGGAGAAGGTACAGATACGTGTTCAACCTCCATCACGTGTTTAACCCCCATTACATGCATGTTCAACCCCCATCGCGTGTTCAACCCCATCGCGTGTTCAACCCCATCGCGTGTTCAACCCCCATCGCCTGTTCAACCCCCATCGCGTGTTTAACCCCCATCACGTGTTTAACCCCCATCACGTGTTCAACCCCCATCACGTGTTCAACCCCCACCTAACTGAACTTTTTGCTCATATTGACCAACCTAATTCTACCACAAATGTTTCATCTTCCACACCTACACGCACACACACACACATGCATACACACACGTACACACACACATACACACGCATATACACACACACGTACATACACACATGCATACACACACATGCATACACACACACGCGTACACACACACACACACAGATACACAAACAATATGCAATAACACATTATCATACAGAACCATAAATATGTACACACCACAGGCATATAGTCACTTGAACACGCACACACACACACGCACATACTTGAACACGTAGGCACAATCATACACTCACATATGAGCATCAATTCACGCAGGCACCCACAAATATAGCCAACACACACACACACTCGGACTGTT
Source organism: Dallia pectoralis (assembly GCA_029465975.1). Lineage (NCBI taxonomy): Eukaryota > Metazoa > Chordata > Actinopteri > Esociformes > Umbridae > Dallia > Dallia pectoralis. The sequence continues at coordinate 13,556,991 of CM055743.1, forward strand.
AAACACACACACACTCACTTTTAAACACACACACGCTCTGAGTCTCCGCTCCACGCCACTCCATCATAATCCTGATTGCAATAATCCAATGACTAGAAGCACTCTGCCTCTCGAAGCATGTAATCACGACGTGGAGAGCTATAATGCATCACGTTCAATCAGCTCAGCTCCCAGCCACTGTAATGCGGAATATTAACAAGGACATTTAGTCAGTGTGCGTGATGGGGGGAGGCTCGCTAAATGCCTGTACGGCTAAACTCTGAACACTTTTATCATTTTGATTCAATTTCACTTATCCCCGAAGGGTAGAATATTGCCAGGACATTTCACAAGAATTCCGCCCGGGTTCTTACTTCGGCAACTTGTTCTAGTGCTTTTCGAAGTGCTAAATACTTGACATAAGGGCAACTGGGTGTCGTTGCCAAAAAGTGTTGCCAAAGAATGTACTATTGTATGGAGAGCACAGAGTTTTATCCGGTTCAATGGAGAGATGTAAAGTAGTATTCTGCTTAACGTTCCGGTTCCGTGCACTTTGACATTTGTCCAGGTTCAAAGAAGAAAAAAAAGCACTCCCACGCTTTCACACACACCCCCCTGCGCTCACAGACACACCCGTCACACGTGCTCCGTTTTTTTGGAACACTGAACCATACTCCCACGCAGTCAAACACACAATTACACACGCATACATACACACACACACACATGCACGCAGGGTCAGGAACACAACGTGGCCACGCTCGCTTTAAAAAAGTATCTGGTTGACATTCTTCTGCCGAGCCATTTACGGTAAGGGAATTAAACACGGGAACATCTGTATTTGCAGGCTAGCCGCACATCCTATCTCTGCCTCGCTCTCTCACACACGGCTCAGAAACACCAACAAACACTTCCTCACAAGGACGCCAGGTGACCCGGAGGTCGGAGCGTTGGGCCAGTTACTGAAAGGGCACAGTTCAAAACCCAAAGCCGACTGAAAACAATTTGCCCTTGAGCATCAACTCAACCCCAACCGTTCCGTGGCTAAGCCATGACCCCGCTGTCCTCAAGGATTTATCAGGGAGGATTTATCAGGGAGAGCAGGAAACACATTTCCAATTCTACTTTAAGGTGAAGAGTATTTGACCCCATCAGGTTTTCTGTATTGTTGAAGGCGTTTTTGTTCTGTTCACCACGTAACCCTTACGGGGACGGATGGCGCTGGTCAATTGAGATCTCTGGTCTCACAGCGACTCCGCTAACTGTAAGGCGGTGACTTTATTGGTGCACGATTCCGGGACGACCACAAATCTTTCTGATAGTGAAGATCTCTGGATGGTGTTTCAAGGGTCTGGGTGACTATAAATAGATGATGTTAAATCATTGGTCTTGGAGGGATTTGGGTTCAGCTGTCGCTAATGTGAAGATGCGCTGCTCTTTCAGACACACACATACACACACACGCACACTTTCATTACCTGCGGCAATATAGCCGGTGTAGACTTCAGTGAAATGCATACCTGCTTACAGACATACAAACACACACACACACACACACACACACAGCTAGCCGCACATCCTATCTCTGCCTCGCTCTCTCACACACGGCTCAGAAACACCAACAAACACTTCCTCACAAGGACGCCAGGTGACCCGGAGGTCGGAGCGTTGGGCCAGTTACTGAAAGGGCACAGTTCAAAACCCAAAGCCGACTGAAAACAATTTGCCCTTGAGCATCAACTCAACCCCAACCGTTCCGTGGCTAAGCCATGACCCCGCTGTCCTCAAGGATTTATCAGGGAGGATTTATCAGGGAGAGCAGGAAACACATTTCCAATTCTACTTTAAGGTGAAGAGTATTTGACCCCATCAGGTTTTCTGTATTGTTGAAGGCGTTTTTGTTCTGTTCACCACGTAACCCTTACGGGGACGGATGGCGCTGGTCAATTGAGATCTCTGGTCTCACAGCGACTCCGCTAACTGTAAGGCGGTGACTTTATTGGTGCACGATTCCGGGACGACCACAAATCTTTCTGATAGTGAAGATCTCTGGATGGTGTTTCAAGGGTCTGGGTGACTATAAATAGATGATGTTAAATCATTGGTCTTGGAGGGATTTGGGTTCAGCTGTCGCTAATGTGAAGATGCGCTGCTCTTTCAGACACACACATACACACACACGCACACTTTCATTACCTGCGGCAATATAGCCGGTGTAGACTTCAGTGAAATGCATACCTGCTTACAGACATACAAACACACACACACACACACACACACACAAACAGTTATTTTACAGACACAAAAAGCCTTTAAAGCACCACAATATCCAGAATCCTTAGAATTGAGTACCAATTGACCTTCATTTAGAATAAGCTTCATGTCTAATCCATAATTCATCTGTGACAATATGGACATTAACTGGCTCTTCTTCAGAGAGACGAGGCTTGATATCTCACTTACAATGTCCTCATGTTTGAAAACATGTCTGAACCCTGACATAACATGGAGACACACTTACACACTCTTACACACACTCACACAAACTCACACACACGTTGCCTAGTCAGATTCATGTTTTAGGGGAATTGTGTTTGGGGTCAGCTAGATGTGTTTGGCCTCTGGCTGCTCTACGTTCTTCCTGTTCCTCTTGGAGGCCTCATTATAAGTTTGGCACGTTAGAGAAATACACACACAAACACACACAGTGTCCAGTAGAGGCATTGACATTGGCAAGCACACGTTCTGTCATGTCGCAGATCCAAACAAACGCTTTCCTAATTTAGATTAATTGACTTGACACAGAAACACCCAGAGAGAAACATAAAAGCAGTGATTCCCTGCAATGCATACAGACACAGTCCCTCTCCTAGGTGTTTATATGGACCCAAACAGACATCACACATGGTTCATCTCTGCTTGCCAGTTTAGCATCCAAGCTCCAGTGGCCATGTCCAAGCTTGGCTGCCCATTTAACAGGAGAGGTAAAGGGGGAGAAAACGGTCTATGCCGCCTTCAGACAGCATTGATCACACGGTATGAAACACGAAAAGATCAGACCACATGAATAATATGACCCAGGGGGGTCCTTTTGTAAATGTGTGTGACTGATGAAGGATGAATGACATTGACGTAGAGAGAGTCAACACAGCCTGACATTGAGGCTTTGGTCCTGTGTTTACTTATGAACACGTCAAGGCTTTCCAATCAGTGTTCTCCTCCAATCAGTGTTCTCCTCCAATCAGTGTTCTCCTCCAATCAGTGTTCTCCTCCAGTCAGTGTTCTCCTCCAGTCAGTGTTCTCCCCCAGTCAGTGTTCTCCCCCAATCAGTGTTCTCCCCAATCAGTGTTCTCCCCCAATCAGTGTTCTCCCCCAATCAGTGTTCTCCCCCAATCAGTGTTCTCCCCCAATCAGTGTTCTCCCCCAATCAGTGTTCTCCTCCAATCAGTGTTGTCCAATGGTCACAATCCTTGTCCATTTCGGATCTGCCCAGTGCACTCAGCTACATTTCTATTTCCTCTATATGTTTTGCGCGGCCGACCTAGAGGCTTTCCCCGACCTAGAGGTTAGCTTGCCCACTGTGTCAGGCTCCCAATTCTGTTTTCCAAATGTGAGTGAGGTAACTGACGTCCCAGTGATGGCATCTGGTGTTTATTGATGTTCATTGAGTCTTTATCGTAGTTGAAAGATAAATAAAATATCTGGGTAATTGAAATTCTAAACCGTAAGCCCATTGGCTTATCGTTGTGCCGTACGACCAATGAGGAGACAGAACGTGACTTAGCCCCGCCCCGTCCTTCTCTTCTCCGCAGCAGTCTGTCGTCCAGCCCCTCCAACATAGCTCCGACTAACGTGGTGCTGCTCTCCACCTCCTTCTCCACTCTTCCTCCTACTCCTCTTCCTCCTTACACGCAGCTGCCAGCCCCAAGGTACAGGCATGTCTGCACTCTCTCTCTTGCTCCCCCCCTCTCTCTTGCTCCTCCTCTCTCTCTTGCTCCTCCTCTCTCTCTTGCTCCCCTTCTCTCTCTTGCTCCTCCCCCTCTCTCTCTTGCTCCCCCTCTCTCTTGCTCCCCCTCTCTTGCTCCCCCTCTCTCTTGCTCCTCCCCCTCTCTTGCTCCTCCTCTCTCTCTTGCTCCCCCTCTCTTGCTCCCCTTCTCTCTCTTGCTCCTCCCCCTCTCTCTCTTGCTCCCCCCTCTCTCTTGCTCCTCCTCTCTCTCTTGCTCCTCCTCTCTCTCTTGCTCCTCCCCCTCTCTCTTGCTCCCCCTCTCTCTTGCTCCCCCCTCTCTTGCTCCTCCCCCTCTCTTGCTCCTCCTCGCTCTCTTGCTCCCCCTCGCTCTCTTGCTCCTCCCCCTCTCTCTTGCTCCTCCCCCTCTCTCTGACTCCCCCGCCTCTCTTGCTCCTCCCCCTCTCTCTTGCTCCTCCCCCTCTCTCTTGCTCCTCTTTCCTCTCACCTGCTTCTACCCACTCTTATTCTACCCTTAACAAATTCATTCTTTTTCAGTTTCCTCCATTGGTTTTCTGCCTGACCTAGTCCAGCTTCCCCATCTGCCTAGTCCGGCTTCCCCATCTGCCTAGTCCGGCTTCCCCATCTGCCTAGTCCAGCTTACCCACCTCGAAGAGATATCTCTTCCTTCAGACCAGTGGGCCTGGTTCCATTCACATTGCAATATTTCCCCTTCTCTTCCTTCAGACCAGCGGCCCTGGTTCCATTCAGAGCCTTAGATTCCCTCCCAATAAACACAAGTGAAGTAGTGTGGTGGGAGCTCCACTTGATCTTCTGAAGGGTCAGGTGGAGCTTCCACCTTTTTATGCTTTCATCTCTCTGTCTCACCCTCTCTCTCTCACCCTATTTCTCTATTCATCTCTCCCTCCCTTTCCCTCTCTCTCTCTTCCTATTTCTCTCCCTCTCTCCCTCTCTCTCTCTCACCCTATTTCTCTATTTCTCTCTCTCTTCCTATTTCTCTATTTCTCTCTCCCTCTCTCTTCCTATTTCTCTTTATCTCTCCCCCTCTCTCTGCATGTGTCTGCTGGTTGGTCCTGACATAATGGTCCTAAAGGCTCTTTGTCTTGCCTCCCTCTCCTCTTCCTCTCCTCGCCTGCTGGTTGAGAGTCTACATCAGCCTCTCTGTATCTCGGCATGCACCGGTTGATTCGGCTTGACGTGCGCATTGACACACACGAGCAAACCAGCGCACGCAGATGTCAACAAGGCGTCGCGTGAACAAAGGCGCACAAGGGCAGAAATAATAACAGGCAGACGTAATAACACACCAAAATAACACACGGCAGACGTAATAACACACATAATAACACACATAATAACACACTGCAGACGTAATAACACACCATAATAACACACCATAATAACACACCATAATAACACACCATAATAACACACGTAATAACACACCATAATAACACACCGTAATAACACACCGTAATAACACACGTAATAACACACGTAATAACACACCATAATAACACACCATAATAACACGTAATAACACACGTAATAACACACCATAATAACACACATAATAACACACCATAATAACACACGTAATAACACACCATAATAACACACCGTAATAACACACCGTAATAACACACCGTAATAACACACCGTAATAACACACCATAATAACACACCATAATAACACACCATAATAACACACTGCAGACGTAATAACACACCATAATAACACACCATAATAACACACCATAATAACACACCATAATAACACACCATAATAACACACCATAATAACACACCATAATAACACACTGCAGACGTAATAACACACCATAATAACACACCATAATAACACACCATAAAAACACACCATAAAAACACACCATAAAAACACACCATAAAAACACACCATAATAACACACCATAATAACACACCATAATAACACACCATAATAACACACCATAATAACACACCATAATAACACACTATAAAAACACACTGCAGACGTAATAACACACCATAATAACACACCATAATAACACACCATAATAACACACCATAATAACACACGGCAGATGTAATAACACACCATAATAACACACCATAATAACACACTGCAGACGTAATAACACACCATAATAACACACCATAATAACACACCATAATAACACACCATAATAACACACTATAATAACACACTGCAGACGTAATAACACACCATAATAACACACCATAATAACACACCATAATAACACACCATAATAACACACTGCAGACGTAATAACACACCATAATAACACACCATAATAACACACCATAATAACACACGGCAGATGTAATAACACACCATAATAACACTCCATAATAACACACCATAATAACACACCATAATAACACACCATAATAACACACCATAACACACGGCAGACGTAATAACACACCATAATAACACACGGCTGACCAGCCTGGCAGTCCGACCTTCTGTACTCTCTATTGAACCCACTTGGGTGATTCTCGCGAAATTAGACTTATGAGGTGTCATAAAACATTTTGATGATAAAAGTAAATGCTATCAAAATAAGAAGGATACCGTTATAAACATCTCTTCATGTACGATTTTGCACATGATTTCAAATGAAATCATGAATACGAAAATTTTTTTTTTTCAACATTTAAAGGGAAATTTCTCATTACCGCAACGTGTCCATGACTGGATTTTGGTCCTTTGAGATGGAATTATTCATATTTAAAAAATATAAAAAATAAAAAGCTTCAGTGCATGTTATAATATAAACATTTACAGTAAAGAAACATGTGGTATTTGGTGGTCATTGGTAAATGTAGTGACAATAATAAGGAATAAAAATGTGTCCAAGACCAATTTTCTCATCCTCCGCAACAATTTTCAATCATTGTTTAAGTGCTCAAGGAACTATAATTTTTTAAGGAATTTGTTGTAAGGGACATAAATGACTGTGACACTCAAGATGGCTATCAAGTAACCAGTTATAATTTTTTCTCTCCAGATAAAAGTAAAAATTTGGCGTGTCATAGTACCTACACGACTTTTTAGTTCTCATTACTGAAACATGTGTTTGTGAAGTTATAAAAAATGTTGCAGTTAAATTTTTTTGATTACTATATACCCCATTATGGTCTAAATATAAAAAGATAGGGAATGTTTAGCTAACTCTCATTTAGCTTCCACAGTTAGCAAGAATGTTTAAGGTCGCTCATCCTCCGCAACACCCCTATCATTCACCGCAACAATTGAAGGCCTGTTGCGGTGGAGATACTCAATGTTTCGGTAGTGAGAAACAGCCTTATGAAGGAGGCACGTGCACTATAACTGTTGCTCATTTTAATATAACTTGATATTTGCCTTAAACGCTTCTTGAACAGATTGCGTAAACAAAATAGCTATTACAACCCCCCCAGCAGGGGTCACTAATTATTATTATTTTTTTTAAATGCTTCCACAAAAAGCAGTATGAATGCAGTATAGGCCACCTATTATTAATGCAATATTATTTACTATTTCATAGTTTTACTGTGAAACAATGTATTTTCTTTTCTTTTTTACAAAATTTTACATTCAAGATGGCAATTGTGTATTTTGTTACAGACAGTTGAAAGGAAAAGGGCATCAGCGAAAAACAGTCTGGCAAAGCATAGGGAGAAAATACACAGTAATCCAGTGTTACTTGAGGATTACAGAAGAATGGAGAGAGAGGTCAGGGGGCAGGGTGATAATAGGGAAATGAGAGAGAGAGGTCAGGGTGATAATAGGGAAAGGAGAGAGAGGTCAGGGGTCAGGGTGATAATAGGGAAAGAGAGAGAGGTCAGGGAAAGGAAAGAGAGAGAGGTCAGGGGTCAGGGTGATAATAGGGAAAGGAGAGAGAGGTCAGGGGTCAGGGTGATAATAGGGAGAAATATAACTTGGATTCATTGTTTTGACCATCACTTGCACACACAGACACACACACACACACAATCATTGACAACGCTTCAGCCAAGTTGGGATAGCAGATAGCATGGGGGGGTGGCTTGGTTTGTTTATATTGGGCTGTGAATAATGACGAGGGAAATAAATGTTCTTTAAAAAATTGTATGCGTTTTAAATATGTAGGCATAAAACCCCTTTGTCAACAGTGAATGTGTGAGCTAAATCTCATTTCCGAAACAATGATCCTCACTACCGAAATGGCATTTTCATTACCGCAACATGTATCTTTTTTACCAATTAAGTGATAATAAGATAATCATATTTTGTTTTAAAATGTATATATGTTTTATACAACACTACTTATTTAAGGTCTGCTACATAACAAAAGTGTATGTTATCTATTAGTAAAACAATTAAATAAAAGAAATTGTAAATCATCACGTATGTTTCGGTAATGAGAGAAAATAAGGAAATTACAAAACATAATAAATATGAAAAGTAATCTCTCCAGAGTTTTACATAGCTTTGAGCATGAGAAATAAAAGTCTACTTTAACATTAGCCAAAAATATAAGTTTCTAACCATATATTTAATGTAATGTCATGTTGCGGTAATGATACTTTTTTATGGACTTCATCTGAAAAATTTAAATAATTATATAGGAAATATTTTTTTAATCTCCTAAAAATAATGGTCTTAGTAAGTTCCGACCTTAATCTTATATGTGCAAAAAGAAAATTGGCTTCAAGGGCATTTTAAAAATTCTGATGCTGGACACCTTCTAAATCTGGATTTCGTGAGAATCACCCACTTGTGTATTTGAGATATGTTGTATATTCACACAGAGGTGGAGATTTGACTTCCTCTGGGCCCTTGTGCTTTTATGTTTTTTTGTGGTTGTGACTTATAGACCATTGAACCTGAAATACCTCTTCAGGAGTTGTCGTTAATTCCCCTTCCTCAGATTAAGATGTATATTTTGTGTTAATACACAGAATTTCCTTAAACCACTTGTGAATCAGAAGACCACTACTCAATTACATAATGCTTCTTTATGACCTGTATTTAACGCTCCTTCACTTGTCTACCTCTCTGTTTGAGAACCTCGCCTTCATCATAGTGACTAAACCAAACACCAGGCTGACCGGCTGACACCATTTACGACTTATTGTCCCTGACCTGAGAGAACGAGAGTGCATTCGCTTCATCAGAAGATGTGTTTTGTGTTAGGATGGAGTTCAGGTGTTTAGAGTGAGATTTAGGAGTCAGGGAGATTTATGTTTAGGCATAAAGCTTCGGTGAATTAGGTTAGAAACAGGTTAGGATTAGGTTTGAGTCCAGGTTGGGGTAAGGTGTGGAGTTAGGTGTCACCGAACATTTTATGATATCAAATGTCCAGTCGTCACTTTGATAGGAAAACCATCATGTATGTCTGTGTGGCCAATAAAACAAGCAAACTTCAATATTAACAGCCAGTGATGTTTTAAGTGTTCTTCTATTGTTCCCCTCTACAGACAATGTGGATACAGCAAAGCCAGTCAAGAGGGCGACGAAGAACTCTACTTCCAATGTGAGTAATTCGTGCGTGTGTGTGTGCGTGTGTGTGGGTGTGTGTGGGTGTATGTGGGTGTGTAGCTATGTAGGTATGTGTGTGCACGCGACAGAGAGAGACACCGTTTGTGAATGATCAACTTATGCCTGGGCATTAGTGCTTGATGTAGCATGCGTGCCCGGGCTCCACCAATCACAGAGCCATAGTGCATTAGACAGGGTCTGTATCAGAATGTAGTGGAGCGAGTGAGGCTGTGAGGGAGGGAGTGATGGTGTGAGTGAGGGAGGGAGGGAGGGAGGGAGGGAGGGGGTGTAGAAGTCTAAAAGTAGAAATGTAAAACCAAAGAGTGGCCATGAGCGATGGTTTGCCACCTCCTTAATATGAACCATTAGAATGTTTGTTGAGTTTCTCATGTCTGTTTTTCACACCAATATTTTTAAAGGGCGTTATTTGGCAGATTGTGAGCAGGTTTGACAGTATGCCTGCGTGTGCGTGTGTGTGTGTGTGTCTGTGTGTGTGTCCGCAGCCATGTGGCTTGGTATTAAAGCTGCCCCAAACAATGACACAACAGCAGCTGACAAGCATGCCCACACTTCTCTGTCCACACACACAGACACACACACACAGACACAGACACACACACACAGACACAGACACACACACACAGACACAGACACACACCAATAACGATCATCTGTTTGACTGAATTGTGTGACTGGCGACAAGCCTGATTCTTCGTTACAAAACAGACATTATTAGATAACATTACCCACCGCGTTTGCTTTGGGTTGGGTAACAGTTTTCCACTAGGCAGTCCTTAATCATCATTATTAGGTTTTTGAGTTTTTATTGTTCGTTAAGGTAAAAACAAATACATTTACAGTTGTGTTCAAAATAATGGCAGTCCAACATCACTAGCCAGATCAAAGCCAGATTAAAAATCTACATGGCAAATAATGTACCAGTAGGTGTAGTAGAGTAATAGAAAACCAATAACCAATGAATAATGTACCAGTAGGTGTAGTAGAGTAATAGAAAACCAATGAATAATGTACCAGTAGGTGTAGTAGAGTAATAGAAAACCAATAACCAATGAATAATGTACCAGTAGGTGTAGTAGAGTAATAGAAAACCAATAACCAACGAATAATGTACCAGTAGGTGTAGTAGAGTAATAGAAAACCAATAACCAATGAATAATGTACCAGTAGGTGTAGTAGAGTAATAGAAAACCAATAACCAACGAATAATGTACCAGTAGGTGTAGTAGAGTAATAGAAAACCAATAACCAATGAATAATGTACCAGTAGGTGTAGTAGAGTAATAGAAAACCAATAACCAATGAATAATGTACCAGTAGGTGTAGTAGAGTAATAGAAAACCAATAACCAACGAATAATGTACCAGTAGGTGTAGTAGAGTAATAGAAAACCAATAACCAATGAATAATGTACCAGTAGGTGTAGTAGAGTAATAGAAAACCAATAACCAATGAATAATGTACCAGTAGGTGTAGTAGAGTAATAGAAAACCAATAACCAACGAATAATGTACCAGTAGGTGTAGTAGAGTAATAGAAAACCAATAACCAATGAATAATGTACCAGGAGGTGTAGTAGAGTAATAGAAAACCAATAACCAATGAATAATGTACCAGTAGGTGTAGTAGAGTAATAGAAAACCAATAACCAACGAATAATGTACCAGTAGGTGTAGTAGAGTAATAGAAAACCAATAACCAATGAATAATGTACCAGTAGGTGTAGTAGAGTAATAGAAAACCAACAGACCCAACAGTCATGACATACATGCTGCTGAACTGTGAAATTGAATCATTCATTGAAAGGTGTGTGTTCAAAATAATAGCAGTGTGGCGTTCAATTTGTGAGGTCATTCATTCTGTGAAAAAACAGGTGTCAAACCGGTGGCCCTTATTTAAGGATGAAGACAGCAAATGTTGTACATATTGGTTAAAGTGAATTTCTCTCTGAACATCTGAGCAAAATGGGTCGTTCCTGACATTGGTCAGAAGAACAGCGTACTCTGATTAAAAAGTTTATAGGAGAGGGGATGTCACGTCTTCCAAATGGTGAATGTGCAGGAAAGCCACACGCAGAGCCAGGTATTTAATTCAGTTGGTATTTAATATAAACATAAACACTGAGATTGAAATAAAAATGTGCTGACTGTAGGGACTTACTAAACACATTCCAAAAAACAGCTAGCACAATTAACACTCACCAGACTATTGGACATAACTTCAAATAAACGAATCCTAAGAGGTGACAAGCCCCAGTAACTTAATTATCCCTGATAATTGCTAAGTATCAACAGCCGTGCTCACATTGAAAAAAACACCGAAACACAGGAAGTGCACCCCACTAAATTCTCCATGTGGAAGAAAAACTCGTCATGTTTTGATTTGGAATAGAATGTGCAGTGTCCTAATAAGTGTTTGGGAATAAAAGTTAGAATAAGGATTTTGGTCTTTACTCACTTTCTTTAAACACACTGCTATTATTTTGAACACAACTATACATACCTGTGTATTTGTGTATGTACAGGTAGAGAGAGTACAGGTAGAGAACAGTGTGAGAGAAAGGACAGGTAGAGAACAGCGTGAGAGAGGAGAGGGAGAGAACAGTGTGAGTGAGGACAGGTAGAGAGAGACAATACAGGTAGAGAACAGTGTGAGAGAGGACAGGTAGAGAGAGACAATACAGGTAGAGAACAGTGTGAGAGAGGACAGGTAGAGAGAGACAATACAGGTAGAGAACAGTGTGAGAGAGGACAGGTAGAGAGAGACAATACAGGTAGAGAACAGTGTGAGAGAGGACAGGTAGAGAGAGACAATACAGGTAGAGAACAGTGTGAGCGAGGAGAGGGAGAGAACAGTGTGAGAGAGGACAGGTAGAGAACAGTGTGAGAGAGGACAGGTAGAGAACAGTGTGAGAGAGGACAGGTAGAGAACAGTGTGAGAGAGGACAGGTAGAGAGAGACAATACAGGTAGAGAACAGTGTGAGAGAGGACAGGTAGAGAGAGACAATACAGGTAGAGAACAGTGTGAGAGAGGAGAGAGAGAGAACAGTGTGAGAGAGGAGAGAGAGAGAACAGTGTGAGAGAGGACAGGTAGAGAACAGTGTGAGAGAGGAGAGAGAGAGAACAGTGTGAGAGAGGAGAGAGAGAACAGTGTGAGTGAGGACAGGTAGAGAGAGAGCAGAATAAATCCAAACAGCTGTTGGCCGGCATTAAATAAAAGTAATAAGAGCATCAGTCAGCCAGGAAGTGTGGGCATGAAAAATCCTTACCTGGGAAGAGAGGGTATTTTCATCCCATCGCTCTACAACGACAGGCTGAAACGGAGAAGCTTTCATTTGCTTTGTATTTGGACTGAATTTGTGTGTATGTGTGCACGGCAGGCAAGATGGTTTGGTGCGTGCACGTGCGTGTGTGTACCAGATCAATATGCTGCTATGAGACAGCGAATCAAGGCCTGGTCAATTCTGAGCTGTAATCACATTTCTGAACCAGTCTGGCCAAGAGGCTTCCTGGGAAAGCCTGACTTTATTAGGGCAGGTACTAGGGGTGGGCGATATGGGAAAAATATCATATCACGATTTTTTCAGGAAAAATCACGATTTTATCACGATTCTTTTTCATGTTGCTTTTTAAGACTATTTTGCTAATTACTGAGCTGCAATACAAGCAAATTATATCTCCATTTAAAGAATATAGCGTTACAAGGTAACAAAACATAAAAGGGAAAAAAAAATTAAAGTAGCATATTTTAATCACGTGTATATTTAAAGGAAGTGCAATGGTGCAAAGAAGCACCTTCATTCTCATCCGCAGCTTCACCATCCATTCACTGTGTAACCTGCCATCCATCTACAGCATCAGATGATCTACTGTGTTATCATCCTGAATTAAATGAATTGTGAATTATGCAGTAAAACATTTTACTAAAATAGTATGTAGCCTATTTATTGTCTTATGTAGCCATACAATACAAAATTAAAACCATGATTTTAAAATGCACAGGCTATGATATTTAAATTTCTAAAGATCGAATAAATTAAAATCAATCAAACTGTATGTCCTATTTTGATGTAATAAATGCTAAAACATTTTAGATCACAAGCGACGCGCAATCAAATGATTTGCGCATGATTGGCCGTATATATTGCAACACAGACTGTTGAAATAAAAACATTAGGCTACAGTGTATAATTTGATCATTTACATTTGTAAAATGTATTATAGTAATTACAGCCCAGTAACTAAGGCACTATAGACAATGAAACACGTATTTTACAACACAGTTTGTATATTGGTCACGGTCGGGTATATTCTGCTGTTACCCGGTAGATACATTAATCAATTTCGTTTTATATTTTCGTTCTGTTCATTTAGTAAAACATATATTTCTTTATAAACGTAGGCCTACCTCTTTTTTCTAGTTCATTCAAATTCAACCAAGCCAATCAATCTATTATCTATGTATATCTCGCAGCTTTTGTCTGCCTGAGCAGGACACGCATACTAACCGGTTGCACTGCGCAGAGTGTTCATTAGTGATGTTATGAGTGCACATGAGACCGCAGCAAATTAATCGGTTACATATATCCAGTTTCATATAGATCGGACCAAAACGCGTCAAGTTTCATGTAGACCAGACCAAAACGCGTCAAGTTTCATGTAGACCAGACCAAAACGCATCCAGTTTTATATAGACCAGACCAAAACGGACCCAGTTTCATAAAGACCAGACCAAAACGGTGTCCAATATAGATCGGACCAAAACGAGATCAGACCAAAACGCATCCAGTTTCTGAAAACGGGACAAGGTAAAATGCACGTATTTAGGAAAAGTCATGGAAGAACGAGGCTGTAGCTTTTCAACATTATATATTTATTTTAATTACTAACTGCAACGCCCGCGGGCATGGGCTGTTGGCGCTTCTAGTGTTAACACGCTGACATCTAGCGCACCGCGCATTGCATGTTGATACGTAGCTGAAAAAACGCCATAGATCTGCATCTAATTGAACGTGCACTGGAGCGCGATTCTACGATATTTCCGAAAAAGTGAATCGTGGAGACATTTTAATCGTCCACGATTAAATATCGTCATATCGCACACCCCTAGCAGGTACACGTGTTGGCTAATTAATAAAAATCCTTCCGATAATGAAGAACTGATTATAATTTAAATTTGAGAAGGTTTATCCTGATCCGAAAATCTTCATTCCGAAGTCTGAATGAACTTCTAACCTGAACATGTTGTGTCGCAGGAAGTTTCCCCCCGAGGAAGTTTCCCCCCCCGAGGAAGTTTCCCCCCCCGAGGAAGTTTCCCCCCCGAGGAAGTTTCCTCCGCGAGGAAGTTTCCCCCTTGCATCAAATGAGAAAAGTTCCTCATAATAACAGCTTCACATCTTGTGGAAAATTAAACTAATCACATCTCATTTAAATCAAGATCTGCCATAATAGGAGTAATCTTTGCTGATGGAGCACTTTGTTCAGGCTTAAATAACCGTGTACTGTTTAATAGCTTCATTGTCTAACCAAATTAAGTCCAAACATGATATTGAAGATGCCACTCAAAACAACCTTTTACCGGGGGCACTTTGACTTCATTTCTGCTGGCTTTGTTGTTGGGGGCAATTGATGAGAAGAGCAATGCCAATCTACTCTTTAGACTACTGCTGCTTCACCTAACCTAGCATCATGTGTAAGCAGGTTGTAACCGTGTCATTTCCTGCTTTCCTCCAGTTAAAATCCCGACACGAAGGACCTACATTGACCCAGAGACGTGTGACGACCTGGTACAAGCCGTCCTGGCTTTCGCCAAAGAGCTAGACAACTCGAGCATCAAGATCGAGAGAATCGTCCACACAGGTACTGAGCCGATGCCCAGAGTTTCAGTAGTTACTTTACTGTATTCATTACTTATTCATTGTCAGTTGTACTGAACAAAATCATAAACACAACATACTTATTTCACTAAAATATTAAAATCCAAATCAATTTCTAACTTATTTGAAATGTGTAATAGTGGATTTCTTTTGTGTTATTCTGTCTCTCACTGTTCAAATAAACTTACCATTAAAATGATAGTGACCATGTCTTTGTCAGTGGGCAAACATACAAAATCAGCAGGGGATTAAATACTTTCTTCCTTCACTATATATATTATTTAACCTCCCAATATGGGACTGTGATATGTTTTCATATATATTTCTCTTTCTAATAACCTCGTACAGTAGTTGGCTATTAACCACCCTCTCTACGGCGCCCTCTTCAGGTGACTTTGGGGAGGTGTGCCGCGGCTGCCTCAAGCTGCCCAGTAAACGGGAGCTTCCTGTGGCCATTAAGACGCTGCGAGCTGGTTGCTCAGAGAAACAGCGGCGCTCGTTCCTCAGCGAGGCCGGGATCCTAGGCCAGTTTGACCACACCAGCATTATCCGGCTGGAGGGGGTCATAACCAGCGGTGAGACGGTTAACTCACCACACGGGTCTGAGGTGGGGGGAGGTCTGCAGGTTCTCAGGAACATTTGACTGGTTTAGCTAACTACTGAGGATCTCCCCTGGTTGTCCGGGTTTAGTGTAAAGGCCCTCTGGGAAGTCCGTTTCACATCGCCCTGCCTGCTGTTCATTCACAGGTACACGCAGCCGTTAAAGACCAGCGAAAAATAACGACATAGAAAGAGCTGGGAGGGGTCTGGACACACAGTGACTGTTCATTGTACAATTGTACGATAATTGGTGCCACACACACACACTCCTCACACACTCCTCACACATACACACACACACACACACACCACCCTATGATTGCAAATCACCAGCTTTACCTCATTTACCACAGCCCGCCTGTTAAACCCAGATACCTATTTCCTCACACCCTTCATCTATCTCACCTTCCATTCGTCTCTCATCCATCCTTTTTTAAATTAATTTTCTTGTCCCTCTATTTTCTCCCTCCCCCCTTTTGTCTCCCGTCCTCCCTGGTTCTCTCTCACTGGTGTGTGGTAGATATGATTGTTATTAAAGCGTTGCACTGTATCAGATCGTGCCCGTGTGCCAGGCTCGTTAGACAGAGAGTTAGTGAGCCATTGCGTCAGTGTTGCGTGGTGGCGTAGACACACAACCTAATAGAACAGCGTGATGGTGGAAAGCTTTAGTATTCTGTCTGCCCCCCCCCCGACCACACACACACACACACTCTGAGAGAACGAGTCCTGAGGGAGACTGATAGTGGTCATTTATGAGGTACTTAGATCCCAGCCACAGCTATCAACAGGACACACAGGGAACAGCACTATGTGTGTGCTTGTGTGTTTCATAGGTCTGTCCACACACACACACACACACACCACCTGGTCGCTAGAGGAGTCACTGCTCCCTGCCTTCTTAATGAAGCAACGTCCACTCATCTTCTTTCTCTCCCACTCTCTCTTCTTCTTTATCTCCCTCCCTCTCCCACTCTCACTCAGTCCTGCGTCTCTCTCTGTTTTTTACCTCACCATTTTCCCCATCCTCTTCTCGTCATCTGTGATTTACTCCTGAACTCATCTAGTATGAGAGGTGTTTCTAGATCACTGCCAGGGTCCATGGGTAATCATATTGCTCGTACTTCAGACCAGCTGGCTAAAGGACGACCCCATAACCACAGATGACCCTGTGCCAGCTGGACCAGCTACTAATAACTGTGTGTGTGTGTGTTTCTGACTGACTATAAAACATAAACACAATTGCTTTGATTGAAGCAAAAAAGGTGTTTAGGGCAGTTTTCAGGTTTTAAGTGTTTTAGGTTAGGCATTAATATTAGGCTATGTTTTGGTTTAGGTTGTTGAAGTAAAAGATTATTATTATTGTGTGTGTGTGTGTGTGTGTGTGTGTGTGTGTGTGTGTGTGTGTGTGTGTGTGTGTGTGTGTGTGTGTGTGTGTGTGTGTGTGTGTGTGTGTGTGTGTGTGTGTGTGTGTGTGTGTGTGTGTGTGTGTGTGTGTGTGTGTGTGTGTGTGTGTGTGTGTGTGTGTGTGTGTGTGTGTGTGTGTGTGTGTGTGGTGTGTGTGTGGTGTGTGTGTGGTGTGTGTGTGGTGTGTGTGTGGTGTGTGTGTGGTGTGTGTGGTGTGTGTGTAGGTAACACCATGATGATCGTTTTGGAGAGCATGTCTAACGGAGCCCTAGACTCCTTTCTCAGGGTAGGTGTGTGTTTTGTGTTATTTGGTTGTACATGTTTAACATATTCTACTATATAAACATATGACTAACAGTAAACTCTAGATGTGATGTCATCCATTATGTTAACTTATAGACATCCTCCATTGCTCTGTTGTGTATCGCCTTACTGGGAATCCCACACACTTTAAACATGTCATTAATATGACAAATTCATACGCCTTAATGTGCATCATCGGTCCTAAATCTGGTTGTATTATTCACAAAACAATGTATATTTGGGGGATTACCGTTATAAGGTGGTAATACACAGGAAATCCTCTGACCATGTTCTAACTGCCATGTTCTAACATCTCCCTGACCTCCAGAAACACGAGGGCCAATTCTCTGTGCACCAGTTGATGGACATGCTGGGGGGTGTGGCCTCTGGGATGAAGTACCTGACAGAGATGGGCTTTGTCCACCGTCGCCTTGCTGCCCATAAGGTGCTGGTCAACACCAGCCTGGGCTGCAAAGTGTCTGGGTTCAGACCCCTCCAGGAGGACAAGGTCGAGGCCATCTACAGCACAATGGTAAGACTACCTGCTGACCTGTCATTGGAGGAAAACAGGAGCCTTTTAATATTACTGACCTGTCATTGGAGGAAAACAGGAGCGTTTAATATTACTGACCTGTCATTGGAGGAAAACAAGAGCCGTTTAATATTACTGACCTGCCATTGGATGAAAACAGGAGCCGTTTAATATTACTGACCTGCCATTGGATGAAAACAGGAGCGTTTAATATTACTGACCTGTCATTGGAGGAAAACAGGAGCCGTTTAATAATACTGACCTGCCATTGGAGGAGAACAGGAGCCGTTTAATATTACTGACTGACTGACTTTTTTACAACTCTTGACATGTTATCCTAGTTAAAATTCCCTGTTTTAGTTTAGTTAGGATTACAACTTCATTTTATGATTGTAGAGCTAATGATTAATTTAAGCTTGTATTTATTTCATCCCAGTGGGTCAGAAGTTTACATACACTCAAGTATATATTGGGTGATTTTTTTCCCATATTTCCTGACAGAACTGGTATGCGTCAGGACTTTGCTCACACACATTTGCGACCAAGCTTTCACTTTCTAAATGATTTCTTGAAATGTTGCTTCAATATATCCACACATCATTCCTTTTCCTTTCTCATAATGATCTATTTTGTGGGTTAGGGTTAAAGTCCGTCAGTCCCTCCTGCAGTAAACCACCCCCATAACATGATGCTGTCACCTCTGTGCTTCACGGTTGGGATGATGTTCATCGGCTTGCAAGCGTCTCCCATTTCCTCCAAACATAACTATGGTCATGGTGGCCAAATATTTATATTTCTGTTTCATCTGATCGGAGGGCATTTCTTTATAAAATCTGATCTTTGTTCCCATGTGCAGTTGCAAACCGTAATCGGTCTTTTTGTGGCAGTTTTGGAGCGATGGCTTATTCTTTGCAGTGTGGTCTTTTAGGTTATGTCTATATAGGACTTGTTTTACTGTGGATATATACACTCTTGTATCGATTTCTGCCAGCATCTTCACAAGGTCCTCTGCTGCTGTTCTGGGATTTATTTGAACTTTTTCCCATGAGGTAGGGTAGGCCTTGAAATGCATCCAGAGATACACATCCAATCGACTCAAATTATGTCAATTAGCCAATCAGAAGCTTATAAAGCTATGACATAATTTTCGGGAGTTGTCAGAGCTGTTTTACAGTGCAGTTATGATAACATCTGACCCATTGAAATAGTGATATAGTGATTATAAGTCAAATAATCTGTTGGTAAAAAAATTTTGGGTCATACACAAAGTAGGTCCTAACAAACTTCCCAAAACTAGAGTTTGTTAACCTAAAATCAGTAGAGTGATTAAAAATGTGTTTTAAACAACTGTATGTTCTCCATCTTTACAGGCCATTACTCATGTAGGGTATAAAGACAATACCAGTTGACTGACATGTACTGTTTTTGACGTCATGTTGATAACTGGCATTGTGTTGTGAAGTGGCTGTTGTTAGATAACCCAGATCACTTTTCTTTCCCTGTTCTTGATCTTGGGTGCCGCCTTTGGCCTTAACACAAGGGAAGTGTTCCCTTAACGGCTGACTGCAATGCCAACGTAGAACCCCCACCCCACACAACACTTTGCTGCATGTGCAAGTTCCCATAGTAACGACTCCGTCTCGGGCGCGCTCTGGATATTAGACAGCGAGAAAAGAGTGAGATGGGAAACAGCGAAAGAGACGGCGAAAATGCATTGTAGAGAGAGGCTGAGGGAATTGAGGGCGAGACAGAGGAGAGGGAGCGAGTGAGGGCGAGCGTGTTAGTCAGCTACACTTTATTGCCCAGCTGATACAGTGACTGATGACTGAAAAACATGTTCTACTTCTGGGAGAAACATCCACAATCCTATGTCCTTTAACACCTGAATAACTGGCCTACAGCCCTTCCTCTAGACAGTTGATCTTCATTCAAATTTTACTCTAGAGACCTGCAGGACTACTGTTCCATGTCCACTTTAATGTACTTTTATGAGATCTTTTTCTGCAAATATATTTTTAGGCTTTTGGCTTTATTGGACAGTGGGGAAACGCATAAGAGAGAGGGTCTGTTGAAATAGCAGTTGGCTTAAATCCAACCTTCTAATCAATCTAATATTTGGACGAACACAACCTAAACCTCTTAACCATTTCTTCAAGCTTTATATATGGAATGGTAGCCATGTGATTTGACGTTTGGCTACTTGCAGGCAGATGTACCTGCAGGCCACCGTAGATGACTGTTTAATGGACTGTTAGCCTAGACTACACTGGTGATAAGCAGGCTGATATTATTTACTATTAAACTTTACTGCTCCTTACAAAATCATATAAAACATCTAACAATCTTACCTATTAAATTTAAGTATTTATAAAAGCCCATTAAATCGGATGTGAGAGGTTTTCTTTGAATTGCTCAAATGTTCTCTGCATGTCCCCTTTGTGTCGAGACGGCAGTGTACAGTATTGACTTTGATTTTAAACTGTCTGCATAATGAATGTGAGTGTCCCTGTGGGTTTTTCCTCTGTGCTTCTCTCACTGTTTACACTCTCTCTAGGAAGACGGCGGCTGATTAAATTTACCATTCCAGTTCCTTTTCGAGGCTGTGGTCTGTGTAAACGGCAGATCAAAAATGGCTAGCCTACGTTTCTCAAAGACAAAAGCTGCAGTTCAGCAAGATGTCCACAGATGTCAACTGAGTCCACCGTGTATGCTGAACATGTCTCTCTCTCTGTTCCTCCTTCCCCTTCTCTCTGTCAGCATGGAGGGAAGAGCGTAGTGTTGTGGACAGCACCAGAGGCCATCCAGTATCGCCGCTACAGCTCAGCGTCAGATGTGTGGAGCTTTGGCATTGTCATGTGGGAGGTCATGTCCTACGGAGAAAGACCCTACTGGGACATGGCCAACCAGGATGTAAGTGACTCATTACACTCCACTGTCTCCATGTAGCTCCATCTTGTCTTCCTCACCGTCTCCCTGTAGCTCCATCTTGTCTTCCTCACCGTCTCCCTGTAGCTCCATCTTGTCTTCCTCACCGTCTCCCTGTACCTCCATCTTGTCTTCCTCACCGTCTCCCTGTAGCTCCATCTTGTCTTCCTCTGCGTCTCCCTGGAGCTCCATCTTGTCTTCCTCACCGTCTCCCTGTAGCTCCATCTTGTCTTCCTCACCGTCTCCCTGTAGCTCCATCTTGTCTTCCTCACCGTCTCCCTGTAGCTCCATCTTGTCTTCCTCACCGTCTCCCTGTAGCTCCATATTGTCTTCCTCACTGTCTCCCTGTAGCTCCATATTGTCTTCCTCACTGTCTCCCTGCAGCTCCATCTTGTCTTCCTCACTGTCTCCCTGTAGCTCCATATTGTCTTCCTCACTGTCTCCCTGTAGCTCCATATTGTCTTCCTCACTGTCTCCCTGTAGCTCCATCTTGTCTTCCTCACTGTCTCCCTGTAGCTCCATCTTTTTTTCCTGGTCTTCCTTCTACATCCTTGAAGGCAGAAATTCATGTTTTTGTTGGATTCAAGAAAGGTCTGAAACATAATGGTGTAATCATAAATGCCATTACTGTTTTTGGCCACGCAACCTCAATTTTTACCATTGATTTTCACACAGAGCAGATCTGCCTTCAAGACATGTTTGCGTAAAACTCCCAACTCTCTTTCTCTCTCTCTACTCTGCTGTCTCTCTTTCTCCCTCCCCTGCTGTCTCTCTCTCTCTCTCCCCTGCTGTCTCTCTCTCTCTCTCTCTCCCCTACCCTCCTGTCTCTCTCTCTCCCTACCCGGCTCTCTCTTCCGCTCTCTTTATTTTCTCGGTCTAGTTCTTCTTTCTGAGTCTCTCTCTGCCATTTCTCTTTTAGCCATTTCTGCCCTTCCAATAATGTGTGAAGTGTCTGACTAGAGCTGGCTCAGATCTTATTAAAGAGGGAAGTCGTGGGTGCTTTGAAAGGCTCTTTGGGCTCTGGGTTTCCAGCATAAGTCCACTTCAGCTGCGTGGCCAATCCAGTTCCTCTTACGGACACCATGTTCCCATCTGGTGGCCGTTCCCGAGTGCCATCTTGCTCCCTGCTCTTAAGGCGAGGCCTGAAAGACCCGGCGAGAAAATGTAAAGTGTTGCTATTTTAGAAGGGCGAGAAAATGTGTCTAGTCGATCGGTTTGTGTGAGGAAGCCTATTATCTGCAATTCGAAGGGGGCGCGTTTTTTGTTCCTCCTACCTTTGTCCGAGAGATTGCATTTCCTAGCCTTCAGAAGAAAACTAACAGTTTTTAACGTGGCAGCAGAATGTGTTGTGTAAGTTGAAAAGTGAGAGTGTGATTTCAAATAGCATTGCCAGACGCCTTGATGAATACCATTAAGAGGTATATCACAACATAGAGAACATCACAGTTTAAGTTCACATTAATCCCAACTGTTTGTACATGCTAATATACGGTCGAAAATAACTACAAACTTTTCACTAAACCAAACCGGACGCATATGAATATAGGAGAATTTAGTTTGAAATGGATGAGCTTGAATATTAAAGAGGAAATGAGGTGGTTTATCACAAGAATATTTGGTCACACTAAAGTATTAAACTCACCAAATATAGTATAACCAAATATAATTTATAACCAATTATAACATAACCAAATATAGTATAACCAAATATAATTTATAACCAATTATAGCATAACCAAATATAATATAACCAAATATATTTCATAACCAAATATATTTCATAACCACATATAATTTATAACCAAGTATAATATATAACCAAATATAATATTATCAAATATAGTATAAGCAAATATAGTATAACCAAATATAATTTATAACCAAATATAATTTAACCAAATATAGTATAATGTCAAAGGTGGAGTTGGCTGAGCTCTTGAGATATTAAAGCATTGAAAGAAACACATTACCTTAACCAACCCCACACACTCTGCCCTAGCCTGCCACTTTGCTTTTTAGCAGATTATATATTCGGCAAAAAGAGAAACACTTCAACGACACTACTTACTGTGTAGAGGTCAAAGATAAACTGAGCAGGGCAGTGTTTTAGTCACTGTGGTCTGATGTGCTCTGAAATAGCTTTTTACGGTTTGGTATTGCAGGATGGGGCGTCTCTAGGAAGGCAATGTTAGAACGCTGTGAGTTTAAGAGAATGGGACAACAATGGGACAACATATAATGGTGTTTTGAGAGGAAATTGTCATGGTGATTTGAGAGGAAATTGTCATGGTGATTTGAGAGGACATTGTCATGGTGATTTGAGAGGACATTGTCATGGTGATTTGAGAGGACATTGTCATGGTGTTTTGAGAGGACATTGTCATGGTGATTTGAGAGGACATTGTCATGGTGTTTTGAGAGGACATTGTCATGGTGATTTGAGAGGACATTGTCATGGTGATTTGAGAGGACATTGTCATGGTGTTTTGAGAGGACATTGTCATGGTGATTTGAGAGGACATTGCCATTGTGATTTGAGAGGACATTGCCATTGTGATTTGAGAGGACATTGTCATGGTGATTTGAGAGGACATTGTCATGGTGATTTGAGAGGACATTGTCATGGTGATTTGAGAGGACATTGTCATGGTGATTTGAGAGGACATTGTCATGGTGATTTGAGAGGACATTGTTATGGTGATTTGAGAGGACATTGTCATGGTGATTTGAGAGGACATTGTCATGGTGTTTTGAGAGGACATTGTCATGGTGATTTGAGAGGACATTGTCATGGTGTTTTGAGAGGACATTGTCATGGTGATTTGAGAGGACATTGTCATGGTGATTTGAGAGGACATTGTCATGGTGATTTGAGAGGACATTGTCATGGTGATTTGAGAGGACATTGTCATGGTGATTTGAGAGGACATTGTCATGGTGTTTTGAGAGGACATTGTCATGGTGTTTTGAGAGGACATTGTCATGGTGATTTGAGAGGACATTGCCATTGTGATTTGAGAGGACATTGCCATTGTGATTTGAGAGGACATTGTCATGGTGATTTGAGAGGACATTGTCATGGTGATTTGAGAGGACATTGTCATGGTGATTTGAGAGGACATTGTCATGGTGATTTGAGAGGACATTGTCATGGTGATTTGAGAGGACATTGTTATGGTGATTTGAGAGGACATTGTCATGGTGTTTTGAGAGGACATTGTCATGGTGTTTTGA
Source organism: Dallia pectoralis (assembly GCA_029465975.1). Lineage (NCBI taxonomy): Eukaryota > Metazoa > Chordata > Actinopteri > Esociformes > Umbridae > Dallia > Dallia pectoralis. Next base: position 13,581,357 of record CM055743.1, read on the forward strand.
GAGGACATTGTCATGGTGTTTTGAGAGGACATTGTCATGGTGATTTGAGAGGACATTGCCATTGTGATTTGAGAGGACATTGCCATGGTTATTTTGGATACACAGGAGATTTGTGGGTATTGAGCTTAAGTGGCTGTAAAACAGTCATCATTCCTCCTCCTCCCTCCTTGTAACGCTCTTCCTCCACGCCTCCTCAGGTCATTAAAGCAATAGAGGACGGCTTCCGCCTTCCCGCCCCTATGAACTGCCCCTCCCACCTCCACCAGCTGATGTTAGACTGTTGGCAGAAGGAGAGAACTGAGAGACCCACGTTCAGCCAGATCCATTCGGCTCTCAGTAAGAGCATCCGCAGTCCTGATGGTATTGGCTCGTCCACGCTGGCACGAAGGTGAGACGCCAACACTTATCAGCACTCATCTGGACATTCACACCAGCCAATCAGGCGCCCTCACACCAGCCAATCAGGCGCCCTCACACCAGCCAATCAGGCGCCCTCACACCAGCCAATTAGGCGCCCTCACACCAGCCAATCAGGCGCCCTCACAACAGCCAATCAGGCGCCCTCACACCAGCCAATCAGGCGCCCTCACACCAGCTAATCAGGCGCCCTCACTTCCCCTGACTCAGTTCGGACATACGCCTGTTGATGTTAACTACTGTTTGTGTTAACTACCCTTTATCTCTCTGTTTCCATCTTCACTTCTCCTGCTCACTTCTCCTGCTCCCTCTTCTGTCTCTCTCCTCCATTTCCGGTTGGTTCTCCCTGTGCCTCTCACCTGACTACCCCCCCCGCCTCCAGAACCCTTCCCCAGCTGGGAACCCTCCCCCTAGGCTCCTCCATCTCCCTGGCTGATCGGACCCTCCCCTCGTTCCCCTCCTTTAACTCTGTGGGGGAGTGGTTGGATGCCGTGGACATGGGTCGCTACAAGGACAACTTCACCGCTGCAGGATACTGCTACCTAGAGTCTGTGGCCCGCATGACGGTCCAGTAAGTGTGTTAGAAGAGCGTCACCACACAGACACACACACACATGTCTACCTAGAGTCTGTGGCCCGCATGACGGTCCAGTAAGTGTGTTAGAAGAGCGTCACCACACACACACACACATGTCTACCTAGAGTCTGTGGCCCGCATGACGGTCCAGTAAGTGTGTTAGAAGAGCGTCACCACACACACACACACACACACACACATGTCTACCTAGAGTCTGTGGCCCGCATGACGGTCCAGTAAGTGTGTTAGAAGAGCGTCACCACACACACACACACGTCTACCTAGAGTCTGTGGCCCGCATGACGGTCCAGTAAGTGTGTTAGAAGAGCATCACCACACACACAGACACATGTCTACCTAGAGTCTGTGGCCCGCATGACGGTCCAGTAAGTGTGTTAGAAGAGCGTCACCACACACACACACCACACACATGTCTACCTAGAGTCTGTGGCCCGCATGACGGTCCAGTAAGTGTGTTAGAAGAGCGTCACCACACACACACACATGTCTACTTCTACATGGTCTAACACTTCTGTTGTTCTCCACAGAGATGTCCTGAGTCTGGGCGTCACTTCTCTGGAGCACCAGAAACAGATCCTGTCTGCCATCCAGACTCTGAGGGCCCAGGTCATCCAGATGCACGGCAGAGGGGTGCAGGTCTAAAACGCGCACGCAGACACACACACACACACTTCCACGTGCAGACTGACAAACAAACAGGTGGAGGTTTGCTCAGAGGAGTGAGACCCGTCGTGTCCCAGATGGTTATATCAGCGCACTCACGCACGCCTCCTCTTCCTCTCCTCCTCCCGCTCTTAAGTCCCAGAGAGGGAGGCGTCTTCCTGACGTGATCAGTTGGGAATCACATGACCTTTGTCTGCACGCTGACCCGAATGGACAATATCTCCACTGCTGACCCTGGAACAGTGGTTAAAGACACTTCTCAAAAGACCCTGACGCTGGACAACGTTTGGAATTGCCACAGGTCTCAGAACAGAAGTGAACGGAGAAAAGCTGTCGTCCCGTAAAGCAGAGTCATGCTGAATGGTAGAACTGCTGTTAAATGCATCCTGGTTAAGGGCATAGTACCACTGATCTCAGAACAGAACTGATCTGGAACAGATGTCTGTGGAACTGGGCTGACATTGTAACACTGGTTTCAGTTATATCCCTCCTATCCGGGCAGCTGAAGTGTGATAACGTTATTCGTTCCCACAGTGTGGGCGGAGTCCAGGATGAGCCATGTTGAGGTTAAACCAATCATGCGACTCATCTATGTGTGGTGGGGCGGGCACATTTAAAATACTGATGGATGAAACTGTGTCTGAAACAAAGGCTTTTTGCGTTTGTTAATTTTCGTGTCGTCTGTTAATCTTTTTTTCGAACTCCTCTTTGTTCAGCTGTCTCTTCTGCTTTACCTGCATTTTCCCGATGTGTGAAATGGCTAACAGTTCTTAGCCAGGATGTCAGTTGAATCACGTAGCGTCTCGCTAATATATTTCTCCTGTCTTAACAGGCTTCTTCACTACAGGGGTACATTGTACTGTAAATGAAGGTCATGTGTCAAGCCGACACATCTAATATTTATTCCTTTTTATTTATGCGTTTCGAGTTTACTGGCTCTCGGACAACTTCCTGACAGAAAGAGGTTACCAGGGTCAAAATGGACATACTTGATTAAATAGTTGAATAAATCCTGTGTTTTGTGTTTGTACGGATGCTACGATGCGTCTGCTCTTATTTCAAGCATATTTTGATTTGTGTGTATCGTGAAATCTTTCTTTATGGTTAATGAAAAGGATTCCTGCTCGGGCCGAGGGATTATGAAGATAAGTTGTACTGTCTGATTCTCATAGACAGGGTTATTCATTCTCCAGACACTTGAGTACTGGAGTTGATATGGGGCTTTAATTTTATCAGCCTGATCTCATTGGATGCATGGTAACAATGTGTTGCATTACAGATGCAGTATTTTACAATGTCATTGCTTTCGTTTAGGTTTTTTTGTGGTTTTTGGGCCAGCGGCGTAGCGTTTTCACCATATTCCCACAAGCCTCGAGAGTGCAGTCGTAAGCTCCTCCCATTTCTCCGTACCATAGTACCACTACCGTTAAACGTCTGGGGTCACTTGCAATTTGTTTGATTTCCATGAAAACATACATGAATGATGAAAAATATAGTCATTGACAAGGTTAGAAACAAATGCCTCAAATTTAAAAAAAGAATTCTGTCCTTTTGACTTCAAATTATCGTCCATTCTGCAGCAATTACAGCCTTGCAGACTTTCTAGATGTCAATTTGTTGAGGTTATCTGAAGAGATTTCACCTCATGCTTCCTGAAGCACCTCCCACCAGCTGGATTGGCTTGATGGGCATTTCTTACGTACCCTTCTGCTCTCACAGCTGCTCAAAAGGGTTATGATCTGGTGACTGTGCTGGTCACTGCATTATAGACAGAATACCAGCTGAATGCTTTTCCCCTAAATAGTTATTGCAAAGTTTGGACCTGTGCTTTAGGTCATAGTTCTGTTGTAAACCATTTAAGCGCCATCTACAGGATATGGAATGGAATAGCAGAATGGAGTGATAGCCTTCCTTATTCCAGTACAAATCTCCCACTTTACAACCACCAGAGGACCATCACATCGCTTCCACCGTGCTTGACAGATGGCATCAAGCACTCCTCCTGTATATTTTCATTTGGTCTGCATCTTACGAATGTTCTTCGTGAGCCGAACACCTCAAACATAGATTGGTCTGTCCATGGCAACTTTTTTTCCAATCTACTTCTTCTGTCCAGTGTCTGTGTTCTTTTGCCCATTTAATTTTTTCTTTTCATTGGCCAGACTGAGATATTACATTTTCTTTGCAACTGTCTAGAAGCAAGCAAGTTTATTTATATAGCACAATTCATACATAGAAGCAATTTAATGTGCTTTACAGAGGAAAATTATAATAAAATACGTGCATTTTATATTCTATGCATCAGAATAAAAACAAGTAAAAACATCAAATGGGCAATTCAATGAGGAAAAGAAAATTAAAATTGAAAATACATGCATTTTATAACAACCTGTAATGCTGAAGTGACGGCATATGCAACCTAGGGCTCCCCTGTGGGAGAACGCTGGGCAGAGACATCTACAAAAAAACGTGTTGAACCGTTCCAGGTCTCTGATCAGTAGGTCCCTAGAATCTTTTCAGGTCTCTAGAAGGCCAGCAACCTGGAGTCACATCTGCACTGTTGAGACTGGTGTTTTGTGGGTAATATTTAATGAAGCTGCCAGTTGAGGAACTGGTAGGCGTCTGTCTCTCAAACTAGAAACTAATCTATTTGTCCTCTTGCTCAGTTGTGCACTGGGGCCTCCCACTCTTTATTCTGGTTAGACAGTTTGCCCTGTTCTGCTAAGGGAGTCGTACACAGCGTTGTATGAGATCTACAGTTTCTTGGTAATTTCTCACATTTAATAGCCTTTAACTCTTCGTTACGGTGGTCATTTAAAACATTGAAGATGTCTACACAAAAATGTCGACAAAGTACTTTCTATGTTGTTTTTATGGACAAAATTAATTTTATGGCTTTTCTTTCAAAAACAAGGACATTTCTAAGTGACCCCAAACTTTTGAACGGTAACATATATTTCAACACAGGCAACATTTAGAGCCCAACTGACTCAGTGGGTTGTGCAGTTGACATTTAAAGGTGATTTCCGACTGAGCTTGGGGGCAACGTTTACCACAAAAATGCAGTAAAATCGCCTTGAAATGTCAATCGAGCTACACTCTGATCTCATCGAGAGCGTCAACGCGCAAAAAAATGTAGGCAGACGTCATGGGGGCGGGCGACAAAGGTTTTACAATGTTCCATTTGGGAATATTTCTATTATGCAGCCAGCACACATAATTTGATCTATGTGCCTGTATTTTCCCGTCTTTTATTTAGTCATTTTAAGTTTGGTTTATGAATGACTAAGGGTTTGACTGTCAGTATATTTTTTTCTCTCCATTTCTCTGTAGCTGTTTTATCTCAACGGCATATCTAAATCCATATCATATAAACATCCTTCTTTAGACTTTAGACACACACACACATACACACACACACACACACACACAGGAACAGTCTCACCACACGTGGACATGCAGACATCATATTGGACTGTGTTACTGTAACAAAATATAAACGTACTCTCCCCAGTTTACGCAACCATAACGATATCTGTGTAATACTGTAAATATGTATTTGAAAATGCAATCTATTTTTATAATTTGTTTGAGGAACAATGTGTTGAATATATCTGCTCACTGTGTCAGGGGTTTGTCGTTTGAATTTACGGCCGTTGCTAGGAAACATGGGTGTTTGGAATAAAAAAAAAATGAAATGTTTTTTTCTTAGTTTTTTGATGATTTTTACCTGTTAGACAAACAGACGGCTGTTGCAATATTGAAATGTGTTATTAAAAAATCTCCAATGAGCGCAGACATTTCTCTGACTTTTTGGCTGCTTCAGGCTTTTCCACTTGATCATCCCTTGCCTACCCATAATGCACGCCTGCTTCATTCATCATGGGGAAAGATGTACTTGTAGTTGAGCCTTTGTTTTGTTCTCATGAAACTTTCTGCTCACAACCTACAAAAACTCCTGGGTCATGCTTACATTCCTCATCAAAGAACAAAAATGATTCCTCCATAAACGAGTGTCATAATCAAAAACAGGTCAGCTCAGCCAGTAAAGGGCTACATTTAAATGTTTTCTTTTAGACCAACCGGAACTACTAAAAGAAAATTAGAAATGATTTACATTTTGGTGCTTTATTAGAAATGTGTTACAGTAAATAATATTTGTCTGATCATGTCATCAAATGAGAACCATTTTTATTTGTTAATGCTTTAATGGAACAAAAACATCTCAAAGTCTAGTCTGATTCTGGTGGATAAATGATAGTTGTGCAGTAAGTCTGCTTCTAAACCCCAAATGACCCCGCCCTTCTCCACAGCCCTTTACTGTGGGATGTCGATATGAAATGACCCACAATGCACCAGGATCGCATCCTAAAGAAGCCGTTTCAATCTTGACTGGAATAATTTACAAGGCATTTTAAAATCAATAAATGCTGCAGGGCATGATTAATAACAAGGACATGTTAGAAATGGTTTGACAGAGCAGATTGGGCGAATGTACACTAGTCTAAACCTCAGTCTCTCCTGATCTGTGGATACAAAACCTGCAATAAACAAGGCGCTCTACCCGATTATCTCAATAGTATTCACTACTGCATACCAGCGTAGGGTGCATGGAAATATAAGGGTGGTTTTATACAAAGTCCAGTTTGGGACCCAGGAACAGAATGTGCTGAATTGCCAGAGATGGAAGATCAACATTAAGAACTGAGATGTGCACCCAGGAAATGTCCAGAATAGTACCAACACCTGCATCCCCTCACAACTGTTTAGTGTAAATGTGCCATTAAACACCCCGGAATGATACAGGGAGAAGATAAAGGAATACAAAGAGACAACATGGCGCTTTTCCACTACACAGAACCAGCTCGCCTCAGCTTGACTCGACTCTGCTTTTTTGGTTTTCCACTGCGTAAAAGTTGTACCTGTACCTGCATCCAGGTAGTTTTTTTCGTACCACCCCAGGCGAGGTTCTGAGCGAGCTGAGGCGATACTAAAATGTGACGTGAAAACAAGGCAGACTGCTGATTGGTCAGAGAATCGTCACTATTCACTGCATCATCATTGCCACGACGGCAAGTTAATTCCATTTATTTGTAAGAGGAGAGTAACAGGTGAGCAATTATCCTCAGACCTGACTTAACATTTTATCTGGAAAATGGTTTATGGTTGGTTAGTAGGAATAAATAAAAATCCTTCCTAAATATATTTTACTGCAAAAATATTAAAATAGTTGGAAAGAAATGTACATGTTTAAAAAGACCTTTTAAGGAGTTTGCAGTTTGCCCCAGGCAGACTTTTCTCCTTAGTCATTCAATTAGTCTTGTCACAAAATAATGTGGCGAATTGCTGGATACTCAGCTTAAAACATCAACAGTATCTCTAAACATAGGCAAAAAAAAAATCCAGGCACATTGTCGGTGCACATTTAGCAGCATGAATAAAAGACAAACAAATGACAGTGGCACAAATGATTGTTATATTGTTACAGACTTATTACATGGATTACAGATGGTGAGTAAATAGTTGCGGTTTGCAGACACAGTTGGTAAAACATAATGCAAATCATGCAAGATCAAAATACTTGGGTCCCTCAAAAGAAAGGTTACTGATGCCCATGAGTTTGGTGTTACAAGGCAAATTCCAAGAAATGTGAAGTACAGTTATTCCACTGTCCGACAAAACCTCTACAAACAGAGAACCTTCCCAACCAATGGCAAACAAAATGACTTTGTCTCACCAAATGAATCCCAAGACCTGACCGAAAGATGCTCATTAATGCCTGTAACGAGCCGTTACCAGGGTAACAGAGGGATCTAAAGGATCTCTCCTTCCCAATAAATATTAAAGAGGTGGCATAAACTTGGCCTACATGAGGTCGGGAAAGAAGAAGCCTCTGCTATCCAAGAAAATGACATTCAGACAGGATTGACATTTGCCAAAAAACACATGGATAAAGAGATAAACTACTCATACAATGTGCTCTAGAAAGACAAGTGAAAAGAACAGTTCTCTGGCAAAAGCCAAAATCTGCATCAGAACATAAAAACCTCCTACCAACAGTTAAGAATGGAGGAATTATAGTTGGGGGCTACATTGCTGCCTCAAGGCTTGACAAACACAATATCACAGAGTCAACCATTAATTCCAAATTAGTACCAGAAAGGTATTTGTTAAATAGCTGCAGCTATTCGAACATTGACCGTGAAACATGAGAACAATCCAAAACATAGAAACAAAGTTACAACTGAGCATCTCAAAAAGAGGAAATTGAGGGGCATTTGAGGGGCTGAAAGGCTGAGTCAATGCCCAAATCAAACACTTTAATCTTTCATAAACTTTCCAATAAAGCATATAAATACTTGTTCCTTCGAAAATATATCAACATTTTGAAAATGCACTGTTTCCCAACATAAAATATACAAAATCAGCATGCACAGATTTAAATAGATTTCCTCTGAGACCAGATTAGAATCATTGCATACATATTTAGAGCTGTAAATCCAGTGAGTTTGTTTTGGACAACATCAAAAGCCTCCACTGTACAATGGCTGCCCCTTGAAACACAATGACTTGCTAGTGAGACGGCAAAGTCAGCAAGTAAGAAGAGAGAAAACAGAAAGATGATGTGCAAGAGGCATCAAGACATTGAAAGAAGAGAGACTTGGAAGAGAAAGCCGTAAATACTTCAGCGAGTCCCAGCTGTGTGTTGTCCAGGGACCTCCATCGCTCAGAAGATTAGAGCAGACATAAAGAAGAAGAGTCCACCTCTAAGGCAGTGTGAAGGGGAAACGTCCACCCGCTACTAAAGTTGCTCCAGCTCTTTGGCTGAATGGAACCGTGGCTGAGCTCAAATCGGCTTTCGGAAATTAATCCCTGTATTGTGGCTGGGCACAAACAAACAGTGGGTGAAGTGGGTTCAGGGAAGAAGTGTGTGTGTTTGTGTGAATAATAAGCTGAGGGACACCAGGACAATTTTAGGTGAAAGTGCCAAAACAACAAACTGTATGTGTGTGCGCGTGCACATAAGCAACAAAATAGACAAAGTTAAGAAGCAAAAGGTGTTCAGGTGGTTGGGTCATCGTCGAACAGAACTCCAGGCCCGACCCAGAAAAAAATATCATTCTATGACGTAAATGAGACGAGCCTGGAGAAAGTGAGAAGTCCAATTCATATTTGGACTGTATGTCCATGGTTTAGTTCTAACCTTGATAAAATCATTCACCTGCACTTCCTGATAAAAAAAACAAGTTCAGTCCTGACAAATCCATTTTCCAGAGAGCTCAGATTAAACGCTGTGACCGTTTCCCCTCTTCTTCCGCTATCACAGTTGTCAATCAGTCAAAGAGATTGGACCTCGGCAGGACCGACATGGACAGCGTGTTAGCGAAAAAAAAGCATGAGGATTTTGTGAAATGGTGTCTCTTCCAGGAAGAGTTAGTTAACAAGGGTTCTGTCAACATATCGACACAGTGCCATTACCTCGTATTTTCCCAACCAGGTCAGATGCAAGACGGTAAACGGAAATCTGCAAAACATGAATGAAATGTTTCCAAACGTGCAATACAGACGACACACTGGGGTCTACTGAAGGAGGGAGCAAATCATCTCAACATCGCCAGGGTTAGACGACTGGGTGGCAGACCAGTCAGCCTGCAAGCTCAATGCACCCTAATGGTAAATTGGACATCAAGATGTTATGCACAAAACAAGCATTCAAACTTTATACTAGTGATGTAGTACTTGAGTCCGGTCTCGAGACCGATTTCTGCTTTCTCGGGACTCGTCTCGGACTTGTTCCTTCAAAGACTCGGTCTTGACTCAGTCTCGGACCACAGTGGGAGGAGAAGGACCCATAATTTCAGACAGAGTCCTCGAGATTTTTTTTCCAACGCATTGACAGAGAGTCAGTATCATCATTAACTGCATTACACAGTGCAATTGTGTTTACGTAATGTTTGTGTGTGTTATGGGGAATAAAGTTTTAAAAGACACTGAATTTGAGTGTATTGTCAAAATATTTAACAATGTTATAAAGTAGCTAAGACTACCAATTTAGACATGCCACAATAATTTTTTTAATTTGCTCTGCATGTCCTAACTATGATTTAAAAAGTCAGGGTGGGCTTAACATGTTGATGACAGAGCAGCACTGTTGAAGCATTTTAGAAAAATAGGCAGGACATGATGCATGTGGTAGGGATTTTTTTTATGATAGTAAAAGCATTATCCATATTAAGACGTTAAGACTGCTACGCTAAACAATTCCCAATCTGTTGATTATTACCTGGGTGGGTAAATCATGAATATCAAAACTGACATGTCGAGACAAAATCTCAACTGGACTTGCTTTGTCAAAGAGTCGGTCTTGACTCAGACATGACTGTATTTGAAAACCAACGGACTCGGCATAGGCCCCATCACTACTTTATACGTAACCATTAACTGTTCAGTAAAAAGGATCTTAAAAGGAACTTAAAGGCAACGTGTTTTGTTAGAATGTCTGTGAAAATGCTCCCTGTCCATTTCTTACCAAGTCCTCTTCCATCCTTTCAATGCCAGGAAACATGCAGACTCCAAAAGCTTTTAATGGTCCCTGATGGATTCATTAGAGATTTAATTTCTGGGCACTGGCTAATCCGTCTCATCCTGACAGACGTGGAGGGTATTAGATTTATTGAAGGGAAAGAGATACACGCTGGGATTGAAAAACAAGGCTTCCATCGTTACATGAAGAGTCACGATTTGGCCTAGGGCGTCAGGAAGGATCGGCCAATGAACAATACCATAAAAACCTTCCAATAATGGGACGCAGATAAAACAACAAACTCAGTGGCAGTGTGCAGACTTTCAGTTCTGCAAAACCAAACACTGGAATTAACCCTAATGGTGTGCCCTTAACGCAGCTGTTTTAATTGGAAAGACACAAATAACTCAGAAGTTATTTAGCAGTCCAACACTGCCACCTAGTGGTGGATTTAGGTATTCACCAATTTCTCTCACGGCATAAATAATAACTAATCTAGGTGTCTTCTGTCTGTACAAGAGATAAATACCAAGTATAATCAATAGAAATATTCGAGGTTATAAAATAAAATACAACTCATAAGTTCATATATCAGGATATTGGTCTTGGTTAAACAAGGATATCAGGGATTTCAACCAGACATTGTGTTTTGTAAATTACTAGGGATGCACCGAAAAGAAAATTTTTGGCCGAAACCGAAAAAGAGGAAACCAAGACCGAAAACCGAAACACCGAAATAAATTATGCCAATTATTAGTACCATTGCATTTATGGATATGAGGCACCAAGGGCGTATGTTTGGTCTCAGCTTCGGTGGGGACATCTCTCCCCCCTCATCCGGCAAGTGAACTTTTACTGAGAATAATGTGATTATTTTTGCGTTTAGTTGAGACAATAGCCTGTTGCTTTTAGATGGTAATGCTGTTTGTCAGATTCAATATATTGTAGCGACCCTGGTGGTGCCACTACTCCGCCCCTACTAATGGGATATCCCAAATAGGCCACATTACATAAGCAAAATATACACAGGAAACATTTCCACTGTTTATTGTGACTGCAAGATTCTAACATATGGGGTATGTATTAACAGAAAGCACTGGTAACTTTACCGTTGTCTTCAGTCACTCTCCTGTGTACTTATAGCGTGTCAGATAACTCCCCTCCCCTAGGTTTTTTTGCCAATCAAATTACGGCGTTTCTAGTACCGTCCTCCTGGCGCTGCGGTCGGAATTGACCCAAATCGCTTCACAAACTAATAACGGAGTTCGCTAAAATATTAGTGGGGACAATTTAGTCATGTTAAAATGTTGTTGGGGACATGTCCCCAGCGTCCCCCCCCTAAACCTACGCCCATGTGAGGCATTTTCTTGCAGGATTTCACTGAACATATCAGACAACGAGGGTGCATGCCCCTCATCTAGTGCAGAGACAAGTCTTTTTTTCTGCGCTCTGATCTCCGTGCGCAGGCTGCTCCGTGCCCTACTGCTCGGTGCGCTATTTCTCCGTCTCCACGCGGGTTCTCCGCATCCATCGCCGCCTGGATCATTTCTCGTGCGCGCTGCTTTATTTCTGCATCCAAGTAATGGTCTTTATAACGCGGATCAAGTACAGTCGCGATGAAGTGCAGAGGATCCGAATAGATCACAACATATTTCGGCCGTATTGTTTCGGGGATAAAAGTGTTTCGGTGGCCGAATATTCGGTGCATCCCTAGAAATTACTGATTCCAATTCGATACATTTAACGGTTCCCATATTTTTGCGTTGCATTGATTCATTGAGGTATGGAATATAGAACTACCATAGATTTTGCTCAGTAGAAAAAAATAAAATCACCCCCAAGTCGATTTACAGTTATAAAGACAAGTCTGGAATACGCTTGTGAACGACAGCTTGAACAGAAACCCTGCCGACAGAACAAGAGAACTCAGTCAGGCGCCCCAAATCTTCTCAAGCTCCTACAAGCCCATTTGTGTTGCAGCGCTCATCCAACCGTAACCAGTACCAGTCTGAGAAGTGACAGCCAGAGTTAAAACATAATCCCCATCTAAAGATCCCCCCATCAACCAGTGGAATTTACACCTGTCCAACAGACACAACGGGTTGCCCTTTGATTTACCTGAAACCTATGAATAATGCATTCTTCATTAAGGCAAATGAGCAGATTGTCTCTGCGAATCAAAAGAGGCAGAAGGTAACTTGTAGTTGTGTCTGAATCAAATTATGTCAATGGGAAAATGAGGAAAATACAAGCTGTACTGCGTTGCAATGGTGATTGGTTAACAGGCATGCCCGCCGTTCGTCGCATTCACATAGTTTCAAAAACCTCAACTGTGCAGGAGTAATCACAAGTTCAAACCACACACAGGCCCTAAAGACAAAATAAAGCCCAAACCCCTGACGGAGAAATTTCAAACTGCTGCCTTTTTCATACACAAGAAAACATCCACTGGGGAGAATTAAAAAAGTTTACTTTAAAAAAGAAAGGTGACATATTTACATAAAGATAGAGTATTGCTTAAATGTTACAGAAAGGTGTAAATGTATGAGATTTGTTGCATTGTCTCACCCAAACTATACAGTACTAGTTGAACTGGCCCAGACAAGCCACTAGAGGGCAGACAAAGTGCAATGAAACATTGAATAACATTCCCAAAAATCAGGCACACATCAGGTTCAAAGCAGGGTAAAATGAACTGGCGTAGTTAAGGAGAAGATGTCATTATGAAGATCCACACAGCGTTGTGAGGCGGTTCTGTGGAGAGAAAAGAGTGTGTGAACACATAATGTTTGCGCTGAATTAAAAAACAACTAACATTGTGTTAAATAAATCTGTGTTAAATTAACAGAACCAGTTGAGACAGGAAATCGAAGTGGTCATTGGGATCGCAATATCATATTTCTAGGGGTGACCCAAAACTATTCAACAATAATTGGTATACATGTCATAATTCAGTATATGGAAGCTTTGTTTTTTTAAATAGTAAGCCACACTACAATACATTTCCTCAGCTAAAGCCTTTTAAAATGGATATTAGTTAGAGTTAATATTGTTCATATTTAGAATATATAAACATATACAGTACCTAGCTGGTTTTAATGTATCATAACGTGCAACGCGCATAAGGTCCACAACAAGCTAGAGCAGGCAAAGATGCCGCCAAAGAAATATCTGGTTTGGAAACAATTCACATTATCGATGATAAAAAAATGCATCATTGCCAAATATGCAACCAGAAGTTGGTTTATTAAGGAGGCCCGACAAGTTTGTTAAACTATATTAAACACATAAGTATATTGGTTCTAATCAGAGTACAGCTCTGCATCTAGGCTTTCACGCTCTCCATATTATGTTACACTTATTTTCATCAGGTTTGATAGCTTAATAATTCATATTATATGATAGGTGTATCCCCAGACATCACAACCATCAACCTAAAGGACACTTCATTTTGTGAACCCTTTTACAGATAAAAGAAAAATAGAAACAAAGTTCATAGTGATGGATTAGTTAGGGGCATTTCTGTCTTCGGAGAAGATATTGAATCTTGCAAAAAATACAAATTTGCTTAGAAATATCCGACTATAGGCAGTCTATTAGGCTACAGTCGGCACTTTGCCCAACAGTGTCATGTTATATTTGTCCAGGAACTACATTTTGCCTGGTGTGTCACACCGTAACACATTCCAGTTAATTAGCGTCGTGACGATTTCTTAATTGACTTTAAGTAGTTTTGCAAGCCTCTGGAGAAGAGATTGATTTCCGAGAGGCTATACATTTTTTAATACAGCGTTGACACCTTTTATGTCCAGTATTTGAATACTTGTTTGGATTTACTAAAGATAATTCGGCGTCTGGAAAATAGTAGTCTATAGTAGTATATATAATTAAATTGTTAGGTTCCACACAGCCTAATGGGCACTGGTCTTAATAACATGCAGTTTAGTACCCCCCACCCCTGTACGGTTACCCCAGATGAGCAGAACCCAACGACGGGACCTCAAAATGATTATTGTGCACATTTCAAACAATATCATAAATTAAATCGAAATGTGGCGCTTTCTGTCTAAACTTGCAACTAGTTTTGGTTAATAGAGGTCCCTTTGGTTACGAATCTGAAAGTACTATTAGGCACAGATATTAGTGAAATGATACAGAAAGTATTACATGGATCTATTCTGTCAAACAGACTTGAATTTAAAGTGACCACAGAGGATGTTATTCAAAGAAATAGTGTGCTGGATGTGAAACATACCTGCAGCTGCCGAATGCTTCTCATGGCCGTCTCATCCAGCTGTGTAAGGTCCACTGAGTCCATCTGACTGGCCAGCAGCTGAATGCACTAGAACCAAAACCAGCCACAAGCTCAGCATAATTTAAGTACCAGTACCACCAAGTACCAGTGTACGTGCTAAATTAAAACATAACACTCAAACCGAACCCAAAGACATGCCGACAGATTGTTAATCCACAGACACTTGGCTGACATTCCCAATTTCAAATATCCAGAAGTCAGGGATACAACTAATAACATAAGCTTGACTAGTCGCTCACCTCGCCGTTGCCCACAGGGACGTTAATGACGACCTCATCACTGCCGCCAGCGATGGGAGAGCCATTGACAGAAATGCTGTAGACCCTCTCCTTGTGACGGGGTATCCTCACTGCTGGGGTCTTGGGAAGCCTGGGATACACGGAAAAGGGTCAGGCTGAGTCTGCTGGCAGAGTGTGGTAGCCAGTGATGCTTAGGGGAACGGGGAGGACATTCTGATAGAAGGAAAAGGGTCAGGCTGTGTCTGCTGGCAGAGTGTGGTAGCCAGTGATGCTTAGGGGAACAGGGAGGACATTCTGATAGAAGGAAAAGGGTCAGGCTGTGTCTGCTGGCAGAGTGTGGTAGCCAGTGATGCTTAGAGGAACGGGGAGGACACTGATTGGAAGAAAGAAAAAAAAGTCACCCACATCTGCCCCATGTCGTCTTTACCTTGAGTCAAAGCGAGGTGTCATGAGAGGGGTGGGACCCATCAGGGAAATGTCCAGCATGTTCCTGGCAGGAGTGATCATCGGCTTCCTAGTGGACCTTAAGGGCACAAAATGAATTCATAAAACACCACATAAATCGTTTTACATATATTCTTATAGAATAGTATGTGCACTGGATGCAGCTCCCTGGACCAGCCAAGGCCACAAACAGTACTGAAAACAATGTACTGTAATTTCCTGACTATTGAGCGCACCTGAATATAAGCCGCACCCACTGAATTATAATACTGGTCTATAAGTACATTGAAACAAATTAACTTTACACAGGCTTTAACGAAACACGAGTTGTAACAAAAATAAACACACTAACGAAACATGGCTTGTTCTTTTTGCGTCAATTCCTCACGCTGCCGTTTCCAACGTCTTATCATAGACTTAAGACCAAGCTCCCATCGAGCAGCTCTATAACCTTTTCCAACAGCCAGATCAATCGCGTTCCACTTGAAAGCTGCATCATATGCATTTCTCTGTGTCTTTGCCATGGTGTGTGACAAAATGACCACCGTAATCAGTGAGGTCGATTTAATAGTAATGAAAGCTACATGCCTCCAAAATAATTAGCACTCACAGAATGTGTTTTTTTTAGGAAATGAAAGCGGGAAAAACCCATATAGTATCTACGTCGTTGTTTAAGCTGCAAGGTTCAAATCACGTGGAAAAAGTTGCGGCTTATAGTCCAGAAATTACAGTAATAAAAGTAGATTTCAGCATAAAAAACATGTATTACTTTCTGATGGACTGGTTCTGTTGGGTGACTGAAAGTGCTCGGGTCCTCTTTGACGTTGGAGGAGGTTTCTTAGATTTACACTAAGGGCAAAAATACAAAAAGAATAAGGCAAAAATACAGCTCAGCTTGGCTAAACATGGAGTGGTACAAAATGTGGATTATTAATGCAGTTTGGAAGAGAAAACAAGGAGTTCATTGAGTCTTCAGAAGGTCAACACAAAATAAGTTTCTGTAAAGTCGCCAATAACACCAACTCAAACCTTCTTCACTGTTGCAGGAGCTAAGTTCTCCTCATCCCCGGAGCTAGTCCCGGCTCCACCACGTTTAGACGAGGCTGCAGGGGAAACCAGAGTACACAAACTATGTAAGTTCTACATCAATTATGAAAGGATTCAAGGTGCTGCATGCCTAAAACACGACCAACAAAGATACCTTTTTTTGAAGCCTTAGTAGGAATAACATGGACCTCAGTCATGACACTCTCCACCTTAGCAGCCTCCGCTACTTTCTATAAACAAACAAATGTGGGTTTAGAGACATATGGTGGCACTTTCTGGAGCATTAACACTTTCAACCATATTAATAAATATTGTGAAAACCCACCATGGCATCTTCCACCTGGGACACCGGTGACTTTGCTTTCTCCGCCCCTGAAGGGGATCAAATCAGTTTGACGATCAGGGAAAAAAATCTCTAACCAAACTTTTCATAGTTTTTCATAGTGTGCATGTCTATTTACAAATACCCAACACAGCTGAACATAACGTAACTTCTGAGTGCATTCCAATCAAATAGAATGACACTTTGTTTTCACCTCTTATTGCTTTCAGGACTGACCCTAGCTAATGTCTCTCACTACAAAACAGCAAACAAACATTAAGCAATGGAACATCAAATGAAATAAAAATCACAGAATCAAAAGACAATACAACATGAAAACACAGAAAGCTAAATACATTGTTTCAGCACTACTTATTGTGTGGTTCTTGGCAAATCTCAGTCGTAGTGCCTCTTAATTTCCAAAACGAATACTATTAGTGATAGGTGTGCACTGTAATGCCAGCCATCGCCCAGCTATTTCAAGTTAGCACATGCCCCAATTTAACACATCACATACACCTGCGAAGAAACATTGAAATCTAGTAATAATAACAATAAGTGTACGTTGTGGAGTCAATGTTTTATCAAGTGTGATTAATCTTTGGCATTTGGATGCTTTTCTGGGGCGACCCAGTCAAGCAAAGGAAGAAACACGTATTCCAATAAAACACACACACACACACACACACACACACACACACACACACACACACACACAGACGTTAAACTTACCACAATGTTCGAGCCAGTTCATTTGTCGAACTGCTTTGGGGAGTTTGATCACAGCAATGTTGTATAGGTTGTCTGCATCTTTCAGGAGGCTGTTTGTCCGCTCCTTCACCCTTTCTACGATGGTTTTCACTGACAATACAACGTGGAGTTAATAAGGTATGATAACATAAAACATTCACCAAGTCATTGCGTGCTGCATTTAAATGCTTGCTTGTCAAATTGGATTCACATAGTACCCTCGCTGTCGAAATCTTCAAGAAAAGCCTCCAACTTGTCCAGCTTGGGGTTTTTACGTTGCTTGGTCGTTCTTTTCGGGCGTCCCATCGTGTTTCTGTAAATTAGTAAATACACAGTCAGTCAGTACAGTAAACGAGTGCCAGCTATGCAACTAGCTAACCATATTCTAATATTGCTAAAATGCTAGCGCGAATCCGGTAATGTTGTGTATTATGCTAAGCTACGCTAGCTACCTAGATAACGACATTGGTGAATAAGCGTTTCATTTCACGATTTGAAACAGCTGTTTGTACACAGCGCATGCAGATTTAATGTATAATTGAAGTTGGTTTACCGACGTTATAATTAATTTAAGTATGATTTACCTGTTGATGTTGACTTATCTAAATAGCCACGCTAGCCAGCTAATCCCGCAAACGTTTCGGGTGTAGTTTTACTTCAGGTTCGCGTAAATTTCAAATGCCCGCGCAGCCGCAGCAGTGGCCTAAGATCAGCCAATGAGAGTACTTTTAACCTGACGTCACGTTGAAACCCTTTTAAACCTATCATTTAAACCTATCGTCATCACGTGACCGGAAATGTAATAAAACAAACGTGCGCTAACGTTTTGAGTGGTAATGTAACAGGGCACGTCGGTTTATAGCACAATTTGTAATATTTTATTTTATTTATTATGTCTTGCATTTTGCGTAGTATAATAACAATATAATACAGCAAGTCGTCTTTTATCATCAGTCACGTGTTTTCTATTCTCTGAGTTGTACGGTCTGTATTCATTTAGATCGTTTAATGTCGAAGTCTGCGATATTGTCGTTGGACCAAGTACTGAAAAAATGTTTTCAGAACCTGGAGAACAATCAGAAAGTTTGGAAATCTGTGTTAGATGAATGTGCGCCTTTGATGGGTTCTCTTGGAAACCTCGTAGAACAGTTAAGGGCGGTTGAAAAGGTGAAATTGTCCAAAACCCCGCTTCACACCTTCCCTGACTTGCAGGAGCGTATTCAATTCAAGCTTCTACAGGAAGTGGACATGGTTCTGGTCAAACTCGCAGACAAACTGTAAGATTCGTGTGTTTAACTCCTTAAAGTCATATCCTAGATTTTAAAACACTGGTTACGTGTGCCAAGTGTTGTCCTATTAGTGATGGATGGGTGTGTTCATTCAGCATTGAGGAAAGACCTGGTTGAAAACACTTAACCATGCTGTTAACACAAAGTGTCCTATATGTTCTAACAGGTGTTCTCTCCAGCAAGTGCGAGATGCTGTCTGTAATCAGGTGTCGGGGGCATTTCAGTTGTATGAGCAGAATATCGACACCCTTGACCTGGTCACCTGCACGCAGAGGACCGCCGTTTCTCCATCAGTCGCTGATATGTTGGAGTGGCTTAAGGATGCTGAGCGTTACTATCGGCAACAGTATCTTTTCTGTTTGACTCACTTTTTTATTTATGATTCAAGCTTGATGTATGGTTGATTTCTTGCTACCCGCAACATATATGAGGGTGGAATGTATTGTAGCGGGAATAGGCCTATTTGGAGCAGTTGGTAGTGCTGAAGGTTGAGTGCTGAAGGTTGCTGGTTAAACTCCCCCCCCCCACACTACAGTATTGTGGACATTTGAATCCATGCAGAGAAATTTGCTTCCTGGTAAAACTTATTAGCACATTGTACTGTACATCTTTTAAAACGACTATTCAGTTATCCTATTTGTTGTTAATGTATGTGTTCGAAAATGAATTTCCTTCACAAGATATCAAGGTTCCTCAGGAGAAAGAATGTGCTTCAGACACTGAGGCTTGATGATCTATCCCTTCTAGAAGCTGTACCCAAGAGATGGGAATCCCAGGAATCACACAGTGGAGAGGAGCACCTCTCAGGTAAAAACTATAGGGCAAAACAGTGCATCTTTGTCAGTAAAAACAAAAACTGTGAGTCATCAAAGTTTTTTTATCTGCATACTTTAGAAACACTGTCAATGGTATCCTTCTTTATGGAGTCGCAATGAAAGGAGAACTTCAAGCAAGATGACTTAACGGTGGAAGTACTTCCACAGAATGGGGATCGCGTTGTCATTGAATGCATCAGGCCTGGTTGGAGGCGAACACACAGCTAGGATCAGTTCAAGCAAAACCAAAAAAGCACACAACTGATTTAGCCAATGGAAATATGTGATTTGTGTGTGGACTGGACTGGATGTAAACAAAGTAGTGGATTTGACATCCTGGTAGGTAGGCAGGCAAGTGGATTGGTTTGGCAGAAACATCTCAACAGCGATGACCTCATAGAGAACCAGACTTCTGATGACTCTTGATCAGCTTTTTCTTAAATTAAACAGTTAGATATTCTAATTTCATGAAAGATTGAACGGTTATCTGCCTGCACCGATATTGAATCATTATGTTCATCTAAAAAGCTCCCACTTACTGACCGGAAACATGGCATAACTTCTGTTTAAATAACACACAGGGTATTTCTTCATGGACCAGGGGTCTGGCTCATTTGGCCTGATCTTAACCAGGGTTGGCTTACCTTTAAGTGTTCCAACTGAATTACGTCAGTACTACTGAGTACGATTCACGTAAAATCAATCAGTGCCAAATTTCGGTTCCTTGTACATCTGGAAAATGAAATAAGTAATTAAACAATCCACAATACTATTTTCTTTTTTTGATCTGTTTGGCAATAAGAGAGCCTCTGTTTGGCATATTATGCAATCTCTAGTATAGTTTAGAGTTGTCCCTTGTAAGCGTAGTTTGTTGTATGCTTTCAGTTGTTAAATACAATACCTTTTATTTATTTAAATAAACGGTGTATTTTTTTACTTTGTCGTTTGAAAAAATATATATAAATAAATAACTATTTTAAAATAGAAAAGGTTTTTGATTTTTTTTTAAATTTATTTCACAAATTAATAAATAACCAAAGTAGGTACTGTTGGATACTGGTAGCATTGATTCAAATGAGCGGTACCCAATCCTAAGCCATAGTCGTTACTGTTATGCAAACCTGTTGTCAGAACTGATTCTCTGACTGTTGGGGTTACAGTTTGAATAACTCGCTATTGTTGCAGAACAGCCTGAGAACACACAGGTCCATGTTTGGAAAAAATTACATGCCAAGGAAGTGTGAAAATATTTATTGAAACAACCCTCTCAAAAACCAATTCATTATTTAAAATGGGTTTGTTTTGAAACTCATTGAAAAGTTTAAAGACACAAGCAGGCATCTAAAGATATTTCAATAGCCATCTTCCCAACACAAGTTGGTATTTTTCATTTAAAGCTTCTAATTGTAATATTATGAATAATTTCTATGATTATGAACTTGAATACATATGTCAAAAATAATGACCACAGACCATTTTTTTAGATAAAAATTACATATTATGATGAAAAAAGTATTTTATAATGAATACATGAAAATCTGTTAAATAATCAAGCATAAAGTAATTCAACCGTAAACACTAGGTCATATCAAATCCACTCCTTCACATTTTCAGGAGACATAGTCGCCATTTTTATCTTCCTTCCATAATGTTTTACATTCACAGTCTTGTTTCTTCCTCTCCTCCAATCCCGGTTTAAATTCATCTTCACATCTCCCACTAAACGTATTCCTTCAGGGGTACGCTGTTAGAGTTTACAGGTTTTGGAAAATCTGATGCGAGATGGGAGGGGCGTGAGACAGGAAAGCCCTTACCCGTGTAACCCCGGTGGTACCCCCCTCCTCCTCTCTCATTGTGGGGACAGGTGGTGCTCAGCACAGCCCCGCTGATTATCAGAATAACTGCAGACGCCCAGCCCAGGTAAATAGCCTGACCCAGCTCTCGCTTGTGCATGATGGGCACGTTTGGGTTGTAGAAGTCCTGGACCACCGTGTTTGCTGTCCAGGAGACGGGCACCAGCACACACAGACCCGTCAGGATGAACAGCACGCCGCCGGAGAGAGATATGCTCGCCTTGGCTTGGCGGTCGTCCCCGGCGCACTTGGTGCACTTCATGCCACAGCAGGACATGGTGCAGGACAGCCAGCCCAGGAAGATGGAAATGCACATGAGGGCACGAGCTGCCTGGAGGTCCGGCGGTAAAGCCAGCATGGAGTCGTATGTCTTGCACTGCATGTGGCCTGTGGTCTGGTAGATGCAGGTCATCCAAATACCCTCCCAGCTGATCTCGGAGGTGAGAATGTTGCTGCCGATGAAGGCCGACACCTTCCACTGAGGTAGGACGGTCACGGTGATGGTCATGATCCAGCCGGTCACCGCGAAGATAAAGCTTAGCAACTGCACACTGCTGTTCACCATGACGATGGCTGTCAATGTCTTCCTGTGCTGAAACTGACACTGAATGACTTTTTCTTACCTCGGTTACTTCAAGGAATAATGTACTGAGTCAGTTACTGCCTTGCTTGAAACACTTTACCTTCTTCAAGCTCTTTAGGTCTGTGTTTCTTTTTAACGTCAACTTGTCCCTTTTAATTGGTCTCTGTTTTTCAAGTAATCGTCTTTTCTCTGCAGCTCTCCGTCACTTCTTGCTCGTTTACTTTTCCGTCTTTCTTATTTTCTGTCCTACCAATGAATGTTGATCCGATAACTAATTGAAGAACCAATATGTAAACCAACGTGTGGCAGGTCACCGATTTATGAGTGATCAATCTTCAGAGACGACCCCACCGGTCCCAGTAGGTGTGTGGGTAGTCACAATTGAGCTCTCTTCCTGTTACCTCACCCCAACCCAACAACAGAGATGATTACACGTTTCCATTACCCCTGTTAGGTGTCGATTTACGTACATAGGTCAGCATGATAAAACCTGATACCTCAAGGTGTCAGTCGCTGGTCGAAAACAGGTGACAAAACCTTTTTCGTAAAAAAGACTTCTAAGCAAAATGTTCTACCAAAGAGGTCATGAAAGCATCAAAACAGATGTCTTGATAAAGTAAAAAAAGCTTTTCCAGTCTAGTCTTTGTCCAACTGTGTCCGATATTTATCTTCCAATGGAGCAAATGCCACAAGGTTCTTAAGTGTTACTTCAGTGGTGTTGTTAAATCCTGTTTAACTGTTTTTTCCACAACGATCACAATTGTCTTAGAATCCGAGGTCACTTCAAACTTGACATGGGTTCATTTTGCTGCCTTCCTTTCTAGCACACCAGTTGTTCGTGTATAAATATCCTGCATAGGGTGAGCTCTGAAGTGTTCAGAAACCACTTAGCTGCTCGGACACAAACAAATGCCTCAAAAGTCATTGGACAAAAGTTAATCTTCAGCAGGGTAATGACCCTAAACATATTGCTATAGAAACCAATGATTTTTTGAGGGCATGGTTTTAACGTGAATCGCCAAGCCTAAATCCAATTGTGCATTTGCTTCACTGGCTGAAGACAAATTCCCAGAAAAAAAACAAGAAATGAAGGTGGTAGCAGTCCTTCCTAGTTAACCATCACCAATTAAGATACCCCTAAGATACCCTGATGTCTATGGCATGCAGACTTCAGGTTGTCATTGAATGCGAAGGATTTGATATAACGTACTAAATATAAAAATAAAAGTTTATTTGTCCAATTAACCCTTGGTTCCTTTAAAAATGGGGGGGGGGGTGTATAAATATTGGTTGTCCTATTGTTGGCATATCTTGTTTTTGCAATTATAAATTCATGATCGTGCCACATCAAATTCCTTTGACAATAGTGCGTCATTAAAAAAGACATGATTGTTCTTTGATAATGTCTTTTTTTTCATAATTTGAGTAATTTAAGATGCCCTCTTATCAAAAGACAACCTACATTCATTATTCACTACATACATTATGTACCTATATTATATTACCGTACAGTTGTATTTTACAGGGGATGAATGAGCCAATGGAAGCTAGTGATTAGGATAGGTAACATTTAAAAGCCCCCTGTGTGCTGTGCAATATTTACTACTTAAAAATGAATATCTATATAAATAAAAACATAGATAATTTAAATTGAATATTGTATTTATAATAAACACATATGTTTATTGTTACATTTATATATTTATTTCTAATTATGTCAGGTTTGGTCCTCAATAAAGAAAGCTTGAATGGTTTATAATAGCAAGAAAATAATTCCAATGTGATTTTAATTCAGAGTACTTTGTTTCTTTCTACATTCACGCTAGCATTGTCTTCAGATACTGCCGGTACTCCCTGGGGTGTTTTAACAAACAACCAAATAGAAGCGTACTAAACAAAACATGGAGGGACATCCCTACCTGAATTTGTCCGAAATCAACTATTTTTGTTCCCAACAACAGTTTATAACTAATGATTACACCTAACTGTCTGGCATAAGAACAAAATAGAGTTCGGGACACAGGATAATCTATTAGTGGACAGTGTAGGACACTGAACAAGATCTGGACTCCCGCTGACCGGTTAGCAGTGTATTTGTGTGGTAGAACAATTTACCATTTTAATATAATCTTGTGTATTGTCGATGAAAATTCTAAACATAAAACCTTTAGTCAAATGTCCATTCTTTGTTTTGTTTTTCTTACTATTGTTTCTAATGTTAATTTATTTATTAATAAAAAACCTTTTGGAAAATCAGTTTATTCTTTATTTTGGACTTTACAAACTCAATAAAGTATATTCTGTGTAATAATCCAACAGCCAATGAAGACAAATTGTGCAAGGGGAGGTCACTACAATTGTCACAGCACATAACACACAAAACAAGACTAGATTTTAAGGATGTAGTGTTTTACACTCTTGGATTCAGGATCGAATCTTACTCAGTAAAGTGTGTGACCAGAAGCACCCTTGAAAGTCCTTGTTATAAAGTCAATAAATAAATAAACTACAGTGAGGAATAACGATGGGAATGCTGGTCTCAAACAATATAAAGAGATAACATATAAAAAATAAGTTAAGTAGAATAAATAGTATATGGAGTAAATACATACACAGAAAGCACTGCGTGCATCAAGCTCAAAATAAGAAGAGCGGTAACTGGTGCGTTGTTTGAAATCCACTGCTTCACATTTTGAAAACCGTCTAGTCTCCTCTTAAATCACCTGCCCAATCCCTTTCACTCCATTTCTCTTTAGCCTTGTGCTTCTTTTTATTCCCGTTGTTGCTCCTTCCTCTTCTCCAATTTATGTTTATATTCTTCACACCTCTCCCACTAAACGTATTCCTTCAGGGGCACACTGTTAGAGTTGATAGGTTTTGGAGGATCTGGAGCGAGGGGGGAGGGACGTGAGATGGGAAAGCTCCGTCCCATGTAACCCCGGTGGTACCCCCCTCCTCCTCTCTCAATGTGGGGACAGGTGGTGCTCAGCACAGCCCCGCTGATTATCAGAATAACTGCAGACGCCCAGCCCAGGTAAATAGCCTGACCCAGCTCTCGCTTGTGCATGATGGGCACGTTTGGGTTGTAGAAGTCCTGGACCACCGTGTTTGCTGTCCAGGAGACGGGCACCAGCACACACAGACCCGTCAGGATGAACAGCACGCCGCCGGAGAGAGATATGCTCGCTTTGGCTTGGCGGTCGTCCCCGGCACATGTGGTGCACTTCATGCCACAGCAGGACACGGTGCACGACAGCCAGCCCAGGAAGATGGAAATGCACATGAGGGCACGAGCTGCCTGGAGGTCCGGCGGTAAAGCCAGCATGGAGTCGTATGTCTTGCACTGCATGTGGCCTGTGGTCTGGTAGATGCAGGTCATCCAAATACCCTCCCAGCTGATCTCGGAGGTGAGAATGTTGCTGCCGATGAAGGCCGACACCTTCCACTGAGGCAACGCCGTCACGGCGATGGTCATGACCCATCCGGTCACCGCACATGTGAAGCTGATCAACTGCATGCCCGTGTTAACCATGATGGTTCGACCCAATGCCTTAATAAGCCCTGAAACTCAAATGAACCTTTATTACCCCCTAGTCTTCTTCAACCTCCACGTTGTTTCAAAGCTGACTCCTTTGCTGCAACTACAAACTATCTGGCTCCTTCCGGAAACGACGTAACTTTCTTGACCTTATGCGTTTCGTTTCAACACCACCGAGTCAGCACAGGTCAGAAACTCTCAGTTGGTCAACTTTCTTTCTGGTGAGCCTCTTCTTTTATTCGCATTCAGTCACTTCTCTCTCATTAACTTTCCCCTCTTTCTCGCTCGCAGTTGAACCAATGAATAATTAAAGTGTCCTGTGCTGCCACTTGTGGGCAACTCACCAATCTTTTGATTGATAAAGCCTTAGAGGTGGCTCCATCTAGCCTATTGAGTTTGTGGGATAAGTAGATAAAAACCTCTCGACTGTGGCTCTTTCTCAAACCCAGTGCAGTCTTACCCAGATGGGTTTGTCCAATAAAACCTAATACTTTGATTCAAGGACGTTGCCGAATTTATGGTTTATCAGATTGCTGGATATACCAAAAGGTTTCGGTCCATGAAGCATGAGCAAAAATGATCCACAGAAAAGAGTAAAAAAATAAAAACTGATGTGTCCGAGATGCGCAAAAAAGTGTTCTGTGTAATTCTGGCCTTTGTCCAAATGTACAATGCTTCTCTAACTGTTGACGACCAAGAGTTGGTTAGCCGCTACATTTGTCGTGTACTATGGTGCCTTAGAGAACACAAGCTCATCTGCCAGAGACGCCGGTTTGAAGTGTCGTTGTCACTACGCTCACAATGGGCTTAGACCCTGCAGAGGCCACTTCAGATTTCGGCTTGCTGTCCTCCCCCCATTTGGGCAAACCCAAATGTGCCAGTCTAGTCAGGTTGTTATAGCATACACAGCAGACAAGACCACTAAACACAGACAGACTGGTAGATAAAGTGGGTCTGCCTGTCCCATTTTATAAACAAAATCCTTCTTCTGTTAACCTGTGAGAACAACAGCGTTCTTGGAAAGAGAGAAATGGGGCACAGGAGAGAGGGAAGAAGAGACTTTAACTGGGAAGGGTGAGAGGGAGAGAGAGTGATGACCGTTGGTGGCTCAGTTAACACAAAGACAACCTCATGAGAAAAATAGGTCAGGTTTAAGCATTCATAAATAAGGGATGGAGAATTGTGCATCATCTCGTCAAGATTAATACAAGTATATTTTGAATTAATTAATTTGTATCTTAAAAAGCTACCAGCTATTATAAAGGGCTGATATCGCACCCCACAGATGACAATAACAATGGAATGACTCTCCTCAGTTTACAGATGATTGGGGCTGCCTTTAACTGTGTAACTGACTTGTGTAATGGTAATATTCCTAATCCCTCTGACAGATGCAGACCAAATACTACCTCTTCGTTGTCATCAGTAGTTTTTTTTTAACTCCGGCTAATACATTTAATTGAACCCGTGTGTATCTATGTTGATGAATTAAATATTATGGCAACAAGATCTGTGGTTCAGGTTCCCTTCTCCTTGGCAACAGTCGTCATGACAACAGACCGGGACACAGGAAATGGGAGGAGGGGTGGTGACACAAAGAGAGGGAGAAGAGGGGTGCAGTGAACTATGGCTGTCCGTTGTGAAGGAGACATACTTGCCTATGGTCTTGGATATGACAAATACCACTGCATATGAGATCTGTGTGAAAGATCTGTGTGAAAATAGACTATAGCTATAGCAATTAGGAGAATCAATTAGGAGAATCAATTAGGAGAATCCACACATAACATCCCGAAATACTGTGGTTCCATTTTAGTGAATTTAAAACTTGTGACTGACATAACAGGCTTTGTTCACTAGTCTTCTAGTAGTCCTTGATTACTTGATCTTGATAACATCCAAATTGACTTGTGTAAAAAATATATTGACTTTATATTACTGACTTTATATATTTATATTAATCTTAACATCAAAAACCTAACCATTCAGGGATGGTTGTAAAATGGCACTGGCCAGCAAAAACAGGTTCCCAAAAGCTTTGTACTATGATGTTTCATGTACCTTTGATGCATTAGTAGTCACACAGCACTGGGAGGATTCCAACACGTATCTTTTTTATTGCACCTGTCTTGTTTTCTGGATGCTCTACCTACTGCTACTGAAGTCTGGTGGTCATTTAAGTGCTGAGCTTACCACTGATGAACTTCACCAAGGAAGGTCCTACACTTTTATCATTTTGTGGCCCAGCCAACAAGCACAGACATGCTAAAGACATTTTATTAAGAAATCTGTGTGTGGCTGTGACTGATGACTCTACCTATATGTACAATCATTCACAACGCCACTATCAATCAGCTGACCAAAGCTGACAAAGCCAGAACTCCACATTTTTTGAGCACTTCGACATTGATTTTGTAATAGAAAGCAAAATGTAAAATAAATAGCAAGCATTTGCTGACATGTGTCATCAAAATGATCTCTGTTCAAACTTGGAACTTTTGTTTAAAACAAAAATCTAAATTCTGATTTTGAGATAATGGCTTTTTGATTTACACGAGCTGTGAACCATAATCACCTAGATTTAATGGCTTAAAATGTCACTTTGTCTAATAAAATTTAGAATATATGAAGGTGTCACTTTTTGAAATTAACGACTTCACAAGACTTGACTTAAATTGAACTTGTCAAAAATATCTCTTTTGGAGCTGCACTTATATGCAGAATATATCTTTAGCAACACTAATTCAACCAACACTACTCTACCAATAGACCTAACTTAAAAAACTAAGGCCTTAATTTCACTAGCCCCAAAACCTAATCCTAAACTGTAATGCCTGGATTAAAATTTTCCCCAATTTTAAAACCATGGGCAATATTTTGGCCAAGAAATTATACCCCTAATCTAAAAATTGAATTTGTCCTATTCTATCAGATACTTGTCCATATTAGGTGTGCAGATGCAAACTTTTGTTTACCACCTGTGGAAACATTGTGTCCTATGTACAGACTTTTTTCTTTTTGAGACAGTATCAGCTGACCATTACTTCTTGTGTAGGACAACAGGAAATGTGGTCAACAAAACTCTAAATGTAAAGACATCTTTGTGCCTTGTTTTCCATATACTGTGAGCAGATAGAAGGTTCATAGCTGTGACCGCTATTTCTCTGCCAATAGGATAATAGACCATTGGCCAGTGAAAGAAAAACGCCATCTACTGACATGTACATGTAGCACACAGACATTTTGGGGGATAATTTGGGTAAAAACAGGAAAGAAATAAAGGAAACACTGGTGTATGATATAGGTATAAAATACCAATTTATTACTTTGCACAATAACACAAATATTCCCTGCAGGCTAAAAAAAGGTATTTGAACATGTCACATAGCAATACAGCGAGTGATTAGGCACCCTTGTGGGAGGGGCCTGAGGAAGCCCCACCCCCTCCCCAGCAGGTCAGACAGGGTACCGTTCTATTGCTATTGGACAGTCACACAGCTTAGACCACTAGCTGAAAAATAAAAAATAAACAGCAGAGCTACACAACAAAAGAACAAAACAAAAATAATTACACTTACACAATGTCAAATAACAAATCTGTAGATATTATATCAAAGAGGAATTAAAAAATAAACCATGCTCTCTTTCAAACAGGGGCACAGAAAGAATGGATCATTAAAAAGGTTAAAAAGAGGTATTCCTGTGGCTGTGGACGCATTGGCCCGGGGCCCCCGACAGAGAGGAAGTGCGCATGTGTGGGTGGCCAGCAGCGCGGCGCCACGAGACAGGAGAGCCCCGAGAGGCGTGGCAGGGGCACAAACCAGGCAGTGGAGGCCTAAATGGACGCTACACCCGGGCTTGTGCGGGGGCAAGGGGTCAGGTCTTTGCGGGGGCCCACGTTTGAAGAAAGTACCTCGCTTGACTTGGGGCCACGGCGCAAAGACTGGAGCCCTAGGCCTCCGGCGGCCTGTGCCTCCGTTTCTTTACTGACATTTGTGTAGGAATCTTTAAAAATACATCTTAAAGAGACTGGACAATATTGCTAGGCTAAAACAGTCTCACTAGATTCATCGACATTTACCAGGAACTAAAAGACGTCTTATTTTTCTTCTGTCACTTAATAAATATGATTCTAAAGAGTTTTTATATATATTTTTGGGGACAATACTCTGGCATGCAGGCGAGCAATGTCTAAACGTTTTTCATATCTTTTAAATTCTCAGAGCCTAAAGAGCTATTCCACCGAATGCACATTCCCACTGATTGATACGAGCAAAATAAATGATAATTACAGAAACACAAACGCGATAGAGAGCAAAGACCAACAGCCACATCAACAAGAATTATACATCACCCCCCCCCATTGATAACTGGACTTGGTGTTAATATTGCTTCGCAATGATAATATGTTCAAAAACTCAGGAAGGAGTCGTCACCACTGCCTTTAGTACCACTGCTAGGGACCAGGCCCTGGACTCTACTCCAGTCTGAAGACACCCCACAGGGACACAACCCGGACTACAAGACGAGGCAGAATTGCTGCAGCCATGTGGGAAAACTAGTGCATGTCTGAACAGTACGACCCCCCCCCAAGTCTTATTGCATGCAATGGCTGAACCTCCGGGCTCCCCTACTCATCCCCCTGCACCCAAGACCTCGACAGGTAGGCGCTCAAACTCATTCATAGCAAACCGGCTGCTTTACGGATGGTTTATTACAAAAGGTTTCTCCACCGAGCCGACCCACCCTGGCATGGTGCGTGCTCTCTGGTCACCCACCTCCCCCCCATCAAGACACGAGGGGAGGCGGTATCACGCCACCGCAATCACGACTGCGGTTAAATTGGATCTTCAACCGCGGCCGTGACTGGTCAGGTGCCGTTAGGTCCAGGGGCAGTGCTTACGCTCTGTCAAATTCATGTCCGGTGTTCAAAAGCTTAGTTAATAATAAAAACACCTTAAGTTTAGACTCGGATATACTTATTCAAATACACACAGAACAGTAATAAACACATTATGAAGTAAAAAAAAAAATAGTTCATTATTTTCCTATTGCATACCTCTTTTTACCGACTCCCTTCTGTCCCAGTTTCTTCCTAATGCCCCTCTCTGATTGTCAACTTCCTTCCATTTAAAAACAGAAAACATGCCAACAACGCATTTCCAGAGTTAGCCTCTCACTGCACTCGTTTGTGCGAAACGGCGACAGCTCAACCGTGCCAACGGGAGAACACGAAAGAACCATTCTCTGGTACCCAGAAGCCCCGGCATTACTGAGGAGCAGAAGGGAGCATAACCCAAATCCAGCTTCCGGCCGCCCGCCACCATACGTCAGAATGCTACAAAGTGTCCGACTACACACAGCCAGCCAATCCTGATCCCGTATGATAATTATCAGTGTGGAGAAGAACGACATTAACGACAACAACGTTAAGAACATTAACGACGACTAGAAACCACTAAGTCTAAACGACGGTCAAGATTAGCCACAAAACGTTATATTAAACTCTTACAAATTCCGCTCTCTGTTGCTTACGTATAAATGCATAAAGAGACGAGTGCCCGCTGTTGCTAGCCTAGCATCCCGGGTCAGTGCAATGAATTGGCCGGTAGCAAAGGAGACCTCAAAACGTTAAGCAAAATGTGTTGTGTCGGCTCTGAAGACGTCAGACGACTGGCGCCTTTCAAGAAAAATAAATATATACTGTTGCTCCGCCCCCAGACAGCGTCACACTCTTTCGGACAAACGCGTTTAAATGATGGATCCCATTCCTCACACGGGGCACCAACCACGGTAGCCGAACAGAAAGCCATAACCCGGGCAAAGCTGTCAACCAACCCCATTGGTCTCAATGCCCAGCCAAACACACAGGCCAGACCACAGTTTGCTACTGACACACACACACACACCCCCACTGGCCTCTGTGAAGCCTGTAAAATTTCATCTGTTCAAAGTTGCTTCTAGAGATGTAAATATATATATACACATATATATATCTATGTATGTATGTATGTAATGCGTGAATATATAATAAAAAAAACATCCAATCTGAGACATTTACAGCAGTTATCTATATCCTTGACTTTCCCTTTACAATTCAGTGGCCTGCCATGAAACATGCACACACACACACACGCGCACACACACACACGCGCACACACACACACGCGCACACACACACACACGCACACACACACACACGTATATATACACAAACACAGACACACACACACTCACGCACTTATTTTTCGCTGAACAGAAGAAGAAAAACGGGTAGGGATACCCAGGTGACCTCGCTTGTAAAAGACTGAAAGGAGAAGTTAAAACACAACCATAAAAAAAAGATATAGAATCATTCTGAAAAAGGTCCACCCCCCGTGTAACCATGCAAGAACCCCCCCCCGAACCCAAGACCTTGTGACAAATTTTTCGCCCAAAGGGGCTTTGAGGTAAAAGTAGACAGAGTCCTGCTTAGCTGGGAGAGCTATGAGCAGACACTGACGATTGGAAACCAGTCTGCTCTGTTCGCTCAGCACATTGTACAAAAAAACCTCAACAAAGACGGACATTCAACTCACTGGCTAAAAAGGAAGGAAACACAATGGCTCAACGTGTGTATAGGTGTGTGAATTTTGTTTTCTCTGTGCATCGGAAAACCCCAATGGCCTCAGTGCCGAATTGCTGGTTGGGGGGGCGGATCGATCGGGAACGCCGAACATGAGGTTCCCCCTCCTTTAACAGAGAAGGAACTTCATTGGTAGAATCCACTGGCTTCGAACCGCTTCGGTGCAGATCAACAGGCAAGATAGAAAACAAGAGAAAAAGAGAGACTGGCAAAAAGTGAGAGAGACAGATAGAGAGGACAGTAGTATGCCCGTGGCTGACATGGCTCAGGCGAAGTACATGGTGTGTTGGGTGTCATAGTGGATTTGGACAGCCTTAGCCAGGGCCAGGGGGTCCCGGCCGTTACTCTGACCCGACACGTGGCTGCCCTCCGCACTGCAGGACAAGGAGGAAGGGTAACACGTAAAACACAGGAACAATAACAGAAAAAAATATATATATATTTTTCTCCCAACTATAATCGCATAGGACATAATGTAGTTCTGATTACAATCCAGTAATGCCGAATACAACTTTACACACCCACCTAAGAGGCGTGAAAATTAAAGAGAGCAGCAATGCATGACTCTCCGTTCAGCCTGAAACAGATTTACGTGTCAGGACATCAATGCGAGTAGATCCATATTTAGGTGCTCTCCAGCCGTACCTGTCATGGTCTTTGTCCACCAGGTGGTAGCGGGCGCGGAAGGCCACCAGCCTGGCGTAGTAGGCCGGCGCCGGGATGGAGACGGAGCGGGTGCAGCGGACGTAGGTGTGGCACAGCTGGTAGGTGAGCAGCTGGAGCTCGTCGGCCGTGAAGCAGTTGTCGTCCCACAGGACGTGATAGTGGGAGGGCCGACTGGTGCCCTGGATGCCGGCGTGACTGCACAGGTAGAAGTCAAACTCGGACGGGTGGGTGATGGTGCTGTCCACCGTGGTCCCGGCTGGAACGTTGCCACTCTTTCCCACCTGTTGGGACGGGGCTGTGAGTACCATCGCTGGAGAACTAGACGAACAAGGGAGCCAAACTGTTTGGCGACCCCTAAAATTGGTCCAACTCACAGATGGAGTGAGTGGTATTACTGACACAACTTTGTATAGGCGGATTTAAAAAGCAAAAGAAGCATTCGGACATCGATTGCGGCTGACGTGTGGTGTGAAGCAGTTGTCCCTGACCACAGATTAAAATGCCGTTTAATATCCGCATTCGCTTACGATTCACTAATCTACGTTAGGGAGGACAACCACCATTCCTGGAGGGCTGTGTTCTGATCAATGAATCGCTTAGGAGCTCCCCTGGAGAACCAGCAGACCCGGGGCATTTGACACCCCTTCCCTCCCCCCCTCCCTTCTCACTCACCCTCTCAGCCTTGTCGGAGCAGAAGAGGCGGGTGTGGTGGCGCTTCTGAACCACGATGTAGGTGATTCCCGGCCGGTAGTCTTCCTCTAAGCTGATGCAGGCCTTCCTGATGGCAATCAACTCAGGCCATGCCACCTTAAACACACACACACACGTTTGGAGAGATCCTGATGTCACGGATATACATGTTCAAAATCCTTGCACATCACAAATCTAAATTAAGCATCTTAACAACATTAAACATCCCGACTAAAGCAGATGACATCTTTAACCTTAAACATGACGGCAAAGGCTAATTTCCATTTGTGTTTCACAAGTCATAGACATGACATCCAGCTATAAAACACTGAGCATCTAAATATACTGTGAATCACTATGGCACCGTCACTGTCTCTGTCCCACACCGACTGGGGGACAGGGTTTCGCCGGGGTGCTCCTGTGGCACAGAATCCATACAAGAATGGATTTCGCCACGGGGGGTCTCAGTTCGCCAGGGGGAACTGAACCAAAAGCTGCCGCTCACCTGTTTCATTTGGCCCTCGGACACGCCCCCACGGTAGTAGATGATGCGCGTGGGCTTGAAGCGCGTGGACTTGTAGAACTGGATGAGCAGCTCGCGCACCATGTTGGTCAAGTCCTGGATGACCTCCTGGCTGTAGAGCTGCTCCTGGGACAGGTCCTGGCGCGACGTCTGCACGCGCACCGTGGCACAGTAGCGGCTGGGGTGGCCGTCCATGCTGCCCACCACCGCCGCGATGGAGGGCTTCTTGCCGTCGCCGGCTGGGGGGTGGGTGACGTCGGCGCCCAGGAAGATGACTGGTTGTTGAAAAACTGTGGGCCTGGTGAGAGAGCACGTTTACAAAACACACACATTTAAAAAAGGGTTTATAAAAGTATGCTGTGTTTAGTGTGTGATGCTTTACTGTCAGGACATATCAGGTGTAACTCCTGAGAATTGATAGAATATGAACGTGTCATACGGTTGTATAACTGATGACTAAGCAGCGGGCAGTTTCCTTCCCAGTCGGAGTGAATCAGTGCCTTATTCAATTTAGTTGAGTATGAGAAAAAACTAACTGGCAGTGAGACAATTTGAGTGAAATACATGCGAATACACACGTGTGTGTGTTCCCTCTCTCCAACTCACCTCTGATGGGGAACCAGGACGTTGTTGATGCCACCCAGCTTGGCGTTGATCTTGAGGCAGAGGTTGGAGAGGGTCTGGGGGGACGTCTTCACCACGTTCTTCACCTGGACACACTGAGTGGCCATGCCCAGGAGGGTGTCTCCGACACGCTTCACCTCAGCTGTGGATGGACAGCAGGCACACAGGATGTTAACACAGTCCCTATACTTTCCAATTTAAGGTGAAGAGTTGAGCCCCAGTCACATGACCGCTCCAGCACATAGCTCTATCCACAAAATCACAATAAAAAGACTTCCCATGTCCCAGACAAAACACCTGTCACAAAGCATACTTGTTAAACCAACAAGTGATTGAGACATGGGAGGGGCAAACGCTTGTTCCAATAAGCAAGAAACAGTGGTCTTAACCAATCAGTATTTTCAAAGGTGGGACTTTCAAAAGGAGGGATGGTTACGCAAGTTGTTTACTTTACCGCAGCACACAAGGCAACTCAAAAACCACCAAATATGAATGCAATTTCTTGGGCAATAATGTCTCGTTTGTTATGAGTAGACACGCTGGGCTCTTACCATAGACTGGAGTTTTGCCGGGCAGAATAACCACTATAAGCTGCAGCCCCACATAGGACATCTTGAGGTGTTTGAACATGGGCTCCACGCTGTCCGCTCCCTGGGCATATTTACAGAAACACGGCTGACCCTGGATGGGCATACCCGCGTCTTTCGAGATCTTCCTTAGCTGGTCTGTGAAACTCCTTGAAAGACGAGAAAGAAAAACAATGTCTATAGGTGGCATTGCTCCAGAACCCCCATGTGTGGATCTCAATGTGAGATAAAACCGTACGCACACTTGGTTCGATTTTGCCTCGAAACAAAGAATATGAGACACAAAAAAGTATGGATGACAATTACATTAAAAAAGTAAAGTGTAAAGTTTACATGGTGAGAGACTCACTTGAGCAAGTCCTCTCTGCATTGTTTCTGAGGGGCGAAGCAGGCCACGGCCCACACCTTAATCTCAATCCCGGCGTAGAACTGCTTCCCCCGCATATCCCACACACCCTGGTTGGGCGTAGCCACCGTCTTATTCTGCGGAGAGAGGCCCTACACTCTTAGTGAACCCCCCGGTTTAACGAGCCGACACAGCAGACACAACTCCCAACCTGGACTGTGGTTGGGGTCTCTATGGCAACACACACACCTTTTATTGTTTAACATTAAAGTTAATATCAGCCTTTATTATGGTTGAACCTTGATTCAACCTTCAGTTTGGCAGAATGTTTATCCAGTGAAAAGATTAGCAAGGACCACTATAAAAGATAGCCAGTGTTGTTATTGTGCAGGCAGGTGACGAAACACTATATCCAGGAATATATCTGCAGGCCACGTGTTATTTAACCATAACAGAAGACGACGTTTGAGAATCGAAATAAGCTGTGTGGCATTGAGTCTTTTCCAGCAACAGAGACACACAGCCAGGCCTCCCCAGTACTCACCCTGCCACAGTCCCTCCCGGTGTCGGTACTGACCCGGCCCCCGTACTGCAGCATGGGCGCTGGGAGGACGCGACCTGTGACCTCTGTCATGTCGTTGTGGACCACGATGCCAAACTCCTTCAGGTAGGGGTCGGGACCACCCACCATGCTGTTGCTTTTAACCTGGGGTGGGAGGATGAGCAGATGACCAGATCACGGTTCACCGCTACCGTCCAGAATACATTGTTGAGTAAAATCCAGTACCAGAAGATCCACTCACCAGTCGACTGATCTCTTCCTGTCGGTCGGGGGCTGAACGGGCTGTGGCTTTGATCATGGTGGACGTCTGGTTGTCCGTCAGCTTCTTGATGCAGCGCTGTCCTGCCACGATGTTACATACCTGCATGGGAAAATACACAGAACAATAGCTCATGCATATTCAACATTTAAAGTGTTAGATGAACGCAACCACGCTTGTGACCCTCCTGCCGGTGCTCTTCAATTAACTTCCCGATTAACCAGTTACATGGACCAGTAGCAGTAGCAGGCAGTTTCCTCCTCGTCTCAAACATCACTTTAAAGCATCAGTGTTTGCCTTGAAGGAATTCCGTCAAAGCCACAAAGCTTAGAAGACCCGTCTGAGAAAAGATTCTGTCTCACTGCAAGCAATGTTTTCAGGGCACATTATGGTTTAATTTGAGGTGTGTGTATGCGGGTGTCTGAGTAGTTAGACCCATCTCACCTCCAAGGGTAGGTACGTGTGCTTCTGTTCCTGCCCCACTTGCAGGCAGGGCAGATGAGGGTACTTGAGCTGAAGACTGTACTTCTGCTTAAAGTACTGAGCCACGGTGCACTCCATGGCCTGGCCATTCTCCAGCTGTAAGGGGAACCTGGAAAATGGCAGACAAGAACGGAACACACATTAATACGTTTGTGAACGACACAGATGGCGAGATCTGAGCCTTATTTCGCTTCCACACAATCTCGTAGCAAGAGAAAATGTCAGTCAATATAGGAATTGAGGGGAAGATTTTTCCGTTAGGCTGACACGCTAAACACAGCACATTGGCTTACATGGAGACGGACATGGGACCTACGTTTGGTGGCTGGCTGGGCGCCGAGTGACATTACACACGCGGTACTTCCTCTTCATCTGACCACAGTGCGTGACCTCGACTTTAAGACCTTAGAGGGAAAGAATACACGAGGAAACACCCAGAAGAGCACATCACCACAGAAGCCAGAGAAATGAAGAAAAAAAATGGGGAGAAAATACAAGTGGTGTTTAAAACAGACATTAACATAAAAACGAACAAGGGAGGAACACAAAACATTTGGCACACATTTGACAGTTGAGTGACTGCCTTTTTTACTCTTGAGCAAGAGTGTGGTTTTGCTCTGAGATGAAGTGCTAGATTGCCTTCTCATGTGGCCTGATGTGACACGTTAGAGTTTAACAGTAAACCATTGCAGGTTTTACACAGACATTACAGTGATCTGATGTCAGACGAGAACATTTCAAATCAGGATCCAGACTTGTGCAGGTTACACCGGTGTATCGTAAGGACAAGCGTCAATTCCACTTCAATTCACACATTGAAATGGCCAAATCAGGAGTTATAAAGGTTAACGTAGAGGAAACAGAGCCGTATTGATCTTATAAAAAGCATCACACAATCCTCAAACCAAATTGCCAATCCACTTCCTGATTTGGCATTCATTTGACACTTGACCTCGAGGTACTCCGAGGTAACTAACCGCTCTCTGGGTGGGTGCAAGGTTCCTCCTAAATGTCCCCCTATTCCCTATTTAGTGCACTGCGTTTCCATCAGGTCCTAAAAGCAGTGCACTAGAGAGGGAATAAGACAGCCATTTTGGACGCAACCGTGGTGTGTAGAAGCATGGTAAAAACATTGGTCTGACCTGCAGGTCCCCACCCACCTCGGATCTCCTTGGTGAATTTGACGCGTTGGGAGTCGGTGAGTGGCTTGGTCTGCTCGTTGATGTTCTGGATGTCCAGCACCTCGCACATGAACTCGATCACGGGCTGGGCGCGGTAGAACGCCGTGGCAGAGACTACGGGGGGGGACGAGGTGAAAGGTCGGTCAAACCGTGACTAATCTCCATTAACGCTGTGGTTCGAGCCAGACGACGATAACCGCGATTCAGGGACAACCACCTACCGTCGATGTTGAGCATCATGTTCCACATGGCGGGACGGACCGACTGATGGAAGCCGAACCACACCTCCCTCCCTCCGCCCAGGGGGTGGTAGTAGCCCTCTGGTGGAGAGAAGAAGGAACGCCCCACAGGAGTGTACCTGAAGACGTTCACATGGTGTATTAGGGTCCGCAAGAGGAATCACTATGGAGCTTAAAATGCCACCACGAAGGGAATTGGGTGAGGGAGCACCTTACAATGATTCCCTCTGGGAAACCCCATTATTCGACTTCTATAGAACGCTTGGAACAAAATAAGCGCCGCTATGTTTGCGGGCAAAGCTAATTTGGGTAACAAGTGACGCTGCCATGATCAACTGGGCAGTCAGAGGTAGAATTTGGGTATGGCAGCAAGCTATTGGGCCATGATACGCTATGCATCCAATTCTCCCTGGTTTTGCAGCTCACTCCCTTTGAGTACGAGTTCTTAACCAGCCCAGTTCTGGATATTTCCCCACTACCTCAATCCATTAAGCATCAGAAAATAAAAAACTTTCCTTTGCAACCAACCTTAGCTAAAAAAAAAAGCATTCTTGTGTGCAACCAAAAACACATTCTTGTGTTCATGAATAAACATTACAGCAAATTCTGTGTCACTCTGACTCATCACCGACACGCCCCCAGTGTACAGTGGGAGGAGCCGATCGTACCTCATGGAAGGCAGGTGGCGGGTGATGACATCCAAGGCCTGAACCGAGTCCTCTGGGACCTCGTTGTGGCCTGACAGGGCCTCCAGGAGCATCTGCAGGCTCACCACAGACACCCACTGAAGAGACACCTTAAAGGTCTGGTCCTTGCCTTCCCCTGGTAGAGTCACCTCCAAATCCACCTGGAGAGAGAGACCAACAGAGACAGGCAGACAAAGAGCGACAAATTAGTTAGGGAGCGGTTTAATGGCAAAGAAAGCAAAGCCGCAAAGTAACTGTTAGGTCTTCACATCTAAACCAGCTAGTGGTCATAAATTCCTTCTGTGTGTAAAAAGACTTGGCGAATAAACCTAGTTCTGATTCTAAACAATATTGTGGGCTGTGTCGGTTCAGGTGATGCATCAGGAATAACGTGGAAGGACTGCTACCCTGTGTCAGGAACCGGAAGCTAGGTGACCGTTTGGGGAACAGGTCCACTTACCCGGTCCCTCCCGATGGGTAAAGGATGTGCCGTGTACATGTTCCTCTTCCCGTCGTAGCCCGGTTGTCGATCTCCGAAGATCTGCATCTTGAAGTGACGAACCATGGTGTCCACCACCTCCCTGTGAGACAGTAGTGTCAATGTTTAACCACAGCCAATTTAAGCGGGCGGGAAGTCAACAGTCACTCAAGCAGTGTGACAGTCAAATTGAAAATCTATTCATAGTCAAAAACTTGTGTTCCTCTCCATCGGAGGAGAAAAAAAAAACACCCTTTCCATTTGTTGAACTCCCTTAACCTTAACATGGTCGTGTCACCTTCCTTCTTACTAAAACAAATGAACTCTTCAGGTCCATCTTTGCCCCCACCCCCCGTGTCGCTCGCTGGGTTTACCTGTTGACTCTCCGAGGCCGTTTCTCAGGCTTGATGTCGATATCATAGTGATAGACATCAATCTTGGGAATCTGCACCTGGAAGTGGTTGGCCAACAGGCGGATTGGCTTCCCCACGGTGCCCAGTCCGGGCCTCCGTGGGGGCTGGAAGAGGGAGGTGGGGGCAGGCGGGCCTGCAGGGGGGTCCAAACACAGAAACACACACATTTGTCAGTTGATACATTCACTTCAGCTCTACGTTGTTTGTCAGGTATTAAACAAAAGAAACCTTAAACACTACCTGGAAATGCTTGTTTTAGGTGTGAGATGTTTTGTTACAGTGCTCTTTAATAGATGTAACCAGGCTTTTTTTCACACGGCTCAGATATTCACAAAAGCCTCTCAATAAACCGTCAAACGTGTTTGCAATTTCGTTTTAGCACTGGTGTGGATTGTTTAATTTGAACAATACGCTTCTGAAACGGGGTAAATGACATATTTGGCACACTTCATCCAACAACAGGTCACAACAATCAATCGCGCCAACCTTCAACCAAGACAGGTCAACAGGGGAGGACAATACAATTACCCTCCCAATTACCGACCGGTCCAGCCCAGATCCCGCCCCACTCTATCCAGACCATAGAAGCTCAGCCCAGACAAAGAGCAGCGTCTGAGACCGACATCAGCAGGGACCATATGGGGGCACGCAGAGACCCCCGGGATTACCATTAAACACCCACACACACACACACAGACCCCCACACACACACACACCCCCCACACACACACACACCCCCCCACACACACACCCCCCCACACACACACACCCCCACACACACACACACCCCCACACACACACACACCCCCACACACACACACACAGACCCCCACACACACACACACACAGACCCCCACACACACACACACACAGACCCCCACACACACACACACACAGACCCCCACACACACACACACACAGACCCCCACACACACACACACAGACCCCCCCACACACACACACACAGACCCCCACACACACACACACACACACACACACAGACCCCCACACACACACACACACACACACACACACACACACACACACACACACAGACCCCCCACACACACACACACACACACACACACACACACACACACAGACCCCCACACACACACACACACACACACACAGACCCCCACACACACACACAGACCCCCACACACACACACACACACACACACACAGACCCCCACACACACACACACACACACACACACACAGACCCCCACACACACACACAGACCCCCACACACACACACACAGACCCCCACACACACACACACACACACACACAGACCCCCACACACACACACACAGACCCCCACACACACACACAGACCCCCACACACACACACACAGACCCCCACACACACACACACAGACCCCCACACACACACACACACACACAGACCCCCACACACACACACACACACACAGACCCCCACACACACACACACACACAGACCCCCACACACACACACACACACACACACACAGACCCCCACACACACACACACACACACACAGACCCCCACACACACACACACACACACACACACACACCCACACACACACACACACACACAGACCCCCACACACAGACCCCCACACACAGACCCCCACACACACACACACAGACCCCCACACACACACACACAGACCCCCACACACACACACACACAGACCCCCACACACACACACACACACACAGACCCCCACACACACACACACACACAGACCCCCACACACACACACACACACAGACCCCCACACACACACACACACACACAGACCCCCACACACACACACACACACACAGACCCCCACACACACACACACACACAGACCCCCACACACACACACACACACACAGACCCCCACACACACACACACACACACAGACCCCCACACACACACACACACACACACACACAGACCCCCACACACACACACACACACACACACACAGACCCCCACACACACACACACACACACACACACAGACCCCCACACACACACACACACACACACACACAGACCCCACACACACACACACACACACACACACACAGACCCCACACACACACACAGACCCCCACACACACACACACACACACACACAGACCCCACACACACACACACAGACCCCCACACACCCCCACACACACACACAGACCCCCACACACCCCCACACACACACACACAGACCCCCACACACACACACACACACACAGACCCCCACACACACACACACAGACCCCCACACACACACACACAGACCCCCACACACACACACACACACAGACCCCCACACACACACACACACACACACACACACAGACCCCCACACACACACACACACACACACACAGACCCCCACACACACACACACACACACACACAGACCCCCACACACACACACACACACACACACACAGACCCCCACACACACACACACACACACAGACCCCCACACACACACACACACACACACACACAGACCCCCACACACACACACAGACCCCCACACACACACAGACCCCCACACACACACACACACACACACACACACAGACCCCACACACACACACACAGACCCCCACACACACACACACACACACAGACCCCCACACACACACACACAGACCCCCACACACACACACACACACACACACAGACCCCCACACACACACACACACACACACACAGACCCCCACACACACACACACACACACACACAGACCCCCACACACACACACACACACAGACCCCCACACACACACACACAGACCCCCCCACACACACACACAGACCCCCACACACACACACACACACACACACACACACACACACACAGACCCCCCACACACACACACACACACACACACACACACACACACACACACACACACACACAGACCCCCACACACACACACACACACAGACCCCCACACACACACACACACACACACACACACACAGACCCCCACACACACACACACAGACCCCCACACACACACACACACACACACACACACACACAGACCCCCACACACACACACACAGACCCCCACACACACACACACACACACACACACACACAGACCCCCACACACACACACAGACCCCCACACACAGACCCCCACACACAGACCCCCACACACACACACAGACCCCCACACACAGACCCCCACACACAGACCCCCACACACAGACCCCCACACACACACACAGACCCCCACACACACACACACAGACCCCCACACACACACACACAGACCCCCACACACACAGACCCCCACACACACACAGACCCCCACACACACACAGACCCCCACACACACACAGACCCCCACACACACACAGACCCCCACACACACACACACACACACAGACCCCCACACACACACACACACACAGACCCCCACACACACACACACACACAGACCCCCACACACACAGACCCCCACACACACACACACAGACCCCCACACACACACACACACAGACCCCCACACACACACACACAGACCCCCACACACAGACCCCCACACACAGACCCCCACACACACACACACAGACCCCCACACACACACACACACAGACCCCACACACACACACACACAGACCCCCACACACACAGACCCCCACACACACACAGACCCCCACACACACACACACACAGACCCCCACACACACACACACACAGACCCCCACACACACACACACACACAGACCCCCACACACACACACACACACAGACCCCCACACACACACACACACAC
The DNA here is from genome assembly GCA_029465975.1 of Dallia pectoralis. Classification (NCBI taxonomy): domain Eukaryota; kingdom Metazoa; phylum Chordata; class Actinopteri; order Esociformes; family Umbridae; genus Dallia; species Dallia pectoralis. Next base: position 13,624,904 of record CM055743.1, read on the forward strand.
AGACCCCCACACACACACACACACAGACCCCCTACACACACACACACACACAGACCCCCACACACACACACACCCACACACACACACACAGACCCCCACACACACAGACCCCCACACACACACACACACACACACACACAGACCCCCACACACACACACACACACACACACAGACCCCCACACACACACACACACACACACACAGACCCCCACACACACACACACACACACACACAGACCCCCACACACACACACACACACACACAGACCCCCACACACACACACACACACACACACACAGACCCCCACACACACACACACACACACACACAGACCCCCACACACACACACACACACACACAGACCCCCACACACACACACACACACACAGACCCCCACACACACACACACACACACAGACCCCAGACACACACACACACACACCCCCACACACACACACACACACACACACAGACCCACACACACACAGACCCCCACACACACACACAGACCCCCACACACACACACACACACACACACACCCCACACACACACACACCCCCACACACACACCCCCAGACACCCACACACACACACACACACAGACACCACACACACACACACACACACACACACACCCCCACACACACACACACACAGACCCCCACACACACACACACACACACACACCCCCCCACACACACACACACACACAGACCCCCACACACACACACAGACCCCCACACACAGACCCCCACACACACCCCCACACACACAGACCCCCACACACACCCCCACACACACAGACCCCCACACACAGACCCCCACACACACACACACCCCCCCACACACACACACACACACACACACAGACCCCCACACACACACACACACACACACAGACCCCCACACACACACACCACACACACACAGACCCCCACACACACACACACACACACAGACCCCCACACACACACACACACACACACAGACCCCCACACACACACACACACACACACAGACCCCCACACACACACACACACACACACAGACCCCCACACACACACACACACACACACACACAGACCCCCACACACACACACACACACACACACAGACCCCCACACACACACACACACAGACCCCCACACACACACACACACACACACACACAGACCCCCACACACACACACACACACAGACCCCCACACACACACACACACACAGACCCCACACACACACACACACACACAGACAGACCCCCACACACACACACACACACACACACACACACAGACCCCCACACACACACACACAGACCCCCACACACACACACACACACACACACACACAGACCCCACAGACCCCCACACACACACACACACACAGACCCCCACACACACACACACACACACACACAGACCCCCACACACACACACACACACACACACACCCCCACACCACACACACACACACACAGACCCCCACACACACACACACACACACACACAGACCCCCACACACACACACAGACCCCCACACACACACACAGACCCCCACACACACACACACACACACACACACAGACCCCCACACACACACAGACCCCCACACACACACACAGACCCCCACACACACAGACCCCCACACACACACAGACCCCCCACACACACACAGACCCCACACACACACACACACACACACAGACCCCCACACACACACAGACCCCCACACACACACACACACACACACAGACCCCCACACACACACACAGACCCCCACACACACACACAGACCCCCACACACACACAGACCCACACACACACACACACACACACACAGACCCCCACACACACAGACCCCCACACACAGACCCCCACACACACCGACCCCCACACACCCCCCACACACACAGACCCCCACACACACACACACACACAGACCCCCACACACACACACACACACAGACCCCCACACACACACACACACACAGACCCCCACACACACACACACAGACCCCCACACACACACACACACACAGACCCCCACACACAGACCCCCACACACAGACCCCCACACACACACACATACATATACATATACATATACATATACATATACATATACATATACATATACATATACATATACATATACATATACATATACATATATATATATATATATATATAAATGTGGCCAGTCACCTGGTGTACATCAAGAATGTATCAGTGTGGAACTAACGCAGCGAGTTTAAATTCAGACGTCTCAAGAACAACATCCATAGCATTTCCTTCAGCCAATGTTGACAGCGCCGTTATTTGGGTGGCTGTTGGGTAGTCAGATGCCCCCTGTGCCCCACTGTGTCACATTTAAACCACCAGTGTTGTAAAGAGTATCTAATTCAGCTCCAGTCCTACGCAGAATGTATTTTAATGGAACAATTGCAGTATCGGGCCTACGTGTATAAGATGAAGAGCATATAGGAAAGGCAAGGCGAACCCTGGGTCTCTCTTTAGTGAAGGCGGCATGAAGGGCGGAAGGGGAGGGGTGGCAGCCGCTTTTGTCAACTGACAAAACGCGGAGGAAGTGGGGGTCCTGAACCCGAAGCGGGGCCACGCTCCAGTTAGCAAGGGAAGCATTGGGGAGGGGGGTGAGTCGGGACCCTCCCCGCATGCCTCCACCCGTCTCTGAAGCTCCTGCATCAGGGGACAACGATAACAGGCCCCAGATAGGAGTGTGTGTGTGTGTCTGTGTTGTAGGTGTGTCTCAGAGGGAGGGATCACAGCTTGTAATGTGGTCAGGTTGGGTTGCCCAGACTCACCCACACTCACCAAAAACAGCCCTGGGTCTATATATAGCTCCCTCAGCTGCCGTCTCAGTGCCGGTCGACAAGGGTTAAGAGCGGTTGTCAGTGTGTCACAGTGTGGAATGCCTGGACCCTTAGCCTAGAACACTTTGGGCAAAACGCACCCGATCGAGCTCTCGCCCATACGACTGTGTCGCACACGGGCTGTAAGGTGGACGCGGGCAACGTCAGCTCATGTCCACATGAGCAAAGCCAAATGGTTAGCGCGGTTGTCGTGTGCCAAATGACCAACATGCATGCGTTTCGCCTGATTGTTAAATGGTAACGTTGGCGGCTAAAAAAAAGCACAGACAAACACAGATGTTGGCCACACACAGGATTTACTTTTTTAAATGCAATTTCTCTCAATATAGATTTTTCCCCCGCACATTCCAGCCCTGCTTTAAATTGACAGCTATAAGCCACAGGTCAACACACAAGCCCAGAACACCATAATTAATCAAAGCTTTTACGCCTGCATGACAAACCGGAACGTATAAGAGGAGGTCAGAGTTTGGTCAATTAAGGGCTATAGCTTGAAGAGTGCGTGGGGTGAGAGTGGGGCTTAACCTGCAGAAGAGGCCAGGCGGATGAGTCAGTGACAACACTGGCTGTGTGTGAGAGACAGGCAGCAACCTGGAAATCATCTGGATTAGACATAGGAAATGAAGTGGGGCTACTGTGGAGTGGGTTAAAGGCAGCTGTGGCAAACCAGTTGTTTAGCAACAAGACATCAGAAACTAGCCATCTAGGCAATGAATCTTTCTAACTTATCTGCGCCGAACCATATAATTAGGCTATATGAGACAACTACAGTTAGCGTAGCACTGAACACACATACATGGCGTCCTTACCACTTAGTGGCGCTCTATACTGTGCAAGTCTTTTATGTTTATCTACCAAATCTGCTATCTACCAACACAATGCCACATACATCTTGTGCACATTATAATAGATAAATATGCAGCAAAACCAATGTCTACTAAAGGGATAATTCGATTTTCGACCAAAACAAGATTTGCACGTGTGAAGCTCTGGAGAGTAACGCTGCAAGGTCTGGGAATGTTATCTAGGTGTACAGCATTTCATCTTTAAAAATGGTTTGGCAATAGACAAAGGGGTACCCTACTAAACTTCAGGGTTCTAATTAACCCAAAGAAAAGTTGCATATATACTGAGGTTTAAACAAACACTCAAGCTTTCAGGAATACCTTAAAATGCAAGCTAGTCTATTGAATTTGCTTATGGATAAATGTGTGTGCATGTATGAAATACACCCATTACACTTGAAGTGATCATAGCTGGGGCATGGCAATGGCCAATTCGATTAATAGATCTAAACATTCCAGCTATATTAGGTGAGAAGGATTCAAAAATATTTCTAAACTGTAAACAGGCGGTGAAAAATATCCTCATTGGTCAATCCTCACAGCAAAAATGAATGTGTTGCAATACTACAAGGTGGTCTAGTGGACACGGATTATGGAGCACTATTGATTGGTAGTGAGTAATCTATTAAAAAGCCAGGACACATTCAATGCATCTATTCCAGATCTATTGAGTACAGAGATTCTAAAAAGCAAAATTAGAATAAATGACCTGTCAAAACGTTGATCTGGGTAAAAAAACACATTACCATAGTATATGCACGACAGTTACAGTTTCGTTGCTTTCTACAATAGGTTTAAAGGATGACATGGGGAGACGCCGGGGTTCTCCTTTGTACAACGTGGGTGGATTGCAATTAAATCAGCGTTGTTCGAATTGCAACGTGTTTAAGGTATGATTTGAAAGCATTCATAAAAATGAAAATAATTTAAAAACGTCTGGGGAGACAATCAAAAACGGGTTTGATGATGATAAAACGAGAGCGGATAACAACACAGACATCGTAAACACACGACTACACGGAAGGAAGGTCTGGTTAAATCCCACCCCACACACACATATATATACACACACACACAGAGCCATAGAGAGATGGCTCTGCACACACACACACACACACACACACACACACACACACACACACAATGCCGTCCAGCCCTCGTCTCGAGCTGCGTGCTTTCGATTGAAAGCTGCAGGAGAAAATCAACCGAAACAATAACTCTCGTTATTCCTTAAATAACATCTGCACACCGGGTAGAGGAAGTCACACGTTTCCCGGTTCTATTAAAAGGCTCCACCCGTTGGGCCTAACGTGCTCGTTTGTTTTCCTCTGTCGACAAGGCCCAGTTTACAACCGCGGCACCCAGTGAAGCAATGCGCCGGCGCGCACACAACCCGGACACGGGCGTCTCATCTTCTTACCGGGTCCGAGCGCTTCCATGGCCGAGGGCTCTCTCTCCGTCTCTGTCCCGGCCTGGCGGCTCCGTACCGACACTGAAATTGGGGGCGGTATCGCGAAGCCGAAGGGGGCTAATTTAAGAAAAGGGAATTTAATGCGTAGACGTCCGCTCTTCTGCTCCGGTGTGGACGCGTTGTTGTCTTGTGATTTAAAGCAGCAGATCCTGTGGATTTGGAAATGAGCATGCGCGAGGAGGTGCGCATAAATGCATTGTGCGCATGCGCAAAGGGAAATAATTGACAGCAGCCCAGGTTAGTGGTATGTCAATGAGTGGTACTGTGTGTTTCTGCATATAAAAACATTTGCCACCACTAACATTTTTATTAAAATACATAATTATCCGTCTTGCAGTGGGTTGCGTATTAGTAAAACCAGGTCGCGAGATTTGCACCAAGTTATGTGTTCTTTTATTTTATTTAACAAGAACTTGCTGGGATGGGATTTATGCGTTCTTGGATGTATAATACCACAACCAAATGGTTTTATTTGGTTTGTCTGAACGAGTTAACCGCTATCACTAGTCTTTTAAATAGCTTATACATCCAAATGACCAAATATTCATATAGTCTGTTCAAGAATGTACAATTACGTTTTGGAGAAACTTGTAATTGTTCCACAAAATAATATATTTGTAATTCTGCTTTAGAAGACGTTTTCACGAATAACTCCAACGCGGGATGTACAAATGTGACATTAAACGTGTTGTCTTCCTTTTTATTCTTAAATTGAAGTTGTCGTTCGTTTATATTGTCATTAAAAAGGTAGAACGGTCTAGAAGAATTAACTTTCCTGACTCGTTCGTTTTGACTTCTCACTATAACGAACATATATGAAACATATTGAATAACCTAGTTCTGTTCACGAACGAAATGGAACTCGACAACTTCCCTTTGAGGTTGAATATGCTAATAGTTTATGCTGTGGCAAGAAAAAAAAGAAATGTTTTCCAATAAACTTTAATTTGGCAAAATCACTGTTTATATCGAGGTGGTGGGAAGTAGGACACCGGGATGACATGACTGATCACACCTGATGACCAGGTTGAACAGAAAAATAATGGGTTAGTCTTCATTAGGGACCAGCCAATCAAGGTAGACGGATGTGATGACGTTACATTGGTAGACGCCCACTATAAATTGGCACTGAAGTCCGTCTATCAATTTAAATGGGATTCCGAAATATACATTGTCCATTACCTATGTAAAAAACGTGCCACGTTAGATTAAGACACCACATAACAGAATGTATATTAATCATAGTAGTATTAATTCAAAGTGCATTATAAATTCAGTTGTCAAAAAAGGTTATATAACGTGAAATGTAATAACTAACTCCCAGTGTGTATGTAGACTCCGAGAGGCGGACTTGTCGGTCAGCTGTGTTGCGTCGATTGACCAATCAGTCGGCTTCCCTCTGTCATTGCGATATCAACTCTGCGATGATTGGACGCGGAGAGAATTCGACTGTACTTATTATCCAATGGGAATCCCCGATTGACTGAAGTAAGGATGGACTGTCGTTGTCAGCAGCGCGCGAAAGATCCGAAATCCTTTCAGATTCAAGAACGGGCGGGAGGAAGAGAAAGCTAGTCCCCAAATGCGGACTAGAAGGTATTATAACAGGTTATAAAACGTATAATACGACACATTTACACCGATATACGTGTCTTATGCCGGATTATATGTTCATGAAGGTTCATTGCGAGTAGCACAAGAGACTATAAGTCAAGATGAGCCTGGTGGTGGTGGGATCTGAACAGGTAACCGTTTATTTACTCATGTAGCTGGTTCATATAATTACAATACAAGCACGTAGTTGGATACATGTAGTTGTTGTAATGGTTACACACCAATAGGTTGTTTTATTAGTGATGTTATTCAAATAAGATACTGTACTAACTCTTGGTTGATTTTAAAAGGTCGGGTTTGGAGTCCGCCATAACCTGGCGTTGCTAGTTTTCTAGCCACATCAGCTAACATATATTGTTTACTTTAAGCTATTAAACTGTTACCTGATTACATGTAGATTGAGTGTAATTAGAACATCTCTAGGTGACGAACAATCCCTGTAGTTTGTAATTGTATACGTTTAATAACGGGTTGTTTATGAGTGCAGGCTTTTGTTTTGAACAGGATATATTGCTCCTCAGTCTGAACAAAGTGTATACAGTTTAAGCTTATTAATTAATTATTAACTACACGGCCTCCTTTAGCTTGTGTTTCTAGTACAACCTTTACTTTTAGTAGTTGTTGAGTGTCCTGTTGTCTGCTAACTAGACTAACAGTACCATTACTGTACGTCCTTATTGGGGTCTTTATGGCAGCTGGGGGAGAAGACGCCACAACTATTGAACAGCCCTGGTCTGTTACCCTGGTCTGGTCGCTATTTATCTAGTCGAGTGCGTTTTAACTTTTGATTTGCCAATTTGAGTGAGATTTCACTGCTTAGTGAAAAGGTAGCCTCTGAGTACTATTGAGTTGTGTAAGAGTACTCTTCCTGTAATCCTTTACGCATGTCATTGCCAAATGCATAACCAACAAGGATGGGATGTCATTTGAATAAAACTAACCTGAAGAGATCAATACAGATGTAAAAAAACTGCTAATGATTCCTTTTGTTTTAGATATTTACGAATGTCTTCCAGTAAAATGATACATTGATGCAGTGAATGCAGACAGTCAGGCCTATTCATTATTAACAACCTGTTTAAATGCAATGAAGTCTTATCAAGCCACATAATACGCAGAAGGCAGCGTATCAATATGCGTGCATTGTTCCCTGAAATTACATCGACACAAGTTATGTGATCTTTTTTTGTGTCCCCTATCCAGCTAGTGGATTTCCCTTCAGAGGTGCCAGTAGCTGAGATTGATTCAGACAGCGGGATGGGCTCGCCCATTGAGATCATGCAGATGGCTTCAGAGATGATTTCCAATAGTGTTGACCTACAAGGTACAGTGACACAATATGCCTCAACGGGCCAACTGAGCAGATACCTCTGTTGAAAAGGAAGCCTCTGAACCTAAACTCCTGCACTTTCGAGACCTATTGGCCATATAGTCTCTGACGTGCTACTATTGGACCACGGACAGACCATGGCAACCGTCAATGCAATCTAATCTGCTTACTTCGCAAAGTGAAAACCACCTCATTTTTATTAAGTGTCTATTTAAACCACTTGTATGTTGTTTCCAGATTCAGATGATGATGATGTCGGCGCCACAGTAAACCGGCGTTCCTGCTCTCGCAAGGCCCTTAGAGACAGCGATAGTGAGGAAGAGGCGGGGCCTGAGCTGGGGAATGCCGTTGAGATGGCAGATGCTCTGGTCCTATCGGCATCCAGCAGCGATGAGATGAAGACTTCACTGGAAGAGAAAAAGCCAGAAGTGAGGAGCAAAAAGATGTCCCGCATAGCCCATATGAAAAGCGATGACAGCGCACCAGAAGAGGAAGACAAGCCTGTAAGAAAGGAGGCAAAACTGAAGAGGGAGAAGAGCCAGCGACACAGAGAGAAGAAAGAGAAGCGCAGCAAGGCAGTGGAACGGCTGAAGAACAGGGAGAGACCTGAGGAGGTGAGAGAGCTTGAGTTTCATAGAAGAGTCAGAAAGAGCATTATTGCCAAGTAAGTTTACAACAAACAGGGTATTTATTCCGGCTCATTAGTGCAACAATTTGTATACAGGTGATGAACAAATACAAACAATGGCTAGGGCTTTTAAATTGCACACATTGTGGCAACAACCAGAAAATATCTATATGTCATTTTTTGACAGCCCCTCTTTTTTTTAGGAGACCCCCCGCCCATTGAATGACAGTGGTTGTCTCCTTGGGGACAATGACCTGTATGATGCTGGTCTGGATGATGATGATGATGACGAAGAGTCTTTGGATGCCATCAGAGCAGCAGTCAAACAGAAAGCCAAGAAAGACAAAGTAAGTGCCAAATCATAAGACACACTGCATTTGATGCCAATGAAATCAGACAACTATCTGGATGCCATCAGCAACAGGTTAACATATTCTTGGGAAAATGTGGAATAAATCTTAGCCATGAACTTAGTTGGAAACAACTAGTTAATCAGAGCATCAAGCTTTGCAGCATGTCTTTGGTCGAAACACACTTACTTAAGAGAGGGCAGTCTATTCACCTGCTATATATCTCACATGCCAGTGCCACACTGTCCTCACTTTCCTTTTACCCTAACAACCCATGAACATAGAACTCAATAGGGCACTTTCTGTCCTTCCTATTCGATACTTATAGCTGAATTATTTAGCCTATATGTAGCATAGGCTGGTAAATCAGCCAATACAATTGCAAAATGGGTGCCTAGCTATAAAACGTACCCTTTTCAAGTGGTTGGCCATGTTCGATGTTGTCAAATGCTATGCAAATTCTTGCGTGCATAGTTTGCCTTTCACTTTATTTGGGATGTCCTTTCAAAGTTAGAAATGCCACCATGCATTAAACAATTCCACCAACTCCGGTTTTAACTTTCCTCGTCAATTAGGTCTAACCTCCAGGCAGCGCGTGTTGTGGTGGACTTTTTAGATTTCTTTTGGTGCAAACTGACCCAAAAAAGCATAAATTGACTGCTAGACATGAAGAATCTCAGTCGACTGAGTGGTTTCCGACTGATGAGTCGACTCGTCGACTTTCATTGGGCAGCCCTACCCTTCGCTGTGCTGTGTTGCAGTCACTGTCATTTCAGTGTGTCATTTTCTTTCTCGATTTTTATGTAAGGAGTCGACATTTGATGAAGAGGATGAGCCGGGACCGAAACACCGTCCCCAGGAGAGAAAGGCTGCTCGAGCCAGCAAGGAAGCCATGAAGCAGCTCCATAGCGAAAGCCAGAGGCTGGTCCGAGGTCAGTTTTACAGGAGTGGCCTGTCGTTTGTGTTCCGTTGAGGAACCCAGTTCCTCTTGTAACATCTTCTCAATTCCTTGGCAGAGTCCTCATGCGGCCTCCCCTACCATATGCCCGAGCCCAAGAGCATCAACCAGTTCTTCAAAAGGAGATCCCGACCTGAGGGTCCTGTTATGGCGTTACTGAAGTAGGTCCACCTGACATTGTTCCAGGTGTATCTGGTTTTTGGTTCAAGCATTTCAGGAGTCAAACCATTTTTTTTCTGTTCACTCAAAAGGTCTGCGAGGTATGAGGACTTGATAAAGGAGGCACCACCTCCCCCCATTCCACACAAAGAGCCCCAATCCTCCCAGAACCCACCCTCTAGCCAGACTGTGGTACTTGCCCAGCCAACGGCCACCTCCTCCCCGGACCAGGAGAGCCAGGGCAGACCAGAGGAGAGCTTGCCCACTCAGGAGGCTGATGACCAAGAAGTCCTGCTCCCTACGCTGGCCACCATTATGCAGGGGGCCAAGATCATAGTTAGTGCTGAGATTCCACCAGCAGACTGCCCAGGCGCTGGACGTCTAGAGCAGCTCCAGGTAGGGGTCTCGGAAATGCAAGCTCAGGAGAAAGAGGCTGCAGACACGGACAGAGATCTGCCCCAACCAGTTACAACCGGTCTAGAGCCTGTGGCATTACCACTCCACAAACCCAAGAAGGACCGGTTGGCAAGATTAAGGGAGCTTGGGGTGGTGCCTCCACCGGTCCACAAACTGCCCACTGACGATGGCTCCTTTGACCTGGAACCTGCTCAGTTCAACCCAGGTGAGGGAGACGAGATCAAATGCACTGAAAGGAAAACTTTTAAAAATGTAAGGTTGGGTCAAACGTTTCATAAGATGAAATGAAAAATCCCTGCGATTATGTAAACACACTCCTCAGCAATCCCAGCTAAGGGGAGGTTTTGACCTAAAACATGTTTCATCCGACTGCACATTGTAAAGTAGTTTTACATGTTTTCTCCAGTATAGTATGAGGTGGTTTCTTTCACCTAGTATTGCACTTTTAAAAAATGGTGTAGTTGATATGTAATATAACCTAACCTATCATGTCTTTTTAGGTGTTGAGGCGTTGAAGGAGCGTTTTTTACGGCACGTCCAGCCTGTGGCCCGGCCCAGAGGGGAACGCACCGTGCTCCTCAGTGTCATCCGGAAGGACAGCAGCGAAGAGCTCCGCCAGGAGACTGTCACCACTACTATCAAGGAGGCAGAGGAGGAAGTCGCCCACACCGCTCCTGGTATGACCTGCTAAGACCTGGTGTTGACCGTCACACCTGGTTTGGCCTGACTAGAATGTCGCACCTGGTCTGGTCTTGGTACTGAACGTCACACTGGAACGGTCTCTTCTAACTGCTCTGCTGTTCTCCCATGTGACCTCAGGAGAGAAGCTGACCAACCTCAAGTCCCGTCTGCAGCTGGCCATGGCCGTGAAAAGACAGGAGGAGCGGGAGCGCAAGGCCGCCCTGCATCGCCTCGACAACGAAGACTGTGGCGAGGAAGACGAGGAGGAAGAAGAAATGACAGAGTCAGAGGGAGAGGAGGTATGGGCGTGGGCTGCCTTCGGCATTATACTTTTTACAGGTGGGGAAAACGGGGGCCCTGAAATCCATGTCCGAAACATTTCCTAGCAGGGGAATTTGTCGTTGGGCCGGTAGTAGGGATGCACGATGATATCGGCACGACATCGGTATCGGCCGATAAAAGCTTAAAATGATCCATATCGGCGGATATTAATATTTCTGCCGATTGTGTGGCGTGTTTACTATGCGCGCGTGACGACCTTGAACTTAGCATTTTTTTATTTTTTTTTTAGTTGACTTTTATTTTACCAGGGAATGAACACATTGAGACCTAGATCTCATTTGCAAGTGCGCCCTGGGTACAGCAATGGTTTTTACAGTAGTACAAACACATATAAAATGCACACTATACAATATTAATTGTACAGACCGATAGTATTTGCAACAAATTAAAAACAGACACATTCCTCTCTATAAAATTGTATCATCATTTTTTTAAATTGACACATGGACACCAATGCATTCAATTTGAGTTCCTTTTGAATCTTGTTCCATACATGTGGAGCTCTATAAGAAAAAGCTGATTTACCTAGTTCAGAGGTTACCAGGGGAGTCTCTAGCACTAGGCCACTCTGAGATCTTGTTTTTTTAGCCAAAGATCTAGGAATTAATAAGGATGATATATATATACTGGTAGCCTGTGAAGTAAAGCTTTATAGATAAAGATAGAGTAGTGGAATGACGCGCTCTCAAGGACATCCAGCCCCATTTATGGTACAGAGTGCAGTGGTGAGTATTATAATTGTCGGATGTAATAAAGCGGGGAGCACTATGATACACTGAGTCAAGTGACTTCAGAGTAGAGAGAGATGCACTTTGATATATAATATCACCATAATCAAGGACCGGCATGAAAGTCGACATAACAATTTGTTTCCTGTTTGTCATGGAGAAACAAGACTTATTCCTATAGAAGAAGCCCACCTTATGCTTAAGCTTTTTTACAAGTTCATTTATATGTTTCTTAAATAAGAGATCATTATCCACCCAAATTCCAATATATTTGTAAGAGGAGACACATTCAATTAAAGACCCATCCATAGAATAAATAGCAATATCATCTGCAGGTTTTTGGTGTGACCCCATGAACAACATATATTTGGTTTTCAGGGTATCCGCGGGGTCTTGAAAAGTATTAAAAGGTGATAAATCAATGTTGGGAAAATTAAGACCCTTAAAAAGTATTAAAGTCTTATCACGGCTTTATAAAGTCTTAAATATTGAACATATTGTTTTCTGAATTAGCTGTCCAACAGTCCCAACAACAATTTAGTCATTTTTATTAAAAAAACGTCCGTAAATTGCCTCTAAGAGCACCAAAGCGGGCAGGCGGGCGAAAGTTCAAAAGCACAATGTACGCTCTGGCGTTCCCAGTGCGTATTACAACGCGTATGTTTTAAGAGAAGGTTGGTGAACGCATGAACAGAATGGGGAAGTGCAAATTTGCAGCGTCCTGGCTGGAAATGCCGGACTTTAAAGAGTGGCTGCAGACAGTCGAGGGGAAAATCAGGGAGGAATATTGTACATTAATTGATAATTAAAAAAGTTGGCAACGAATTTCATTATCAACACGTTGTGTCGCGCGACACGCCACTCAGTCGCGGAGATAAAAGCAATTGAGTTGAGTGCGGTTGCGGAGCTGTAACATTGTTTTGGTGGCGCGGAGTCGGCAAAATCAGTTCGACCGAAGTCATCCAAAGTGTGGGAGCATTTCACACTAAGTAAATACATAAATAAAGTGTGTTAATTGCAAGATATGCAAAAGCGACATGACATGGCACGGGAGCACCACGGTGATGATACAGCACCTTAAACGGAACACGTTGGAGTCCTTGATGCGGAGAGTTTGTGTGTGCGTCTGAGTGAGAGTTTTGTGACTGTACGTCTGTGAGTGTAGTGTAGAGAATAAGTTCTGAGGTTCATACAAATCATTTTAAGTTTTCTGAATTGTAATTTTCTCTATTTTTATAAATTATTTATTGTTTTGACAGGTTAGGTCCTTAATAAAAATAAAAATTGCGGTGCACTTTATTATTAATAAGCTCAGGGATGTGCAAGGAGCAAAGCTGTTTGTGCACTTTCTGAACATTTTTGCACTGTGAATTGCACACACATTTTCAGTTCTGTTTTTCAGTAAAGGGTTGGATATTAATGCTTTTTAGTTTTTATCACTGATGTAAATGGTTACAGCTTGAAGTGGCGGTGAGGTATTAAAAAATATTGAGAAGTCTTGAAAAAGTCTTGAAAAGGTATTGAAATTAACTTCAAGATTCCTGCATATACCCTGGGTTTTGTTTGTGTTTAGAACAAGTTTTAAATCATTAAATGCTTCCTGCACAGCTGTGAAATCAGCTTGCAACATGGACACAGCATCACTAATTGTTGGAGCACAAGCATATAAAATCGTATCATCTGCATAGAGATGGGACGTACAGCTATTTACAAATTGACCTATATTGTTTATGTAAATAGTAAAGAGCACAGGTCCTAAGATGGAACCCTGCGGAACCCCTTTTTGAATTCCAAGGCTATTAGAGCTAGCTCCATCAATCACAACAGCCTGTGTCCTATCACTGAGATAGTTGTGAAACCAGGAACACGTTGCAAGACTAAAGCCAATTGACGACAACCTATTCATCAAAATATCATGGTCAACTGTGTCAAAAGCTTAAGACAAATCAATAAACATTGCAGCACAGGTCATTTTTGCATCACAAGCATTTATAATATCATTTAAAACTAAAGTGGCTGCAGAAATAGTGCTATGTCCAGGACGAAATCCTGACTGATTTACATTTAAAATGCAGTTTTCAGCCATGAAGGAGCAGAGCTGCAAACTTATCAAGGATTCAAGAATCTTAGCCAGACATGGAAGTTTAGAAATTGGTCGATAAATATTAAGGTCAGTGCTATCACCCCCTTTATGGAGAGGTAACACGTATGCAGATTTCCATAATTTAGGAATGATTCCTGTCGATAGAGTCAGATTTAAAATATGAGTTAATGGCCCAGCAATAAGTGCAGCACCACATTTTAGCAGACCAGGTTCCAGGGAATCAGCACCTACAGATTTCTTAGGATCTAAAGATCGTAAGGCATCAAGAACCTCAGAGACTGAAAATTGCCTAAGAAAAAAAACTATTAGATAATCCATGTTTTTCCCATCCCTTGTACAGCAGTCTACGTCAGTATTCAGAACAGAATGTAAATGAGTTGACCTTGAGACTGAATCAAAAATATTTCCTGCAGTAACAAAATGCTAATTAAAAGCATCGATAATCTCCTTTATCAGTAATATGTCCAGTGACTGAGTTAATTTGATGCGGAAGTGAAACAGCGTCATGAACGCCAGCAACTTAAACTTCCTATATGTCGGCTGTGTGGAGGTATATAGAGATCTGTAAAACAGATAACAAACTTGCTATTTGCAGTAGTTGTAAAGCACAAGTGATGAGAGGAGGCGTAAAACAACACTCGTTCAACACTACATATATGATTACGCATCATAAGAGCCGTCATCCTGAGAAGCACCAAGACTTTATGAAAAGTAAGAAGGAAAATCCCATAAGCTGCCTCTACTACTTCAGTGACAAAGCTAGAAAACACAGCAGCGAACATCCAAAGGTAATAGTTTAACGACTAAATCATTGAATGTATTGCTCATGTTAACCAGACGTTCAGCGTGGTGGACGATGTTGACTTCAGCAGGCTAATGAAGTTGCTGGAGCCGTGTTATGCTATTAGCCGTCACTATTGATGTCACATTACCTTAACTCCACAGTGTTGTCGACAGTCACATTAGCTTTACCAGTCCTGTTAGCATGTTGAGCCCCACTGCCCAGTGGATAGACTACACTCACCGAACTACTCCAGTTCTCACACAGCAAAAATAACTTCAAAATAAAATGTAATTTATTCTTCTACAAGTATATCAGTATTGGCCAAAAAGGTTTTAAAAATAATCGGCATATCGGATATCGGCCAAAAACGAATATCGTGCATACCTAGTCTGTAGGTGTGCGTTTTAGCCAACCTGTTTACCTGTTACTCCGCCAGGGTGTGGATGAGCTGCTTGGGGGTGGCAACGGCGAGGATGCGGGGGATGATGATGATGAAGGCGACAGCGTGGTCCGGCGAGATGCCAGAAGCCCCTCCTCGTTGAGGTCAAAGGGTCCCTCCCCTCCCCCTGACCTGCTCCACACAGACGGAACCCTCATGCTGTTTGCCAACAACTCCTGCTCGCGTACCGGGTACGTAAATCACTGCCTGCTGGTGCCTCCTTCATAAGGCAGAAGAGGCAAGTTCCGTTCCGGCAGTTATTTTGAGCCGTCCTCCCTTCACCAGCCTTCCTCTGAGCTGGGTGTTGGGCGTGTTGGTGCGTGTGTTTGGTGAGTTGTTACCCGTCCCTCCATGCTGTTAGAAGTGTTCCCTCTTTTACAGAGATGGTGTGAAGAGGACGGGGCCCGGCGGTCCAGACGGATACAATAAAATGGGTGAGTACGTCGCCATGGTTACCTGACAATGTCTTTGGGTGTCTTTAAGACAATTTACACGTGAGGATCTTTTATTAAACCATTGTTCCGTCTCTCTTTCCACAACAGAGGAGGAGGACTCTCTGTCTCTGGCCAAGGACAACAGTCACAACAGTAGTTTTGAGCTGCAGGGCTCCATGCTGCCGTCCTATCAGCCAGTAAACCGCAGCAGCGCGGTGGGACGGGGTCTGTTAGCACGGGCCTTCCGCTCTCCCTCACCCTGCTTCTTCAGGCCCAGCTTCCTGGGATCCGCCTCCAGGGTGAGAATGGTGGAGGGGGGCTTGACATGATATGAGGCATGACATAAGACATGACATGACATAAGGCCAGTGTTGGTCATCTTACTTAAAAAAAGTAATTAGTTACAGTTACAAATTACTTCTCCTAAAAAGTAATTGAGTTAGTAACTCAGTTGCCACATTGTAAAAGTAATAAGTTACTCAGCAAAGTAACTGACATTATTTTGTTGACGTTCACGTTCACTCGTCGTACGCTCGTCGTTTACGTCTTGAATTATAAGACGCTCGTAATTGGTCATGTCTTTCTCAGACGCTCGTCGGACTTTGGCACCATTAATTATTAAGGCTACAGCGCATGCGTATTTTGAGAAGCTGATAGAATTGTAGTGTGTGCAGCGAGACAGTGTGAGCAAGGCACCGCCCACCCAGCCAATCATCTTCGCATTTGCAACAGCTTCATCATCCCCACCCCAGCTGCAGTTGTTGTGTAGCCAAAGCATGACACCACACCTCACGCTTCATTCAACCAAATTGTAGTAACGCGACACTTTCAATCTCAGTAAAGATAACGGCGTTGTAACGATGGAAACAGTAATTAATTAGATTACTCCGTTACTGAAAAAGTAACTCCGTTAGTAACGCCGTTATACTTAAACGCCGTTACTCCCAACACTGCATAAGGCATGACTGGGGTTTCAGGGCTTCCACTATATGACAGTGGATGTGCCATAATGACTCACTTTCAGCAGGCCCTATGAATGTCTCTGAGCGACGTGATTGGTGAACTTGCACAGAAATGCAACGACGGGGTTTGATTGCCAACATGTGGTCGGGGGTAAAACCCATCAGAGCGAGTCGGGCGAATGTTGAAACGCATTAATGGTGTTTTGTTCTTTGCGGAGACTCATCGTCAGTATGTCTTCCTTCCATTTTTCAGAGCTCAGGGAAGCTGTCTGAACCCTCTCTCTCCCTGCCTGTCGAGGACTCCCAGGACCTGTACGCTCCCCCCTCCCCTGGTGAGTCTCCTGGCCCCCTGGGGGCCTCCTCCCAGGGCCGCTTCTCCCTGGAGGACGACATGCACTCACAGCTCCTGGACGCCGATGGCTTCCTTAACGTCGGGCCCCGCTCAGGACCCCCGCGCTCCCACAAACGGCAGCTCCTGCTGGACAGCTTGGACGAGAACGCCATGGACGCCAACATGGGGGAACTGCTGGGTCTGTGCTCCGGGGGGTTCGGGCAGGCCAGAGAAGGCGAGGCCACGCAGGAGGACGATTTACTGGGGCTGTGTTCTGGGGCGTTCCCGCCGAGTCAACTGAGTGGGGAGGAGAGGAAGCGTGGGGGAATAGGGGCGACACAAGCGGACGAGCTCCTGGGTCTGTGTTCGGGAGTGTTCCCCGTCACCCAGGCTGAGAAGGATGGAGCAGAGGGGAGGAAGAGGGAGGAGGAGAAGATGGAGCTGGAGATGGACAGAGAAAATGATATGGATCAGCTGCTTGGTCTTTGCTCTGGGAAATTCCACACTCAAGGTAAATGCTCTGTCTGTCCTAGTGGCGTCCCCGTCTGTCCTAGTGGCGTCCCCGTCTGTCCTAGTGGCGTCCCCGTCTGTCCTAGTGGCGTCCCCGTCTGTCCTAGTGGCGTCCCCGTCTGTCCTAGTGGCGTCCCCGTCTGTCCTTGTCGCGTGTCTGTCCTAGTGGCGTCCCCGTCTGTCCTAGTGGCGTCCCCGTCTGTCCTAGTGGCGTCCCCGTCTGTCCTAGTGGCGTCCCCGTCTGTCC
The DNA here is from genome assembly GCA_029465975.1 of Dallia pectoralis. Classification (NCBI taxonomy): domain Eukaryota; kingdom Metazoa; phylum Chordata; class Actinopteri; order Esociformes; family Umbridae; genus Dallia; species Dallia pectoralis. The sequence continues at coordinate 13,643,131 of CM055743.1, forward strand.
TTGTCGCGTCCCCGTCTGTCCTTGTCGCGTCCCCGTCTGTCCTTGTCGCGTCCCCGTCTGTCCTTGTCGCGTCCCCGTCTGTCCTTGTCGCGTCCCCGTCTGTCCTATTGCTCCTATCCGGGTAATTAAGAATATTTCTGTGTGATATTGCATATCACATGTTTTGGTTCACTTTTGTTTTATCCCCACCTAGGTGTCACTCAGGTCCACACAAGCCACTCTCCTAACCTTTTGGCTGCTGAAGACGGGTAAATGGACTAGGCATTATATGAAAGCGGTTACATTTCCCTTCTGGGTATCAATGAAAATATTTAATTCAGTAACTGGGAACTATTCAGAAATCCTACAAATAGCTGATATCTTCAGGCCGTTTCTTTTAAGCAATGCTAATATTGAACCCTGTGAGGCTAAATGGATTTTTCGGTTTTTAGTAGTAAGAAGCTGGAGGACGACGAGGAGGACGAGGAGGATTGTGAGTTTCGACTTCTCTCAGATGTGGAGAGTCAAAGTGAGCAGGTAAGATGGGTCAGTGGGCGTTTTTGTGTTTGCTTGCAGGTATGATTTATTCCAAATAAAATAAACTAACCTCTTCCGCCTTTCCTTCCAGGAGGCTGATGATGATGAAGAAGAAGAAGAGGATGGAGAAAAGGACGAGGAGGATGAAGAGAATGAGGCGGAGGACGAGGAGGAGAACGAGGAGAGAGTGGCTGTGTTTCAACCTCGGTTAGGAAAAAAGAAGAAATTGTGAGTGAATTCTGAACTGTTAATTGACGGTCAACGCCTGAATCGTTTTCTCTACAATGGAGGCTAATTAACGACACAAGCTCAGCGTCCACCTTCAACGACCACATGCAGTTTAGCATGACACAACAACCATATTCATGTATGTTCATGTTCTAACCTGTACATCTCTATTCGTATTCTATGTTATCAGTCAGTCAACATAACTCTTCAACATATCCCAAGTTGTAACACACCTTATTTGAATTACAACAAAGCCTCATCGCATCTTCTCCAGTTTTGTGAGAGTTGAGGTTTGGTGCTTCTGTATTTCTGATGCAGGTCTTGCCAGGCGCTTTTCCTTTCACTGCTCTTTTAATCAGGAAGTTGGGTAGAACCATTCTGTTTTGGAGGAGATTGCTTGTTAATGGACAACTGTTATTTATCATCCAGGAACCCAACCCTATATATGGAGTCATTAGAACGCAGCTCTAAATCTCAACTGTATCTTCAATCACATTTATTTTATAAACCCCGTTTTACTACGACAGATGTCGTAAAGTGCATTTACAAACATCCAACACAGAGCACGCATTAACAAGTTAATACACAGTGGCTAGGAAACTCTTTGATGGGTCAAAATTTTGGAAGAACCTTCGAGAGGAACCAGGCTCTTGGGGGATCTGTCCTCTTCTAGCTTTGCCAGAACTTGTAGTAGTGTAATAGTTAGCAACTCACGAGGCTAGTTGAATCCCACTTATGTCTGCTACTCTCCTCCTCTGTCTCCAGACGCATGGCGGAGTTTGTGGACTCCGAAGCCGAGCTCTCGGGCAGCGACGTGGGGAGTGAAGACGAGGATGACTGCGGCGTGGACGAGTATGAGGAAGAGGAGCTGCTCGACGAGTTGCCGTCTGACGAAGAGCTGCAAGACCAGGTCAACAAGATCCACATGTAAGAGCCTTTGCCGACAAACCACAGCAGAGCATCTAATAATGATTGTGGACTTATGGAATATTCTGTATTCTTTGTCTTTTGTTTGTAAATTGACTCTGTGGTTAAATGTCATTCAGACCATCCCTGGAGGGCTAAACACTTCCAGGAGTCTATATTCAGTCTTCTTTGTTGTCAGTGTATCTAGTTGGTAGTAAATATTTATTATATTAACAATCGTCTGGTGCCTTTGAGATATTAGGGTTTACCTGCTCACTGGCCTTCGTCTACAGGAAGCAGGTTCTTGATGATGACAAGCGGCGCCTGCGTCTCTACCAGGAGCGCTACCTCGCCGACGGGGACCTGCATTCAGACGGCCCGGGTCGAGCTCGCCAGTTCCGCTGGAAGAACATTGGTGTGTGTGTGTGTGTGTGTGTGTGTGTGTGTGTGTGTGTGTGTGTGTGTGTGTGTGTGTGTGTGTGTGTGTGTGTGTGTGTGTGTGTGTGTGTGTGTGTGTGTGTGTGTGTGTGTGTGTGTGTGTGTGTGTGTGTGTGTGTGTGTGTGTGTGTGTGTGTGTGTGTGTGTGTGTGTGTGTGTGTGTGTGTGTGTGTGTGTGTGTGTGTGTGTGTGTGTGTGTGTGTGTGTGTGTGTGTGTGTGTGTGTGTGTGTCAACTTCACTGAGTTATCAATATCAATCTTTTTCCACGGTTGTGATCTTAACCCACTACTGTGGTTGTTCTGGTCCTGTAGACAACAGCTTTGACATGAATGGCGCAGGGACTGAGGGGGAGGAAGAGGAGGATGAGGAAGAGCTCGACCAGACAGAGCTGCAGAGGAGGAAGGAGCGTCTAGAGAGGGAGCAGTGGTTGCGGGAACAGGTGTGTACATCGTATGGTCAGATATAAACCACTTTCCAAGATGGAGACCTCAGGTCAATCTGGACAAAACAGTTAATTGTTGTTTACGTACTGGGCTAACTAACATGTAGGCTGGGTTAACCAACATGGTTTAAATGTATCTAGGATAAGTGCTAATCTACGTTTTATAAATCTATGTCAGAGATAATAATCGGAGATGTGTTAGTTAGTTTTAAACCTCGATCACAGATGTTCTCGCAAGACTCTGAGCTCAAGTCCAAATCTCAAGTTTCTCCTGGTAGTAATGAGTATTGTACCATCTGCAGCGTTCCATCCAGGCTGCCAACTCAATCTGAACATACAGTACAGACCAAACATTGAGGCGCTAAAGAAGAAAGGACTCGAATCATAATGAGACATTTCCTCCTATTGTGCATAAGAACAAATACAGGAAATGTTATACCTCACTGCATTAATTGGGAGGGTGTTAATTATGGCAAACTGCCTTTGCTTTAGGTAACAAATTCACATGTAAAGAGGGGATCGTGGTAAACGCGTCTCAATGCCCAAACCAAATGCAAACCGTAATCACAAGTCCCACCACCCACCTAAGGAATAAATCCGAAACAACAGAGCTGAAAGAGTGAATCAGCTGTCCTATACCAACAAACAACTCAAACAGGCAACACACAAGTGACTCACTGAACAGGCTCCTCCGATACCGGATGAACGTTTGATCAATTGAATTGAACGGCACCGAATTGTCACTGGCATGCATTTATCAGAAGCTCTGAATTCAATTTGACCAGATTCTTCATTATGATACTGGTAAACATCACAGCGCCTGCCACATAAAGCCTGCCTGAATTGGGGCATTTGGAGACCCTCCCAGTGACGCCCCACCTACGGACTCAGGCTCAGTCTGAATACAACAAGCTTTGATTGGGGTTGCAACATTATTTCCTTATATCAGACGCTGTCGCATAAACTCTGCCCAGCCGGGCTGAAGTAGTTTTTCTCAGATAAGGAAGTGCATTCAACATATACATCAGCGGCAATACAGAACTTTGATTTGGGGACAATCGGATAATCCTAGCTGGAGCCGTCTCATTTGGAGGCTATCTTAATATAAAGCCATTATCCCACATCATTGAGTCTGGCATCATTGGAAAGGTCTTTTAGATATGCGATATGCACTAATGGATATCTACTGGTCACCGTGTATCAGCAACACCCTCCCATTCAAAACATACATGTGTCAAATGAGCCATCATGGTATAAATACTAGGTGTCAATGTCTCAGTGCTTCTAGTGTTATGAGTTCATCTATGTTGGTGCCACTCAACTGTAGATTAGCTTGAATTTAGTCTACTGTCAGTTTTAAAACGTGATTGGACGCCAATTTATGCACAGTTCCATTTATTAACTCCACTGCTCTTCCAGGTGCAGACAAATACACAAAAGGGGGAGGTCTTGGAAATGGACGAAGAGAAGATCGGGGAGGAAGACAGCCAGTTCATGAAGCTGGCGAAAAAACTGACCGCCAAGTCACTACAGAGGAAAGGTGAGATTACTTCTGAGATGCGAAATATATAATAGAAATATTCGACTGATGAATCTGAACTTCTCCAGAGCCACTGGCCTTCAGTGTTGGGATTACGGTTGTGTGGAACAATCAATTCAAGAGATTATTGTTTGGCATCTGGTTTAGGTGATCCAAATGCCCCTGACCAAGACACATGTACTGCTGCAGAATGGTTTCATATCCGGCCCAGTGGATTTTAAATGTACCATTGAAATACACAGGATTAAACGTAGAGTCATGTATTGTCCTGATTTTTGAGTTGTCATTAAATACACAGTGTTGTCCACCGATATCCTGTCCTAAAAAGGTTTTCCGGAAAATATCTGAACAAAAACGGGTCTTTAATGCTACTCTTCTATTTAGTAGTTTTCTCTAAATGCCTCGTTTGCTCTTGTTTTCCAGAGCTTTCTGTTGCCCCCCAGCAGGAGAAGAGAGCCCCATCTCAGAACCCATTCCAGACGATGTCCCAACCCACCATGGTCAGTATCTTCTCATACTCTACTCGTATCAGAACCCTAGAGAATGTCCCAACCCACCGTGGTCAGTATCTTCTCATACTGTACTCGTATCAGAACCCTAGAGAATGTCCAGCCCACCGTGGTCAGTATCTTCTCATACTGTACTCGTATCAGAACCCTAGAGAATGTCCAGCCCACCGTGGTCAGTATCTTCTCATACTGTACTCGTATCAGAACCCTAGAGAATGTCCAGCCCACCGTGGTCAGTATCTTCTCATACTGTACTCGTATCAGAACCCTAGAGAATGTCCAGCCCACCGTGGTCAGTATCTTCTCATACTGTACTCGTATCAGAACCCTAGAGAATGTCCAGCCCACCGTGGTCAGTATCTTCTCATACTGTACTCGTATCAGAACCCTAGAGAATGTCCAGCCCACCGTGGTCAGTATCTTCTCATACTGTACTCGTATCAGAACCCTAGAGAATGTCCAGCCCACCGTTGTCAGTATCTTCTCATACTGTACTCGTATCAGAACCCTAGAGAATGTCCAGCCCACCGTGGTCAGTATCTTCTCATACAGTACTCGTATCAGAGTGGGTGGATAATAGCCATGTGAGTCTGCATAACACTAGGTTAATTGATCTAAGGGAAGATTTTGCTTTTAATCATGGCCACTGTTTTGTAAGATACATTGCAGTCTGTAAGTATATGGACAGGGACACGTGTTTTGTGTTTTTAGCTCTAAAGTCTGGTTTGAAGTAATATACAACTAAATAACTACTTGGCAAAAGTACAACTTTAATTTAAAGGTTGAACCATTTAGGAATGACAGCACATTTGTACATGGTCCTTTTTTTCACAGTTTGCTTTAATGCCGTCTTGTATTTGTCTGGTGCTTATTTGCATCATACATGCATGGTTCTGACCGCTGTCAATATCTAATATACTCTAGGTTTTATATTTGAAGTCGGTTACTGGTGTTAAATTGAAGTTTTGCTGGGATTGATGAGACCGATACATCCGAATCAATCAAATCAAGACCCAGCCGAAACAATGTGTGCCCAAATCAACAGTTTCGTACAGTAAGAGAAAACAAAGCCCTGTTTCTCAGCAATGGAAAATTACCTGACAGTCCAAAGAAGACCTCTATAGTGGATAATCAGAAATGCTCACTAATTTAGAATACTCAAACTGTCTGACAGACACACCTGGAGACGGGTGTGGAGGTTCCAGCCATCCACAGAAGACTGTGAACTGAACTACAGAGGCTAGACTGCTAAAACAGTTATCGCAGGACTCTTACTATGGTTTCTAAACACCTAAAAGAGCCTGCAGAGTTCTGGGGAAGGTATAGACGAATGAGACCAAGATAAACATGTACAGAGGAGGAAATAAGGAGCTGGCATGTCACTTATTGGACGACATTTCAACTTGCAGCTGGACTATGACCCCAAACATCCTGCTAAAGCAAACAATATTTTCCAGTGCAATGCTCTGGACTGCTTAAGTCAATCACCCAACTTCTGGGTGAATCTGAGCATGTGTTTTACTCGCTGAAGACCAGTTTGACGGCAAAAAGATGGGATGTGAAGATTGCTGCCCTACAGGCCTGGCAGAGCATCACCGAAGATTATGTCTGGCATCTGATGACGTCAATGTGTTTCAGACCTCTAATACTAAACAGGACAGCTTTTACAGTTCGTTGGTAAATACCCTCATCTTAATGCTGACTGTCTGGACCCTATTTGTTTAATTCTACATCCAATATGCAGGAATACAGAACTCAAAACAACAACATTTACTAACTGTACTGTGTAAATATCCAAACTGAACTAACCTTCCCTAACCATTTCACCTATGTTTAACCTTTGACCCTGACCTCAGGTAAAGAGGGGCTCGCTGTTGAGTCAGCCCCGCTCCGTGTTGCAGAAGCTGGCCTGCATCTCTGACGGGAACCCCCTTGCTCCTCGCAACACCCGAGGTTTCGTCTTCCAAAGCCTGTCGCCGGAGAAGGAGGCCTCTGCCTCAGAGGCTCCTAAAAAACAGGTAGGCATGGCAACCGTGTCCCAATCGAATAGGGTTCTATGTGAACCAGTGTGACCAATGGACATAAGGACTCTCTTGTGGTTAGTGTTGTGCTGCCATGTGCCGTGTTAATGGTTTTCTTTGTCCTTTTGAAAGCCCCACTCTCCGTTCTGTTTTCTTTGGTACGATTATATCCACAACATATTTAATGAACACTTTGTTTCCTCCTGAACTTGTGACTGTTTGGCTATTTTTTGGCGTTGGATTCTGACATGCAGTATTGATGTCTGACCATAAGGTGGCGCCAAAGTCCACAGTTGTTAATGGCTGTGTTTAAATGTATCGTTTATGCAGATGCTTTCATCACAAGCACCATATAGCCATGTTGTATGTTAAAAGAAATGTGTGTGTGTGTGTTCCTTGCAATCAAACCCAGAATCCTGCCTTTTCAAGTGCTATGATGAACCAACTGAGCTTTTACAGTTCTTGAACTGGCCATTTACAAATAAAGGCTGCTTTTATCCCTACTTACTGTGGATGCACTATAACATTTTCACTGCAAATGTTTTCTTATGTAGACTGCGCTTTCCATAACATCGAGAATTGTTCAGAGAGTCGCTGCTATTCCCGGGTTTCAGCCTGAAACTCCTATTTTGTCTACGGACATTCTTTTAAATTGGCTCTAATTTCTGTGTGTCCTAATGATGATCATGGTAAAATGTGACCATAATCGAACTGCCGACTCAACAGGAGTTCTGTTTAACGCAGAGCCTTAATTGATCTTTAAATAGCTGCACTGGTGCTCCGAGGCGTATCGTAGACCTCCAGACCTCAACAGACACAGTTGGATGTGGGGACTTGTAATGGGACATCATACCAGCAGTAGTCTCACAAATAATTACATTCCAGCAAGAAATTAAAAATCCCTAAATCTGAACGTTCTCGTCATGGGACATTTTGCCGCTAACGTGGTGGAGAGTTTGCCGATAAGCTCCGTATCTCCCTGACAGGTTCTGCCCCATTGTCCTAGCAACAGGGGGCATTTCCCATATTTAACTCTTGTCTCTCTCTCCTAGATAAAGAAGAGGGGACAAGTGGAAGTTTTGGCCCCGGCTGCTAAGCGACCGTGTCGGGAAAACGGCGCAACTGCAGCCAAAGGGCCACCGAGAAGTATCTTTCGTTACCTGGAGAACTAAGGTGCCCCTAAATGTACCTGACTCACCGGGCACAAGCGTCACCATATCGGGAAGGTGTGCGGCCTTGTCAAATGTGGAGTCCTCAACACACACACTTTCATCGTTTCATTTGGAACTAACAACACTTGACTACTTGTTTTTATTATGTAAATATTATTGGTTGTATTATTATATATACTTTTTTTTCTTTACTAGGGTTTTAAATGTTTTAAGTTTGTAAATTAAAGTGTATTTTGACAACTCTTAGTACCCAACTTTGTTATAGACAGACTTGTACACGCCCCTAGTTTTATTTTAATCTACTGTCAATGTTGCGTCAGGCTTGTGTACTCTGATTGGCATATGTACACGTTCTAATAGTCAACGCTGCTTTATTTTGTCAGGTCGTTTTGCGCCGTCTTACGTTGGCTTCAGAAAACACCGAATGGAGACCTTTCCTCGCTAGGCTCCAAGAGGACCACTGTAGGTCCGGAGTTTTAGATAATTGCAGTTTATTATCCATTTCATTAATAAGTGGCTAATAATAGGGTCTCGTTAGGAATACTTTTAATGACCGCTTTTATCTCTCCATCTCATTAGTCCATGGTGATTTAGCAGCAGGTCCCGGGGTTAGGGGCTGCAGGAAGGCTCATTACACATCATTAAGAGCCGGCACAGGGTCTGGAAGGAACCCCATGGACACCTTAGCTTTAGGCTAAGGCTTAATCCTGGTTTTGTTTATTCAATCATAACATTCTCCCAACTCTCAAACCAAGCCCTCCCTTGTTTTGTTAGGGGGGGGGTGGTTCATGTTCATGTGAATTTTAACAAATCGGGCCCTGACTGACCAGAAACATCCAGAGGATAAAGCAGTTTGGTTTTAATACCAATTAAGTAGAGGCCAGAATTGCATATACCGGAAACATGGGCTCTATCGCTGGGTGACGTTTCCCAAGGGGCGGAGAATCCCAACGCGAGGGCATTTGTTTTATTTGGCGCGTCTTCGCCGATTTAGCCGTCTCTGGGAGAGTAGGCTCGGGGTCCAGTCCGCTCCGGTTTCGGTTGCAGCTATCCGACACCGTTGGTTGTGGTGTCGAGAGCTGACAGTATAGCCATGGGTTTCTCCCCATCGGCCGCTGTCACACCAATCCCCGGCTCGGCTGGAGATGTAGCCGAACTGAGGGAAGTGGGTCATCATATATATATATATATATATATATATATGGGGGGGGGGGCTGTGTAAAACATATAACAAGGTCTTATTCACTAGGTAAGTCATGTTCTTTTCAGTAAATGCCTTTGTGTGAGATGGCTGCTAGTTGCTCAGTAACTGGCGTGTCAATGTTTGTTTGTTATGTTTTCGTCAACACCCCCAGGGACCTCTGCTGACCCAGTGCCTGAACACTGGCTCAACACATGTTCAGCTCTTTCTATTTTCCTTGTTGATATGATATTCATTTTTCTACAGACTATCGGTGTCCTGTTCCGTGGTTCGTTCTTCTGTTTTGGAAGCCCGTGATGATTTTGCATGTGACGAGTCTGCGGGCGTCCACTGTGTGTTTGATGTATTTTTCATGTGTTCGGGCTACTATTGAACGAGGAGGAGCGGGGTGGGTAGGGGGACAGCCTGGAGGTGCGGCACTTGAATGGGGATGTTGTTCAAGTGGAAAGGGGTGTGCTGGTGGTGGGGTGGGGGTGCTTTTCTGCCGCTAGCGACTGCCTGTCAGGGGATGGGGAGTGGAGTCTAGGCCTACTTGTAAAGTCTGTCTGATGTACCACACCTCCTACCAAAAAGCAATACACTCCCACTTAAGACGGTTGTTTTCTGATCTCACACCTACCGACAGACGCCAGTTCACGGCAACACATTAATTGGATACCATATTTTAAGTTGTAGGAACTAATTGGCCTATAGGTTATATTTGAGTAGCCTATGAACGAATGTTAATGGCATTTCATTATTTTCTATTTGCGGTCCATATTTAAAGTGCATATAATTTACAGGAACAGCATTAGGTAGCCCATGTCTGAGAAATTATAGGTTAAATATGTTTTAGCCATTCATGTTAGGCTTTCCATTGTTACCAACATTTCAGTAAAACCAGCGTAAATTATTCTAATGGGGATATAGATGAGGCAATCATTAGAAAAAATTGGCCCAGACTCGATCATAATAAAGAAGTGAATGTGTAGTAACAGCTATAATATGGGACATTCCAATATGATTTACAGTCCCTGCCCAGTTCAGGAAGTGACTCATCGGGTGAGCCAGTAGTCCGTTCTATCAGATCCCTGGGAGGAAGAGGGGGAGGTAGAGGCTGATGTGTATCACATAGGAGGGGTAAAACAGGGAGGGCATCGTGTCGGTTTCTCTACGCAGCACTTTACAACCAGACGGTAAGCGAACAGTTATGAATCGTTAAACACATTTGTCAATCAGAATAATGACGTAAGCAGCCAATTATAATAAGGATTTTTGCGGTTGTTTTGTCTGAGCTGGTGGAGAGGAGTGCGTGGATATGGGGTGAGATGGATCTAGGATATTACATAACGTATTTTGGGATATAAATTCTGCTTCAATTGTATTTGTGCATTTCCTTATGACATTTTTTATATTTAGGCTCATGTGATGCTAGAGGCTAATGACATGCTGTAATCTAGCATTATATTACTCGTTAAATGACATTTCCTTGTGTTATTTTATGGCTGTTTTATATGGTATATTCGAGAGGATCTGTATGTTATAAACCACATGCGGAAGTAGGTTTAAATGCAGTCAAATCTAGGATACAGAAACGCGTTTGTGTTGTTGTGCAGATGCCTCAAACAAATGGCAGATCCACATTTTAATTTCCTTATATCACATCACAACGTGTCGATGTTTTAGATGGACATCAGCGTCAAATCATTAACGCCATTGGTGCGCGCGACCCTAGACCGTCGCTGTCCTTCAGCACCGCGTGACCGCGCATCACAGGGAGGATTGAAAATGAGTGACATTATTACCCCTGAAGACAGGATTATGCACATTTCCATTCAAAAGAGACATGTGACTATTTGGTGGTGATTGTAAGTGGTGTGTGCAACTGGATCGACTCCTGTTTACCATTTTAGATTGGGAGGATAGTGCAGTGCTGTATTGAACTGGTGTAGGCAAACAACAACAACACAGTTGGATACCGTTTTAGAGACATTAGGTAGGAGTTATCGATGTGAAGCATGCAGATGTATCTGTTGTGTTGGTTTGAAGATGTGTTTCTTTAGCTAGCTGTCATCTCATTGGTATTTTTCTTCTTTTAAAAAAATAATAGTGATTCACAGTCAAGATCAATAACAAGTGATCCTCAATCTAGAAAAAGGGAATTTCTAACAAGAGATTTTCAGACAAGAAAAATGCTCCACCAGGACCAACCAATGAATCGCCAGTATGGGGGGCAAATTGCGGGCTCGTCCTCCGCACTGCGCGTCCTCAGCAACCATAGTCAGCAACTGACAGGAAGCAGGAAACCAGGTGAGAAGGATGGCAACTTCAACTTCCTGTCTCAAGATTACGACGGCATGACAGCAGGGGATGAGAATCGCAACCAGGCACGTCCTCGTAGCCTGGGCCCACTGGGCCGCGACTCGTCCCACCCCCCCGTCTCATCCTCTGCCAGTCACTACGTCCCGGGGCCCCTGTCTCCGCTCTCCCGGCTTCCCTGTTGGAGCCCCCTAGAGCCCCTGCCGGAGATTGAGAGCGGGGACGATGGCTACGGAAGGGTGCCCCCGGATGGGGCCGAAGAGGGCAAGATGGAGGAGGAGGAGACCGGGAGGATGAGCCATGACAAGGAGAAACCAGATCTGGAAGGTGGTGGTATGAAACGAGGAGCAGTGGCAAATCAGAACCAGGACCAAGAGGAGGTGGAGACTGAGGAGGACCTGGAGGAATGGGGCAACAGTGACTCTGAGTTCGAGTTCAGCTACCGGTCCAGTTACAGGTCCAGCTACAGGTCCAGCGGCAGCCTGTCCTCTCTCAATATGGAGAGCGGAGGCGAAGGGGCCAGCGTAGGTGTCTGGGACCGGATTGGCGTCGGAGAACCCAAACAGCACCAGTGGGGAGAACAGGGTGCCCCAGCAGAGCCACTCACCCGCTCTTCAGCCAGGGAGCGGGAAGACGAGACCGAACGGAAATGGATAAGCGAGAAGTCTCTGATAAGCGGGAGCGGCATGCGGGAAAGGGAAGCACTCTCGGACTCAGACACGGACTGCGGCGAGCTGCCTGAGCTCCAGGACGCCGTCTGGACTCTGAGGGACCGTGAGCGCTTCAAGGCCCAGGAGATGGAGAAGCATCAGGTCCAGCTGACCATGTACCGCAGGCTTGCTCTGATCCGCTGGGTTCGCACCCTGCAGGGCTGTGTTCAGGAACAGCAGAACCGCCTGCAGACCAGTTTCGATGTCATTCTCGATCACAGGAAGGAGCTGCTGCGCATGGGTACAGCCACTGCAGCAACAGCCACGGCCGGCCAATCATAGAGCAGGAAGGAAGCGCTGGGGAGCCATAACAGGAAGTGGTCACCAGCAGAGAACAGTCAATTACTTATTGGGGAATACAAAGGCTTTGTTTCCTTTAGCAATGCTCGTCTCTTAAACCTGACTATGTCAAGAAATTAGACAATCTTCCAGCATCTTTGAGAATTTCCACTGGTTTGGTGTTTTAATTGGTAATGTAGTTAGCTTTTGGTTTGCATCCTATCCTGTGTATTTATGCAATTACATACTGGGTAGTTTGGCTCCTGAATGCTGATTGGCTGAAAGCGATGGTATATCAGACAATATACCTTGATGCATGATGTTAAAAAGAAACTGTATAATAGCAATAAGGCATAATTGGGGTTGTGATATAAAGCTAACATACCCAGGGTAAGGGCGTACCAGCCCTCATCTGTTTGGGAAGTTGACTTTGTAACTCTAACATTGTCTAACAGAATGTATAAGATAAAAAGTGTAATATATGTTTGTATATTCATATTCAAATGTTCTACAACCTAGGTCTATGCTCGCTGTAACTGTAATGTGATCCATGGCAGAAAACATTCAGAATGCAACATGAGATGACGTAAACCTTTAAATGTTGTATCTTAAACCTTTATTTATTCCAGTGACATAATAAAAAAATCTATTCGACTCGTTTTCCAGGTCTTATTGAGCACGATTTTGGGGATGCTGGCGTTTCACTGGTGTATATATATATATACACACACACACACACAATGGTTCTGCTAAACCCAGATCATTGTGTTGTTCAGACCTACACAGACAAAGTGTCCATTAGTTGGAAGCAAAAACAACTATAGGTTATTTCAGATTGCAGATATTGAACACCTGCTATACCTAATCACTAGTCTAGACCTTATAAAATGTTTTTAAATTGTTGGAGCATTATTTGGTCTTCAACTATTTTTATTTAAAAGTAAATTATAATGCATGAATGGGACGACTTAACCCTCTTTTTATTGCTTATTTATATATAAATATCTGCCTCTGGTGTGTGACCTTTTAAAGTCCTACAATCGGTTCATTATCAGCAGCAGATAAAGTTCCTTGTTATCGACTCATCATGAGGGTTCTGTTAGTAGTGTGATTATAGCCGTGTGAGGAACCAGTATCAATCTAGACTGCAACTCTAGTCGCCCCGGGCAGAGAACTGTGTGTGTGTGTGTGTGTGTGTGTGTGTGTGTGCGTGCGTGCGTGCGCGCACGTGCACGCGCGTGTGCATGCGCGTGTGTATGTAGATGTATGTGTTCCCAGAGATACCAGCCTTCGCCACCTAATCTGTCGTCCTGTAGGGCCGGATCCCCCCGGGATGCTGACAGTTTGCGCCCCGGGGCCCCGCAGTCCCATCCGGCCGGGTGAACAGCCGCTGGTCCAGTCCCGCAATCTGAGCCAGACCCCGGGGCATGTTTTGGGATAATCCTCGGTTATGCCTCCGAACTCCGGGTGCTCCGGCTTATATGTTCCAAAGCTTATAGGCCTATCTGTTCTCCTGGACGCAGGCGTGACAGTGGCACTGTAAGAGAATTAACATATTGTATAGATCTGGTGTTTATTGGCTTTAGATGCAATTATGTTGGGCATCACAAGGGGATGCGGGTCGGATAACACGTGTGTGTTGGTATTGTCATGTGTACAAACACCGGCAAACCGAACATGGTGAGACACAAAATCTTATTTTCAGGATTAGCCATTACCATGATGAGTTTGGAGTGTGATTTTTTTATGCAAATGTGTTATGCACTGGGAAATGTTCCTCCTATATGATCTATGATGTTTTGCACGTGTTTAATTCCAGTTTCTCCTGTGTCTCATAAGGAACTTTTGCTTGGATGCATATTATAGCAACACTGTATAATAGTCGCGGCGCACCCCGGGACCCGGGTTAGGTGTGATGGCGCCCCGCCGAGCGCGAACAGCGGCACAGGTGAAAGACCACCGCCCCTGGTGAGATCGACGCACCGGAGGGCTGCGGGACGCGCCGACGTCTCTCCTGGAGCAAAGCTGCTAATTCTGTGGGTTAAAACGAGCGCAGGCGACGTTAGTAACGCAGTTGGAGGCGTTTTCTCAGGCCCAAATGTTTGCGAGGGAGGCGAACGCAGCTGTGCCAATGTGTCACCCATGTCTGTGCCAAGTGTTTGCGCGTCTGTGACCCAGTTCACCTGCTCGTTTTCTTCCGACTGACGGTAGACTAGAGGGCACTTATATTTGAGACTGTTAGTGACAAAATGCATGTGAACTTTGCACCTCTATATGCACACATCCGTGCATAATCTGGATTTGGATCCATTATTGCGATGTTGTTGTAAGACTACCTAAAAAACACTTGTAATTTTATCAATTGTTATTTAATCAATTGTTAATTGCAATGTAATGAATCAATAGGCCTAGTCATTTATTATATTGAATTGGATTATCAAAGTCTGTCACACTAACAAGTCAATCCCACATGCCTGACAGTGAATTAAAACAGTCTCGTCCTACACAACGGAATAAAACCAGAACACATTCGATTTTAGTCCAGCAGAGGGCGACTCTTTATTACCAAGCAGAGTTGGTCACTTTTATATTAAATCCAATTGCATGTTTAGAACACAAGGGGGCACTGTTTAGCATGATCTAAAGGCGTATAGGTTTAGTGTCTGATTCCTGAGTTGGCCATAGAGTCCCCTACTACCCAGTGCTGCCTGATGAGTGCATGGAGCAGACTCTCTCACTCCCCTCTCCTCTTTTTCTCCCTTCTCTCTGCCTGATGTAGTGTGACAGTGCACTAGCCTCCAGCACTCTGTTGGCGTGGAAACAATCAGCTTTGACAGAAAGGGGGTGGTGGGGGATTGGGAGAGGGAGGGCAGAGGGGCTGCGGCCTGCGGCCTGTGTACGATGAACTGGATAGAAAGACCTGTCGCCAAGAGAGGAGCTAAAATATAGCAGCCTAGATAGGCAGCTAGATCAATATAGATAGACAAATAGATAAATAGATAGGTTGATGTACTTGTAGTTAGTATTTCATCAGTTTTTATTGTCACTTTAATCTAGGATCCCCATATAAAATAAAAATGCATTTAACAGAAATTAACATTATCCATTAATACGATGTATTTATCCACCGTCAGTACGACATTGTGTGGTGAGAATTGTGTTTTATCTCTATTGTTTCCCGTTAAAAATATATTTCATTATTTTGCTTTTCTTTGCTCTTTTTCCAGTTAGACTTTGAATCATATTTTTTTATATATATCACTACCCACAGCAGAGTTAGAATTATATTTATGAATGGCAAAGATCGTCATAGAAATAATAACCATGTTTTAATTCATGCAGTGAATTTCAAATCACTTCCTGAATTGCCTGAGTATAAACTGGTTAGTACAAACTCAAACTACCTTCAGTCATGTACAACTGGAGGGCTAGTAGCTTACAACAGAAAGCAAGTATGCTATATCACCATAACCTTTACAGTGCTGTGAGGATAGAAATTGAGCGGGGCCTTAACAAAACTGTTCAAGTAGTGCTTTATAAATGCCAAGTGCCAAGACAAACTATTTGCCTAGTCTACAGGAGGGGGAGGGCAGTTTTGCATCGCAAAAATAAGCATCCCAACACATTTGACATTCGATGGCAATAATATGGTAAAAATGACAGAAGTCACATTTATCAAAAACAACATATATGTTGGCTGCTTATTGTAACATAATGTTCTTTTTAAATAAACCAGAAGTATAATAATTTATTTAGGCTATTGATTAATTTGGCCTTGCACTTGTTTTTATATTGAACATCGATTAGCCAAGTCGTTATTCCGTTATAATGCATCATCATCTTGTTAGTGGAGGTCATAGGCTATATTTTAGCTGATGAGAAATAATATAGACGTTGATTAACATAAAACAATAACATGACTATTACCACATTAAGTTAGTCTAGGCCCAGAAGGAAGGCTAGGTGCTTATAATTAACCGGCATGTCCCTAAAAAAATATTAGCCAGGATCTTTGATTTATAACTGATCATAATAATTTGCCTGCCTACACCTCCACATTCTGAGAGGTCTCATGGGGTTTGCAGGGAGTTTCTAGGGGCCTGGGCCTGACAGCCTGTTGGTGGGGTCTGGATGGGATATAAGGTTCAGCTGCCTCGGCTGCTTTAACCAGCTAATAAATATGAAAACAGCGGGTTAAAACTTGTCTTCGTCCCCTGCTTGAAAGGATTATACCCATCTATAGAGTCCCATGTAAATCCCCAAACCTCATAATGCCCAATGTTGTCCCATAAAACGGTGTCGGACAATGGAGAGAGAAAGGAGGCCTTTTCACGCATTAGGGGGTTTTCTCCGGAGCCCATTGCGAGCAGCCCCTCCGCGACACGCCCCCCTGCGGGATTATGCGGCTCCATGTGAATGCGCGTTTGCATGGGTGCGGCAGGTGCGTGTGCCGGGCACGGGGGTCGAATGCGCGCAGCTGCCCGGCAGGAGTTTCTTCAGAGGTTGTCACTTCCATTTAACTTGCTCTTTTTCAAGCCCTTGAGATGAAGTGGTCTCTCGTGCATAGGCAGGTTCCCCCGACGTCCTCGCTCGGTCTAGAGGGTGAGGAAGGGGGACCGCTAAATGGTGACACCCCGTCAACACAAGGCCACAAATAACCATCTCTCATCGGATTCAGATGCGTGAAATTGTGGATTAAATTAAACCGTCAAGCGGTGCCACTGATGCCGACCCCGCATTTCCCCATTTATAATGAAATGCCCAAAAAATCTAAGAAGGCATGAGGTTAAACAAAGTCTTAACAACACAATAACTCATATTCCCTCGACACTCCCATTCAGGACCGGATTTTGAATTCATGATCTAAGACATGGGACAGTCTGTTTGATAGTGTGAAATTGGTATACTGCAATATTGCGGTAACAGATCAAATTAAACTGATTACAGTCTAGCCTACCCTGTCAATTAGACTAGCTCACAAATTCACCCTGATGTTGTCTCAAATAGGAAACGTCTGTATGAAGATCAAAAATCACATTTCTGTAAACTCAACCATGTCAAAATGCTTGAGCCTCATTGCCACGACCTTATCTCCCAGGCAGTTTTTTATCTTTTAGTCAGACAAGCATATTTACTTTTATTTGTATGGTGAAATTGGGGGGCTTTAACCCGTGCGTTCCCACAAATGGTTTGCTCCATATGCACCTTGATCCCTAATCTCTGTTGTTCAAACCATGTCCCATTCCAACAGCTCTCCCCTTAGGGCAAGTTGAGTCCATACATAATCCTTCCCCAACTCAGTCACAGACGTCTCCCACTGGGGGTTTTGGCTAAAGTGCCACGTCTGTCAAAGCAAAACATTGTCTCCGTTTTTCACACCATTTTCGGCAAAAAAAAGGATTAATGTCTCCCATCAATATAAACAATGAGAGTAAATTAGAGCAACATGTTTTATGAGGGCATGACATTACAAAGTGTCCGAGCTTCAGACGCGTCCAGTGTTTTTTGTTGTGAGGAAACACATAAGACAATTCAACCTGCAGATCACTACTATTACAGTATTCAACTCTCTGTCTTCAACCTGACAGCCTATCTCTGCTGTTTTACACGGCTGCCAAAACGGACAGGCCAGCAGCGGCGGGCGAGTGAATAAAATGAAATCCGAAATAGGCCGATAAGCTGGTAGATAATCATCTTTTCATTAAACTTTCATCCCGGGCTAACTTCAATATTCAAGAGCCCAATTACATTGCTTGTATCTCCCCCCCCTCCGTTAAACAAGAGCAGTCAGGGTTGCAGTGTATCTCGCTTAAGGGTTCAGGGAGAGCCACGTTACTGAGTGGTCACGGGGGAGTTGACCCGGATCTCAAATGTTGGGCGAGATTCACACAAACCAGACTGCTAGTTGGAGCAGGCTGGCGGATGGCTGTCTAAATAAAGGGTAGACAGAGAGGTGTATAGATTTTCTGAGCGGATAGTGAAAAGATGTGCATTGTGATGTGTGCCACAAACAGTGTGCGTGTGTAACCACTCTGATCCAGTCTCTCTCTCTCTTTCTCTCTCTCTCTCTCTCTCTGTGTGTGTGTGTGCGTCAGTGTATTAGCAGTCAGAGCGCCGAAGCCCAGGGGCGATTCCTGTGTGTGCTGGCGATAAAGGGAGAAGGGAGGAAGTATTGGGGAGAGGGGTGGGGGTTAGTGGAAGAGAGAAACAGTGGAGGGAGGAGGAAGTTGGGTGGACGGGGGAGGGGGGTTGTGCAGGGGGTGGAGAGATGGATAGTATGAAGTAGTGAGTGAACCAGCTGAGCAGAGAGAGCTTCCTGGATTATGTCCCCAATGAGCTCCCTATCTCCCCCTTTCTCTCTCCCTCTCCCTTTATCCCTCTCTCTCTCTCTCTCTCTCTTTCGTTCTCTCTCCCACTCTCTCTCTCTCTCTCTCTCTTATGAAAAGAGGAGAAGAGTGTCTTGGCAGGGTAATTAAGAATGGCCTCTAAACACAGGAGTATGGCAGGAACGCTCCAGATGAAAGTAAATGATTAAAATAATTACAGGCTCAGAGCTGACGAGCCGGAGTGTGGGGTGGCCGCCGGACATTTGTCGGTAATTAGATAATTAATCTGAATGCAAATGATGAGCCCTAACGAAGCAGTCAAGCTGAACCAGCGACAACTGCCGAGAGTGTAATACGGGGAAAGAGAGAGAAATATGAGAATAAGTATAAAATATTAGGCTCCCAAAGTCAGCCTGCCGACAAACAAAGCCAACACACATCAGAATTGTAAATCAATAACTCTGGCAAACTAGCACACAGGCATTCGGTTACAGTGAAGCCTGTGCATAAAGAAACTCCTCACATTTCTACATCTATAACTCTCACTCATTTTGACAAGTAGACATGAATAACTTGTTAAAAATACACAAGCCTACAAAGGATGCCTGACAGTCTGAGCTCGAGCAACTGCATAGCAATTTTTAATGTAACAAGGTGCATTTTCAGAGAGTGCCAAACCCTGGAACTGGAAGTTTACCGAGCCCAGAGAGACAGAGGAGACAGAGAAGACAAAAAACGGAACAGCTAATGAGTAATGCTGAGATTTCTGCACACAATTTAAATGCATTTGCAAATTGTGTGTTTATGCCTTTCTAACCTTATTGTTTATCATTTTCTAACCTGCCTCCAGGAGGAAACGAAGAAGGGTAGATGGGGAGGGGTGCAGAGAACAAACTGTAAGTGCAATCTCACTTAAAAAGACAGAGCAAACTGATTTCATACCCGATAACAAGACAAATACAAATAATGGAACGTGTGCCATTAAACCTGAATTGTATGGTTTTAGTAACAGAAAACAAAAGACAAAAAAGCACAACTTCGTAGACTCATGTCCCCGCTCTCCCCTCTCCTTTTCTCTATAACCATGAATTAATTATCTGCAATTTGTCTAAATACATGTTTACTTTAAAATACACTGATGATGCAGTCAGCTATACTTTAGGTTGAAATATAATGCAGACACAACCTGGCTATCAATTATCTTGGGTACACAGCAATTGATGAACTCCAGGGCCTCCCAGATGTTGCAGACGACTTAGGAACTTATTTGAGGAACCGAGCTGATCACAACTGTGGTTGGAGCACGTTGAGGTCACTGCCTAAGGCAGGTTGGAAGACTCAATTAGTGAAAATGTATTTTTGAATGTATAACAATTGTGATGCCATTGCCAACGTGCACCAACCTGTTACATCAGCCATCAACATCATACAAACAAGTTCTGGGTTCCAATCAGTGGTGGTCAGCAGGTTCTGCATCGCCCCTGCCCATCTGGAACTCATCAGAACCTCACCAACAGAGGGTTTAGAAGGTGAGCAGGTTGATGGAATAACCATGGGAACTATAAGAGGAGGCTAGAGAAGACAGGAGGGTTACTTCAAACCCTGTTGCCCTCACCTTGGCATGGACACATCAATATGGGAGCAAGGAAAGAAAGAGAAAGAAGACCTGGAAGCCAGAGAAGAAAGAGTAAGAAGACCTGGGTGCCAGAGAAGAAAGAGTAAGAAGACCTGGGAGCCAGAGAAGAAAGAGAAAGAAGACCTGGGTGCAATCCTTTTTTTTTTCATTTAAAATTGTCAACTGTAAAACTAATAAAAACATCACAATGGCGATATAAACAGTTGAAGTTGGAAGTTTACATACCCATTAGTCAAATACATTTAAACTCAGTTCACAATTCCTGACTTTTTATCTTAATAAATATTCTCTGTCTTAGGTCAGTTAGGATCACCACTGAAATGTCAGAATAATTGTAGAGAGAATTATTTATTTCAGCGTTTATATCTTTTATCACATTCCCAGTGGGTCAGAGGTATACATACACTCAATTAGTTTTTGGTAGCATTGACTTTAAATTGTTTAACTTGAGTAAAACGTTTCGGGTAGCCTATTAAAAGCTTTCCACAATAAGTTGGATGCATTTTTGTCCATTCCTCCAGACAGAACCGGTGTAACAAAAAAGCACATCCTTTTTCAATTAATATCAAATCAAATCGATTTATAAAAAAAAAACAGATGTCACAAAGTGGCAGTGCTTTTACAAATTCAGCCTGAAACCTGACAGTGCACTTACAACAAGTTGATACACAGTGGCTAGGAAAAAATATGGGTTGAATATAGGAAGAAACCTTGAGGGGAACCAGGCTCTGAGGGGTGGCCAGTCCTCTTCTTGGGGGCGGCAGTGGCTCAGTGGGTTGAGTCGGTTGTCTATCAAGGTTGGTGGTTTGATCCCCGTTTCCTCCTGGGAAATTGTCGAGGTGTCCATGAGCAGGACACCTAACCCCAGCTGCTCCTGGCGAGCCTGCAGTCACCTTGCATGGTAGATGCGGTCGTCGGTGTATGAATGGGTGAATGTGAGGCTTTGGATAAAAGCGCAGCATTTACCATTCATTCTTGCTGTGCTGGCTGAACTTTTAATAGTTGAATAATTATGAAATGGATACGTGTTATGTTTGTTAAATCATAGTCCAGGTTGGATGCATGACCAGTCTGACTGGGACAATGGAGAGCACAAGGGTTAGGCAGATTGGAAGCTGGAACCGCCAGGTCTTCACATGTCCTTTGCTGTTGTTCTAGGATTAAAGTGCATTCATCGCTAGGACACAGATTAAGTCTTCTTCCTGAGTGGTAGAACGTCTGTTTGGTCCCATGGGGTTTAAAGTTGTGTACTACTGTTTGTACAGGTCTTGGCAGATTTACTTTGATTTTCCCATGATATCAAGCAAAAAGGAGTTTGAAAGTAGGCTTTGAAATACATCCACATGTACGCCATCGATTGACTCAAATGATCAATTAGTCTATCTTCAACCTTCTACAGCCAAAACATAATTTAAAAAAAAATCCAGCTTGTTTAACAGCACAGTTAACTGTGTGTATCGAAACTTCAGACCTACTGGAATTGTGATCGTGAGTTATGTGATAAATAATCTGTCATAAACAGTTGTTGAAATAATTACTTGTGTCATGCTCAAAGTCGATGTTCCTGCCAAAACTATTGTTTGTTAACATCTGTGGAGTGGTTAAAAAATGGTTTTAATGATTTCCGTTTTAAAACTTCAGACTTTAACTGTATGTGAATGATATATGATATGGTATATTATTTATGTCTGGTGTACAGATAACGTTTTTTGTGATAATGTTTATGGCTCTGCACTCTAGCCATTATTGAAATAATAGGACAGAATCATACAATCAGTTTTAATTTTAAGCTGTTTTAAAATCAAATTTTGTATATACCCCCTTGATGTTATGGTTGTGGTTCCATTCACACTCTTGTCTTCAGCATGTGAAAGGTCCATTTGGATTCCAAGGTGGTCCGGCAGTGAAGAAATAGACACTTCTTCAATTTCTTCAATGACTGGGCAACATTTTAACTTTTCAAATTATATTGGGTTACAATAAAACTGAACCAAGTATTTAATTAGGAGTTTTTTGCCACTGGTCAATGCAAAAAGTACATTATGTCAAAGTGAAAAATGAATTATAAATATTGTTCTAAATTAATTTTAAACTTAAAACAGTAGTTAATTGAAGTATTGATTGAGTAATGATTCACCTCTTCATTAAATATTTTATATAGACACCTTTTGCAGCAAATACTGTCATGAATCTATTTGAATTGGAAGTCTCTATTTGCTTTGCACATCTGGACACAGCGATTAGGTCTATTATTTTTTGCAATACAACTCAATCTGCATCTAGTTGAATGAGGACTGCTAGTGAGCAGCAATTTTCTACTGTGTCCACATGTTATCAATGGGATGAGGTCCGAGCATGGTTTTGGCCACTCCAGGTCATTGACCTTCTGGAAGATGATCCTTGTTCCAAGTCCCAGGTCGTTTGCAGACTTCAGCAGTTTTTTACATGATTTCTCTGTACTCTCCAGCATCCAGTTTGCACACAATCTTCACATGCTTTCCAGGCCATAACACAGAAAAGCATTCCCATAGCATGATGCTGCCACCACCATGCTTCACAGTAGAGATGGTGTTCTCAGGATGATGTGCGGTATTAGGCCGGTATCTTTGATGTCCCCAAAGAAAAATTCCTTATCACAACACTGTACATGACGATAAACATTATAATCCATACATATAATTACCATATAAATAAAACAGACATGAATACACATGAGTACAACATAAACAGCACGCCACAACGACAGACAGTACACGGGAAAGCAAGACAGATAGTTCCGTTAGAATGAGTGCTCATATATTAACTCCATCATGTTTTATTAATTAATTATATTAGGAATAAATAAATAAATTAACAATAAATCTCTCTAAGAAAGTTTTTTTCTGGTTTTTGATTAGATGCCTGCTGAAATATTGTCTAAAATCCAATGTAAAAACAAGACTCTGTTAGACTAGGCTGTAATTGTCATGGAATGTAAAATAAATACTGGTACTGGAATGAGGACCCAACCTTAGTCTCCAGGTTCTCAGGTCCTAGGACCTAAAAGTGGCCACAACACAGGATGACAGACCTCAAACTCTGTCATCTATGTGCTCAGCTACAGATTGCTAACAAGGTGAAATTGTTAGTGTTTCTCTTTGGGTCCTTCCTTTTGAAGAAGAACAGAAACACATACAGCAGCGCAGTCAGAAGGTCTTTTAACTCTGACCTAGAACTATGGTTGCCATGACAGCATAGCAGTCTTTCCTATTTCGGTGTTGGTGTGATGACTTGTTGTCTTGTATATCTTGAGCCGAATGAAAGTTATTTGACTGACCAGGGGGGTATGTAAGGTTAAACAGCAACAATGTGATGTGGGAAGAGCACACAGCCATTTGCTTTGTTCTTGTTCCCATGATATGAATATATTGAAATAATCAACAGCTAACAGTATTTCAGAGTTTCATGAGAGTTTATTTTTCCTATTTTGTTTCATATTCAATGCTTTGGAAATGCTTTAATGTTATATCCCTGCTTCGTGCTTTTGAAGAACCAACCTTCCGGATTTGCTTTGAATGTTCTTTTCAACTTCATTATGTATTTTTGGTGAAGAATTATACTAATCAAATGTGGTGTTAGTACAAAGAAATGTGCATTTAAGATGAAATCTTGTGTAACACCTTAGTTGCAAAGACTCAAAACATTGAATCTGGAAAATATTCTCAGCGCTTCACATTTTCTACATTTTGTTATGTTACAGCCTTATTCTAAAACTGATTAAATGCACTTTCCCCTTAGAATTCTACACACAATAAATACCCCATAATGATAAAGTGATATTAAGTTTTTCAATATTTTTTATAGATTTGCCTTTTTTAAATCTCTCCAGATACGTACAATTAGGTTCAAGTCTGGGCTCTGGGTGGGCCAGTCAAGGACATTCACAGAGTTGTCCCAAAGCCACTCCTTTGTTATCTTCGTTCTGTGATAGGGTTTTTTTCCTGTTGGAAGATTAATCTTTGCTCCTGTCTGAGGCCCAGAACGCTCTGGAGCAGGTTTTCATCAAGAATGTCTCTCTACATTGCTGCATTCATCTTTCCATCGAGCCTGACTATTCTCCCAGTTCCTGCCACTGAAAAACATCCCCAAAGCGTGATGCTGCCACCACCATAATTCACTGTAGTGTTGGTATTGACAAAGTGATGAGCAGTGCCTGGTTTCTTCCAGACATAATACTTGGCATTCAGGCCAAAGAGTTCAATCTTTGTTTCATCAGAGCAAAGAATCTTGTTTCAGGTGCTTGTTGGCAAACTCCAGACGGCTGTTAGGTGCCTTTTATTGGGAAATGGCTTCCCCCTGCCCACTCTACCATACAGACCGGAGTGCTGCAGAGAAGGTTGTCCTTCTGGAAGGTTCGCCTCTCTTCACAGAGCAGAATTTTGCAATAAGGCAATAAGGTAAATTGATCAGTGGAATTCTTTTAATATATAGCCATTTTAAATATATTATTGCATAGTTTTTATTTGTGTTATTCATCATAAATAGGCAAGTGTGGGTGTGTGGAGGGTTGGCTTCCAGTCTTAGTAGACAATCTTTTGGGATAGCGACCATAACAAACATCAGAGTCTGTTTTGAATATGACATTTAACATGTTGCAGCCAAGAAAAAAGCTGGTTCCTCCTGGTCAGGTTAATTGTCACTTTCATAAAATCAAGAATACAATTCAAAGACACTTGCCCAAAAGACACAAGACAGTCACAAATAAAATATAATGATCCCTTGGAGGGTCTGTAACTTACAGGATACCTAAAGTAAATTCAGAGCAAAATAGGCTTGACAGAAGAGAAACAGTTGCATGCCTTCATCATTTGCACAGAACTTTCAAAAGCAGCGCAAACACCAGTGTCACGTGGTAAGGGGAACCGTCACATATTTTGTGACGTCAGCACCATGCGCCTCCCGTCCGGTTAAACTTTTGCTGTGTAATCTGAGTGAACGAGCTTGGTTGCAGTGTTGTTTAGGAGGAGCAGATTTATTTAAAATTGTAACTCGGAAATTTCAGTATGGAGTATTTGATCGGCATCCAGGGACCGGACTTTGTCCTTGTTGCTGCAGATAATGTAGCAGCCAGCAGCATCATTCAGATGAAACAGGGTATGACAATGCTCGTTTGCTGCTAGCTAGTTAGCCTCGTTAGCTTAGGGGTCTTGCTACTTTGCCGGCTTTTGTATCGCAACTTTTAACTAAACGCCTAAATATTCGATATTTTAAAAACGTTAACAATGTGTTAAAAACATTCTTGAATCACCTGACGAATCAGGCGAAATGTCAGGACAGTTGTGTTTGCACATGCTGCTGTTGATATGTTATCTGCTAGTTAGCATCTAATGTCTGAAGGTAAACTAGTTAGCATGCTTCCTCAGACAGCCTCACTGGCCTGGCAAGTGAATTAATAACTGGGTTTGTTAATAACGGAGTATACACAAGTATTCACCAATGTATGGTTAACAATTGTTTGAATACTCCACGTACATTGAAGATATTTTCAGATTTGTGCTCGCTAACTTGCTAAAAAGGCTAACTGGCTCTTATTGAGCAGTGAAAGTGAAAGCTTGAATGCTGTCCTAATTCACACTGAACATCCTAAATGACTTGCAAGATCTTTCTGCGAAACAAACACGTGAAGATCTAACTGATTTATAGGATTGAGTCTTATTACTGTGTATTTTTTACACAAGTGTTTAACATGTCACTGGCTCGAGATATATGTTTCAATAACCTTTCAATAATGTATTTATCGCCCTCAGACCAAGACAAGATGTTCAAGCTCAGCGACAAGATTCTGTTGTTATGTGTAGGAGAGGCTGGAGATACAGTACAGTTTGCGGAGTACATCCAGAAGAATATTCAGCTCTACAAAATGAGAAATGGTAAGTGTCGCGTCGCTAGGGCTGCTCGATTATGGGGAAAAAATCATAATCACGATTATTGTAGTCATTATTGAAATCACGATTATTTAAAACGATTACTCATTGATTTTGTAACAATGTGGCATTTATTAAATTAAAAACAGTGAAACAAAACAACAGTGCAAACTCCTTGAACTGAAAAACACTTTTTAGATTCCCCCAAGTATAAATAATACACACAATATTTTCTAACTTTTAAATAGTATTAAATAATAACTGTTGCAGTGCTCTTTCACAATCTTTTATAAAGTTGTAATAAATATAATACAGATCAAAAATGAAAACATAAATATATTAGATCAAAATATATTTGTAATATACTGACAGGTCTTAAACATGTATTGAACATTTTGTCAAACTAAATTTAACACATTCCAGTCATTCATGATAAAATAGAAATGGTTCGGTAATGGGGCACATGTCTTTGGTCAGAAAGTATGCCACCGTGTCTGTTAATTTGTTATGCCTCTCCGAGGTAGACTGATAAAATGTAGCGCTATTAAATGCGTCTTTTATTGACGACTGTGTTGCAGTTGGGGTTGTTGCCCTGCTCTTCTCATTGAGATTTTTTACTTTTAGTTTGTCATAGGTGACTTTGGGGTTAATTTTTAAGTGGTTGAAAAGATTCATGGTATTACCTACTGGTGCAGACACCACCGTGAAGCAAATCTTCCATATTACTTATTGCTGGAATCCGAACATTTGCCATACAACGGAATTCACTCTGCCCTTTTTGTTCACCAAATTATGCCTTTCTGTCTCTGCCATCTTCACTTGCGTAGGTTTTTTTAAATGACACCACCAGACACCTTGCTGGCAGTGTTGGCTGAGTGAGTTCAGCCTACTGGAACTAGCGAAAGTGTGCGTGCGCGTCATTTGACCACGGGACAAAATAACAGTTTACTTGCAAAACATAATGTGGAAAATAATCGATATTTCTCGTTTATACCGTTTGCATAATCGTTAAGATGTGAAATCGAATTGAAATTTCGATTAATTGAACAGCCCTAAATTTTTTAAATTGCAAGTATAGATTGAGAATACATTGCTTTATGGATACCCCAGTTATGTGCAGTGGTGACCTCTTTGTTTTTCGTCCGCTCTCTTGTTTTTCAGGTTACGAACTCAGTCCGACAGCAGCAGCCAACTTCACACGCAAGAACCTTGCAGACTACCTTCGAAGCAGGGTACCTGTTTAATGTTGAGCTTGTAATTATGTTCTGTGAAGCCGCGCATATGGTTATAAATTGGCCAACAAAGCGTTCTTTCGTGTATGCAGTTTGAACAGTATGTTCAGTTACTTAAACAGTAATGTTTTGTCTTAAGATATGTGTGCATGATATGGAGTCCGTATATAACTGTACTTAATGTGTTTATGGAACACATTTTCTGCTGTGTTGGAATCAGGGGTGGACTGTATGAACGGTTTATAAAAATTACAGTATGAATTTGGCCGCAGATATGGATTATGACTGATGTCCTACCGCGGTAGAACCTTCAGAAAAGGAGAATTCCCTTAGCCTTTGTTATTATAAGCATAGCCTACACCAGCGAAACCTTTGGAAAACGTGAGGTCCCATACAGCCTTGTTTATACATAAAATAAATAACTGAAAGCGATGAAGAGCTGTTGGTCAAAGAGACTTGTGTACCTTCAGTCAGGGATATTCTTCGGGTTTAAAAAGTCTGACAAGGAGCATAAAATTGTAATCTGCAGGCTGTCGGACGACAGTGGCTGCGACGGGTGGTTACACAAGCAATCTGGTATTTCACCTCAAAGCAAAACACGTTCGGGAATATGAGGAATGTAAAATAAGGCTGCCTCCGGAAAAAAGTGAATCGTTGAGCAGCACTTAGAAGTTAGCCCTGCATATCAGACATCGCTTTATTCGTCGATTTCCTTACGACAAGAAACGTCAGTGCTAGACCGATATAACAAATGCCATTACTGTGTTCTTGTGTTCAATTGGTTGAGGGAAAGAAGCCTCCTGTCCTGCTGTACTCACTTCGGGCAGCTAGATTTACTTTTATTTTATAAATGTTTTTCAGAGAATGATCTTGAAAGTTTTGTATTTTTTTCAATTAATGCAGTTTTGATAAATATATGTTCTGTCTGTTCTATGGGACATTTGTTCAAGTGATACAGTAATAACATTTTTGTAATAGCTGATATGCAGTTGCCATACCAGTGCTTTACCCCATCAGATGCATTTATATAGAAATATAGACAAACTAATATTCTGTGATGTATATTTGTTACCGTCCGTGATGCAAATTATACCGTGAAATATATTTTAGGCCATATTGCCCAACCTTAGTTGGAAGGTCTGTTCTCCAGGTGGAATGGGTATCGTATAAATTGCAGAAGAGTGTCAGGGAAATTGTTCAATGTTACGTTAATGCAAACTGCTCGATTTATTACAGCCAGCCAGTGATTAACAATAGTGTTCACTGCAGATTATGCTAATATAACAGGTCAAGTGTAGGCTAGTGACATAGCTTTAAAGTTGCTAGCCAATCCAAATAGTTGTTTTCTTAACAAATCAATAGGTCACGCTGGCATTAAGTATTATTGTACTCCCATGATGTTCTGTGCTGTAGCCTACAATCATACATTCACTTATCCAATTGAAACGGAAACATGTCAGTCTACTGCTTTCATGACAGCCAACGCATTGGCCTGCTATTTAGAGTTGTACAGTTTGTGTCAGTTTGATGTGGTGTTGCTCCAGTCTCAAAGGACACGCAACACCTGTGCCAAAATCATAATGCAACCCACCTGTTCCCAGGGCTCCTCCTCCCTGAAGGGAAGCTTGTGTGTGTGTGTGCGTACGTTAGACAGACAGATAGAGAAGCATCTTTGTGTGTTTGCGAAGCGTTTCGGTGCGCGGGTGTTTGAGAGAAACCGAATGCGCAGTGTGGAAGCGCATGAGTCGGACCTCGTTGTATCTATCCCTCTGCATCTCATCTGGATGGAACGAGGTTAATTTGTTAGGAAGAGTGCAGCCGTTGCTTGTCACAATAGCAGGAGGGCGAGAATAATTACAAAAAACAATTAGTGGGTATGAGGAGGGAATATGGGACACAGGGAGGGGGAGTGCAGGGGATCTGGGACAGAGTCCCGGGAGCATGTAAGTATACCCAGAAGTCAGCACTGTACAGACGCCAGTGTGAGTGCCAGAGTCTGTGTGCTGTTGAGGTTGCCGCTGATGTCAATTACCTGCTTCTAGTTTTCTGTTGTGTTTCTGCTGGTTTCACATTTGTGCCGTGAAAGTAAAAAAAATAATTGTAGAAAAATGTAAACACAACAAGTACGGTTCCATAATATGCA
Source organism: Dallia pectoralis (assembly GCA_029465975.1). Lineage (NCBI taxonomy): Eukaryota > Metazoa > Chordata > Actinopteri > Esociformes > Umbridae > Dallia > Dallia pectoralis. The sequence goes on from CM055743.1 coordinate 13,672,632, forward strand.
CAACATAATTAGTTTAGGTTTTGTCATCTTTGTAGTTTGAAATACCAGATTGAAATTCTAGAAACAGATCGACTTATTGAATGCTCGTGCCGATCAGCGTTGTTACTTATAAGTAGGAAAAAACTCTAAAAGTATAACGTGGACATTATGGCCTGTGATGGTTCAGAATGTTGCGTACTCCTGCAATACGACGTTGAATATGTCATCTATATAAATTTGATTGTGCAGCACTAGCATAAACCCAACAAATGTCCACAGGATTGATGCAAATATTGCAACAATTATGTTATTAGGGTCAAGTGGACACACATTTTTAGTCCTTTCATCCATACCAGAAGACTATTCGCAGGCCTACCAGAAGACTATTCGCAGGCCTACCAGAAGACCATTCGCAGGCCTACCAGAAGACCATTCGCCGGCCTACCAGAAGACCATTCGCCGGCCTACCAGAAGACCATTCGCCGGCCTACCAGAAGACCATTCGCCGGCCTACCAGAAGACCATTCGCCGGCCTACCAGAAGACCATTCGCCGGCCTACCAGAAGACCATTCGCCGGCCTACCAGAAGACCATTCGCCGGCCTACCAGAAGACCATTCGCCGGCCTACCAGAAGACCATTCGCCGGCCTACCAGAAGGCCAATTACCCGGCCTACCAGAAGACTATTACCTGGCTGTTGAGTAAAGAGCAGCTCTCCTGTGTTTCCAAACCCTCAGGGATGAGCAATATAGCCTGTCACGTGTGTTGGTTACTTTGTATCTACCAGAAATCCAAAACAACAACTGGGCCGTTCGATAACCCCAGGAGGAATCACCAACCTTTAGAGAGGTGAGAAGTAAGCTATGCTGAAAAAGCCCAAAACCAACTGCGTGTGTTTCAGGAAACCATCACATTCCCAAAAATCGGACGGCGTACCTTTTCCACCACCTGCGCTAAAGGTTCTTACTTTAACCGTTTTTTTCTACTAATCTATTATTTATTATTTATTCTTTTGGGCCGTATCCAAAAGAACAAGAAAGCCCTCTTGCTTCTTTAAAGATTTAGCATAAAGGCCACAGCAACAGTTTGTGTGGCCCGAGCGTCGCATATGGGCTTTCTCTTTTTCAGTGCAGCTCGGGCACAAATAATTACTAGTGCCATATTGCACACGACTCCCCTGTTCCAGCGCAGATGAACAATTAATTCAGCAGATTGAGGAGAAATGCCAATAAAGAGGAACATGTCCCGGGGCCTCACGCTACGAGAGAGAGGGGAGCGCTGGAACGTGGAAACGGGAGAGAGGGGGACTTATTATCATTATGGTTCACATCACTAGAACCGACCACACTTCCCCCTCCATCCTTGTAGTTCAGCCTACCATGGCTGGTCGTGTGTGTTTTTTTTGTTTTGAAGGCGTCAATGTTGCATGCCAGATTCACGATCCCGTTGCCAGGTGGCTGGTGCCCTCTGAGGTAATGTCGGGAGGAAGGGTTAGTTTGATGCCAGCGCCGTGTCTGTGTTGCTACATTGTAACCTCCGAGACAGGTGTCAGTTTTGTCTGTCGGGCGGGGGGTTGTTGAGGTGATGAAACCACTGGGGGTTTTCTGGGCACCCCAGTGGGTTCAAGCATGGCCTGGCGACACACACACACACACACACCCTCTCCATGGGGAGCGTGGCAAGTTTCCCATTCTCTCCCCTGTGATGTCTGTCATTGATTTTCAGGGCAGGTTTTCAAATAACAGTGGGTTAGTGAGCTCAGGTGATGCATTAGTCATTGCCACTATGTCTCCGCTGTTAAGGAAGTAGTTCTGAAACACCCTGAACGTAAGTCAATATCAGCACGTGATATATCACACACTTCTCTGTAGTGTAGATGGAGGTGAATTGGACCTGTACATTTGAAGTTACACGGTCTGGTTGAGGGCATGGTCATTTGCAGATTGGGGGTTTCTTTCTTTCTCACAAATATATGACTGTTTCCATATGATAGAAAGCAGTGGGAAGTTACAGGTGCTTCTGACATTTAGTTCCCCCGAAGTTTCCCATGTAAAATATGCTAACGATCAGTGAACCTCCCAGGTATTGTTTTCGGCCAACTCCAATGTTTTGCCGGTGGCACCGGTGTGTTCTGAATGGATGTTTATGCGTTCCTGTACTGTAGACCCGTGTTAAACGCCCAGATGGAGGAGGCCAGTATTGTCCACAGAAGAAGCTACGGATCGTAGCGCTATCCTGTGTAGCCTAATTGACAGCGTCTTGACCCCCAGTCTGAGAGCCACAGTGGCAGAGTCCGGCGTCCGCTATGGTTTAGCGGCTGAATCGTAGCGTTCGTTTCACGGCAGCCACGCGTTTAACTCCAGTTTTAACCCTGGAACCCTACAATTGTCAGAATGCCAGCCCAGTGCGCTGCGCGCCACGACCGATTTGCAAGAAATTGTAATTTATCCTGATGGAAGGATTTTAACAAGGAGCGAAACGGGGTGGGGGAGAAACCAGCCGGATCACACGGTGGAGAAGAGGCTCATTGAAAGAAAGTGGCTGGGAGCGTAAAAGAAGTAATTTACGGGAGAGGGATGAGAGAGCGGGAGATGACTTCAGAAGTTTTTAATGAGCCCTGGCGTTACTCCAGGGTATAGGGGCGCAGGCGGGAGTGAGGGGTGTGTGTGTGTAGGGGGGGGCGGGGCAGCGGGGGTGTCGTCTCCCAGCAGATGTCACACTGCTGGTGACACCAAGACCCCAACCCCTCACCCCCAATAATCCTCTCCTGCACCCGTACCACCCGTGCGCCTGGCCCCTCGTGCCGCCGCAGTTTCGCACCCCTCCCACCGCCCCGCTCGTATCGCCGCCCTTGTTTTTGTTGTTATTCAATCTCTCCAGTTTGCTATCTTCAAAATAAAAGCTGATAATTAGGAGCGGGGAACGTTTGCGTGAGCTGGAGACGAAGCTGTAGCCGGATGACTTCACTGGCCTTCTGTTTAATCACCCGCTGCCACTTAAAAGTGTCTGGCAGCCTGGCACTGAGCGGCACTGAGTCTATAGCAGGGTATCGTGTGTTTATTGTCCATCCCGTCTTCGTTAGAGAACACTGTCATTACAACGATTGGAATAAGCCGTTATCTGTAACTTGGCTGACCTTCCGCTCTCGTTTTCTCTCTCCAGACTCCGTATCATGTGAACCTGTTGCTGGCCGGGTTTGATGAGACCGATGGCCCTGGGCTCTACTTCATGGACTACCTGTCTGCTCTGGCCAAAGCCCCATTCGCAGCCCACGGCTACGGAGCCTATCTCACCCTCTCCATTCTCGACCGCTATTACAGACCAGGTGGGCGATCTCCCTCCCTCTCTCTCTCCCTCCCTCCCTCTCTCTCGCTCCATCTCTCCCCCGCTCATTTTGCAATCTTGTCCGACTCGCTCAGTGTGATGCTCATGCATGTTCCCTATTCCCTTCTGGTTTTCCCAACAGTTCCTTGTTTTCCGTTTTGTCTTCAACCTGTGACAGAACGACGACCTGCTAAATGATTGACGAGATCTCCCATTTAAGTTCAGTGTCATCAGGACGAGTAGCTCACTCATGTTTCTTTCTAATCACTGCCGTGTTTCAGATCTGACTCGAGAAGAAGCGGTGGAGCTGCTGAAGAAGTGCATCCAGGAGGTGGGTTTGGGCGCTTTTATCTGTCCGGAGTGAACCGGAATAACGGCTGTGTGTTTCCCCCCCAACTACTCATTAGTTGGTTTCAAAACCATTGTGTTTGACTGAACCAGAATGTTCCAGTGGGGATGGGCGGGTCAAATGATGCACATTGTAATTGGATAATTTCACACTTCGCACCGAGGAGGTTACTAGGATGTTAAATACATATACTTCTTTTTTTTGTCCGTTTTCTGTAACTTTCCCTCCGTGTGGTGCAGTTTCCATTGGTGAGCCCAGAGCCGTGGCCTGACTAACTCAAGTGTCCGCGTTTCTATCTTTTCCAGCTGAACAAGCGCCTCATCATCAACCTGCCCTCCTTCAGCGTCCGTTTGATTGACAAGGACGGCATCCATGACCTGGAGAAGCTGGTCCCCGTGGGCGCCAAGTGACCGCTCGCTGCTCACCCCTAATGGACACATTTTTCTACGGCAGACCTTTCCCTTTATGTTTCAATAAATCGTGACACACTGTTGAGGTCTTTTTGTCCTGTAGTGCTTTCCTCTGTCCCCTATGAAGGGAACAGGCTCTTGGCAGTGTGCTCTGTTGTGTGTGTGTGTGTGTGTGTGTGTGTGTGTGGCCTGCACAGATGTGCATAGCTAGCAGTTATGAATAGAGAATTAACATCAATATGATCCAACATTTTAACATGATTTATTATTGCTATTTGTGATTAATCAAGTACGCCGATGAGCCATATTGTTATGACCACACGCTGGTTTAGCGAATAATGTAGGTCATCTCTTATCAAGGGCACATGTCAGTCTGGGTAGATGAGATCGTACGCGAGCAAACAGTCCTCACTCACTGTGTTGGATTCAGGAGAAATGGGCAGGAGGGAAGACTGGAGCGGCTATGACAACGGACAAATCGACATTGCCAGAAGACCGGGTCAGAGCCTCTCTGAAATGTGGTCTGAGGGACAAACACAAACTAGTTTTGGGGGCATAAGGTTTATCGATGTACAGAACCGACAGGACTATTGAGGGAAACAAAAATAATTCATTAATGTTCAACCATTGAACTGGGTCTTCACTTTAGCTGTGTTGAATACATGAACTACTTTGATGAAAAAAGAATCACCAATAGCAAACTACTTTAAATTGCAACAGTCCTCAAAAACTCGGTCGTTCTGAGACCTCACGCTGACCTGTGGCGACCCTTGAATCTTTTGCACCCAAGTCTCTAGACATTTACAAAATTAATAATGAGGTCGAAGTCAACCAATAGTCAACTAGACCCAATTACAACTAAATTACTTGGTGTTACTTCCTGTGCTTGCTTCATTAACGTTGAACATAATAAAATGCTCCCAATCCTCCGGATCTGTGCTAACCTCACTAAAAGTTGCTGTTACAAAAATCTAACCTTGATCCTGATATATTAAAGAACTACAGACCAATATCGAATCCCCCGTTCCTGTCAAAACTCCCTGTTAAAGCGATGGGCATACTTAAAAGTTAGATTGTTTACATATAAAGCCTTACATGAGCTTGCACCTCGCTGAGTTAGTCCAGCCATACTTACCTACATGCAAACTAAGATGAAAGGATTCTGGCCTTTTAATTGTACCTAAAATTTCCAAACAAACAGCTGGAGGTAGAGGTTTCTCGTATAGAGCTCCTCTATTTTGGAATGAGCTGCCAATCAGGGTTTAAAAGCAGACTCAGTGCAAACTTTTAAGTCACAACTAAAAATCTCTTTAGCACTGTCCAAGTGTAGTCTTGACCAGGGTACACAGGCTCAGCATTTATTTCTGCTCTGCTGTCTTTGCCAGGCGGGTTCTCATCTCCCCTGGGATGTCCTTTCTCGAATTGCTACTTGGGGGGTGGAGTCACTGGTTCGCTAATGTTCTCTTTTGCCGTTCCCGTCAATTCGAGTAACTCTGTGAGTAAAACTCAAGCTTCCCAGAGTGGTTGCGGTTGACTGGTGTCCCTTGGTTGATGCTTGTGGGTGGATGTTTTCTGGATTGTTGGGCCCTGTCCGGGGTTTACCCTGTTCTTGGGCCGTTTCAATGAACCCCCCCTGTCTCATTTTCATGATTTAAGCTGCAATATTATTATGCCGGGGACGTAGGGAACTAGGGTGTCTAATCTTTCTCTGTGTCTCGTCTCCATTTCCGTTAAGAAGGACACGTGCCTACTGACCACACTGTGGGTATTATACAATCATAGGTTCACCCAGCACAGCCGGAACAGAACTGGCCACCCCTCAGAGCCTGGTTGCCCTCTTGGTTTCTTCCTACATTTGACCCATCAGGGAATTTCGCCTAGCCGCTATATATCAACTTGTTCAGGATCAACAGGTTCAGGCTGGGTGCCGTAAAAGCACTTTGTGACAACTTTGTTGTAAAAAAGTCTTTATAAAAAAGATTGTCTACTGTGGCACAACTCACAGATAAAAGGTTAATGATGGTTACAGGAGGAATGTTTTAGAACACAGCGCGCTGCAGCCAGCTATGCATGGATCTGTGTGACCTAAGGCTGGTCAGTGTGCCCGTGATAACCCTCTGGTCCACCGTTTTAGGCAGCTAAATGGGCATGCAAATGTTGAATATGGGCCTTGGTAGCAGATTACCTCTTGCAATGAGTTTAGTTTTCTTTTATATCTCATAGACCATGTAGGTGTGTATGCAGCTTACCTGGTGTTGGCACTATTTGGCATTATTTGGAATCTAGGATAATCTAGGAGAATATTAGTTAAGTACCAGATGAATTACTGTCATACAAATGTATATTGTGTACATAATATATTTAAGTATATGTTAATATTAAGTAAATACATAGCCTATAGACTCCCATTAGCCAGCTGTCAAAACAAGTCCCTATCACTGTAATTTTCCTCTGCATTCAAGAGAAACAAAACTGCTGTACAGTCAGATGGGAAAACTGGGACAGAATTGGGAACATCAATAGTGTGTGTGTTCCTCTCCTCCTCCACCGCAAGACAGGTGATTAATAAACATTAAACAATCCCTCCTCTCCCGAACACACCGGAATCTGAGGGGAAGAGCAGCATATGTTTGCCTGCAGGCACAGTGAGATGCAAAAAAAACCCTGCTGGGTGTCAGATCGAGACTGGGATTGAGGGAAGGAAGAAGTGATGGAGGAGAGAGAGGAAGACGGGGGCAGGTCACTGAAAGAAAGAGGAATGGGGGAATTGACACTGCGGAGTGAAGGGGCAGGTAAGGTGGAGAAAACGAAACTGAACGAGAGACGGAGCAGATTACAGGAAAAACAGCAGATGGGGCAAGTGAGGCGTGGGCGGGGCCTAGGTTGGGGCGAATGAGGCGTTGGCGGGACCCAGGTTGGGGCGAGTGAGGCGTGGGCGGGGCCTAGGTTGGGGCGAATGAGGCGTTGGCGGGACCCAGGTTGGGGCGAGTGAGGCGTGGGCGGGACCCAGGTTGGGGCGAGTGAGGCGTGGGCCGGGCCCAGGTTGGGGCGAGTGTGGCGTGGGCGGGGCCCAGGTTGGGGCGAGTGAGGCGTGGGCGTGGCCCAGGTTTGGTCAAGTGAGGCATGGGCGGGGCCCAGGTGCGCTGTTTGTTGTGCGCTACAGTAACCGTGGTCTCCCGGTCTCCCAGGTAACGTCTGGCTGGCGCAGCATCACGGTTGCTATGCTGCTGTGAGGGTGAGGCATCGCTTTCACTCCGTCGCTGTGGCGTAAATGGGCTCTGAATTTTGAGTGGCCCCCTGGGGTGAATTATCGCATCAGTAATTATTATTTTGTGTATGTATGCCGGTGTAAGAAAGAGGTGGGTCGTGTACCTATGTGGTTAATCGTAAGGATTTGCCACTTCTTGCTGAATATTAATTGTTTTTTAATGAACAATGAAATTATTCTTGTCATAATTACATTAAGAAATTGTCACCTGTCAGATTGATGTGATTTAGAGATATATTATATGTTCTCCTTTACCATTCATATTTTGAAGAAGGATTTGTTTGGTGTCCAGAGGCTTATACGTATTAAAATCTGAATCAATCAACGTATTTATAATCAACAAATAAACCTTGAATTTGTATTGAAAATATTTCTGGACAAAAATAATAATTCCCCCATAAACAGAAATTAATAGAATGTATTACCCAGAAATTCTGCATCGGTTGTTCTTCTTTAATAATATATTACATTTATGCCGTAATACAATAATAATAATTATAACAGTAATAAGATTAATAATAAACATACACAGTAAGTACAAAATGATTTGTGTTCTTTTTTCTTAATTTACCCACACCTACCCTCTCATTAAAAAACCCCCATCTCCAATAGCTGCCAGCGACAGTGACACCCCATTCCCCAAACCCACCCCCGAGTTACCCAGCAGCATCCACATTGAATCGTTGTACACAAACTGCCCATCCTATGGGGAGGAGTTGGCCAGATCCAATGTTCAGATGAGGAACAAGCAAAACTGTTTAAAGTAGGTTCTCCTGGATATGGCTCAATCATTTGGCGACAAGATGTTTTTTTCAGAGTGGCTCCAAGTCCAGACAGTCAAATAAGTAACGCAGAGGCCTCTATGCCAAGACGAGTGGGGCAGGTCCTACAGACGGGAATTCAGGTATCGTGACTGTCGGTACGGGGGACAAAAAGCCAAAACTCATCCAGGAAATGTCGTTGGCAGATGAGGAACGAACTCTGCCTAGGAAGGCAGCATCCCCCGAAGAAGAAGTCCATGCGTCTTTGAGAGTTGGCCAACACACACACACACACACACACACACATAGTACAAACATCACCATGCTAGACCCTGGGACGGATCAAGCTGTAGCAGGAACTCAGAGGAGTCGTCTCAGTCTTTGTCCTCTTAAAGGAGCTAACAGAGGGTTTGAACAGGGAAGTGGATGAGTCCACCAAGCCCCGTGTCATCCATCTACTTGCGGTGCTTCATCTCCTTCTCATGGTGGCCCTTGCCTCCCGCCTGGTCCTTGTCCAGCATTTTGACGGCCTCCACCAGGTAGCTCTGGAAGGCTGAGAGGGCCGCGCAGATGGCCGGCGTGCCGAAGCCGTGGGTGAGAAGGCTGAAGTGGGTAAGGCTCCCCTGGACTCCAGGCTCCAGACAGGGGTTGGGTCGACTCGCCCCCAGGGGAGAGCGGTCCTGGGACATCAGGTCCACAAACTCCTTACAGATCTCCCTGATGGCATAACAGGAGAAGGAGAGAAGGAGTTGGGTTAGAACGGAGATGTTGCCTGTAATGTCGATTGACATTATCCTTCAGACAAGACTGAACTTGAATTGACCAAAAGCATTTTTACGTGGCATGTTTTTTTATCACATTGTGGTTTTATTGCGTTTGTTTGACAAAGAATTCCACATTTTATTGTAACTGCAGGTTCTTAAGTATTGGTATTATCCATTTGACTATACGTGATGATAGTCACTCCCAATCACTCTAAAAACATTACCTACACAGCTTTGGCATGCTTCAATTTAAATGCAAATCTCCTTTGGTTGTTTTATACACTTCCCATAGTGTTATGTCATGGATATTAGAGATTCTTCAGAACAATTGTATTTTAGTACACTATTATTTTTTTTCATTTAAGGACAAGGAATAGTAGGTCCTGTGTTCAAAGTTATCTATAGCAGGACGGAAGAGGAATAAATGCTCAAATTATTTTACGAAACATCCAATCAATTTCTCATATTAAAATGACCTCAGCTTACAGAATACTGACCAAATATTTCAATCAGAGGACAATTGTCTTCATTGTTCATGACAATCAGAAACTTTAAATCACCACTACCATTGTCAATTACATTTACCTGTAAGTGATTAATCAGACAATTTTATCCAGAGCAAAAAGAGTTAACTGTTTAAACATTTTCTCAAGGACAGAATAGAAGATTTGTCAGTTTGTGCCTCCTGTGGGAATTTGTCAAAACTGCCCTCCTCAAAAAATAGCTTCAAAGCATTAAAAATAAAAATTGCATTGAGAAACAGTCAGCCAGACAGGGACCTCATGACTCACTTGGTGGCCAGCAGCATGCTGCGTCGTGTGGGGAGCTGTTCTGGGTCACTCTGCCTACACAGGTACTCTGCTGTGGCCCGGGCCGGGAACTCCGTCTCACACACGTAGCCGAAGTCACGCGCCAGGTGGACCGCCTCACCTGGAAAGAGATCCAATAGGTTCTGTGACCAGATGCTCGTGGGTATCTAATAATGTTTTGAGTCTCATGGGTAGGGAGGAAATACAACCAATCAATTGAAGTGATACAAGCGGTGAGCTTAAATTCAAATGTAGTGTTGTGGCATTGGTGGACATGATAGTGTTAATTTGGGATAGTTGTCTCCAATCAAATGCCGTCCACAGGGCATGGCATGGCATTGCAAAATGGAGTGATAGTTTTCCATTTTTAAGATCCCTTTAACCCTGTGCAGATTTCCCACTTCTCCACCACCAAAGCACCCTTAGACCATTACATTGCCCATGCTTGGCAGAGGGTTTAAAGCACTATTCCAGCATTTTTTTTATTTGGTCTTCGCCTCACAAATGTTAACACTGTTTATCCAATCCTCCACTGTCTAGCGCCTGTGTTCCTTTGGGATATGGCTTTTTCTTTGCATCTCTTTGCAACACTTCTGCAACACTTTCTTCGTATCCCAAAATTTGCCTTTTACTGTTTACAGTGTTGTTCGAAATCTACAGTTTCGTGAATTTTTGTCATAAAATAGCCTTCATTTCTTAAGAAAAGATTGATGTGTTTAAGAAGAAATGTTGAGAATGTAATTGAATCCAGAATCGCTGATGCTCCACATACTCAACTAGTCTAAAGGAGGCTACTTTTATTGCTTCTTTAATCAGATTTTAATTGTTTTCAGCTCTGCAAACATATTTACAATAATGCTTTCTAATGATTAATAAAAAACAAATTATAAACTTGGATTAGCAAGCACAAAGTGCCATTTAAATACATAGGACTGATGTTTGCTGATAATGGGGGTCTATGCTTAGATATTCCACTGAAAATCTGCCGTCTCCAGCTGCAATTGTCATGTACAATATTAACAGTGTCCACACTGTATTTCTGATCAAATCTATGTCATTTTAATGGGCAAATAATGTGCTTTTCTTATGAAAACAAGGAAATTATTTAAGTGACCCCGAACCTTTGAACTACAGTGTAGATGACTTGCAGGCCTTTTGTACGTAGAGTTGTTCTTTATATCTGTGTGTGTGTGTGTGTTCACCCCTGGTCGTGTGTGTCTGTCAGTACGTGTACAAGTCACCGTGGGCCTCTTACCCTCCACTAGAGCCGTCAGGAGGGTGACGTTGGCTGCCTTGCGTCGCCCGGCGGGGAGATTGAGCCCAATCTTCTCCAGACGCTCTCTCAGACAGCGCCCACCATTCTTTGACTTTGCCCTGAAGGGGGGCGAGGGGAGACAGAGAGAGAGAGCAGCTTAAGACCCGTCTGTGTGGCCGCGTAACAAACTACTGAGCCTTGCTCCCAGCCGCTCGCTGCTCACTACGGGTCCGGGGTCTGGCAACCCGGGGACCATCTGACAACCCAGGGGCCACTTTCACACAACTGTCCCCATAGTCACACGGATCGCACTGCACGGTTGCATTTGGATCGTCGATTTTGCGTCAAGCATCTTTTCTTTCAAGTTAGATGCAATGCTGAGGCATTTAAAATATAATGTATGTATGCAATGTATGTATATATGATAATGTATTCACCAACACTGAGCGGAGAATGTGGTTCATTAAAAACAGGTGTATTAAAAATTCATAGAAGAGTTGATTATTTCTCATGTAATATATGCCGTGTTACCTTTTTTTTGTGAATAAGTGAGACTTATCTCACTGGATACAATAAGCAATCAAGGTGTGGAAAATAATGTATTCAATACATGAACACCACTGTTTATCAGACTTTTATTTTTAGAGGTTTTCATTAAATAGAAACTCATTGGTGGTTAGAAATGTGTGACACGCACAAGAAAAAGGCCTTTTTCATGTACATGACAGATTTTTTTCACTTTTCACATCAACACTGAATAAAGTCATTTGTGTAAATAAAGATTGAAGTTAATATTAGGGTTACGTTTAAAATAAAGAGTCAGGATTAGGGTTAAGATTTAAAGAAAAAACAGGGTGGAATGTTCTCACTAGCCTGGTTGAAACGCAAATTGAGTAAACCAACCACATGAGAGTACATGTCCTGTAATGTGTTTTTCATATGCATGTCACAAATGTTCTCATTTGCAATTTGTGTCTATTTCACGACAACCTGTGATACCGTGAAGCTAAGAAGCTGTGCACGTGTTACACCTTAATTGTGCAAAAAGACATCAAACAACCGCTTTCTATTTCAGTTTTTTGTCTCACCTCAACAAGGTAAGTGGGATGGGGTACGACTTCACTTGTTTTCTGTCTACTTGAAAATAAAAGGCATGAATTTAGGACTGTCTCAGTTTTCTTAATACATTCTTTATGGATACCCAAGAGGACGTGTGAATTTCACAAAGGCCAACGTCTTTGAGCAATGGAGAGAAAAAGAAATGCTCGGTGGTTGTGTTTGATTGAAGTGTATTAAAAAATAAAGATTTCAGCAAACAATAACAACCTGAGCAGTTGTGTTTTTTCTTCATTTTTTGAAGTATAGAAGGAAAACAATTCAACATAGCCTGACCTCCATCCTGCCTACAGGGAATTGGATCTCAACCTGAACACGTTCGAGATTGTTGACTGTTCAGAACTCTAACCCCCCTTACCCCGAACCCAGCTCCTCTTACCTGCGCAGGACTCCGCCCAACAGGGAGGCGTTGAGGCACTCGGGCGGGGCCAGGCGTCGTTGCACCTCCCCCACGGTGACTTTGTACTTGGACGTGGAGCTGAGGAGTGAGAGGCGGCCGGGGACGGAGCAGAAGACCTCCCCTGGGTTGGACACAGAACCCATGCCCAACCCGTCCTTACTGAGGTGCAGAGCTGACAGGGACGAGCCGTTCAGCTTAGACGGGATGGGAACTGAAAACAGATTTAGGGAGAGAGAATGGAAAAAAGACTGTTAATAAAATGCACCTCCTTTCTCAGCAACCCTTTCAATTATACACAATAATCTTCATTGCTCCTGGAGAAAAGCTGGCACGCTATCAGTTCTATTGTAAGACGTGCACTTATTACATGGGCAATAAAAAATTGCACTTTTGTCAGCAGCTCTAATTCTAGCTTCAGTATTGTTGTTGTTGTTGTTGTTGTTGTTGTCGTCGTCGTCGTCGTCACAGCAGGTGGGAGCTCAGTTTCTTTAACATGTCAACTGTATGTAAATCCCGTTCACGCCCAACTACTTTTACTGTCACTTTCCTCTGACTGCTTAACTTAAAGAGCTTCATTCTCAGGTGCCAAATATTGCTTGAATCTCAAGTGGCTTCTGAAGTTCAAAATGCAAGCTGAAGAACCGAGGGGATCTACAGACAAAGCGAATCCAGCGTGTGAATGCCAATTGTGGAATGGCTGTGGCGAAGGACGCTTTGAACCGTTGATATCCAAACATTGGGGGTAAACCCGGATGTTGTCGAAGAGGAGTATTCAAAAAATGATTAAAAGATTTTAAATTGCCGCTCAGCTCCTAATAATGATTCGGTTTGACATAAATAAAAGAGTCCCCTTGGCGTTTTAATTCGTACTCCTTCGTACATCTTTCTTACATCATCTTTTAAACTGCTAATTTGTTTTCAGGAGATTAGCTCGTGTAGCCCACTGATCGTACATCTAGCCATGCTGGGCCTGTGTGGGCCGGGATCTGAAGGATGAAATGAGAGAATTGAATTAACCCTTTCCCTCTTGTCGTGTGTGTGTGTGTGTGTGTGTGTGTGTGTGTGTGTGTGTGTGTGTGTGTGTGTGTGTGTGTGTGTGTGTGTGTGTGTGTGTGTGTGGTGTGTGTGTGTGTGTGTGTGTGTGTGTGTGTGTGTGTGTGTGTGTGTGTGTGTGTGTGGTGTGTGTGGTGTGTGTGGTGTGTGTGTGTGTGTATTACAGTATGATCTTGTTTGGCTCTGTTCTCCTAGTTACTACTAGCTCTGCTCCTTCTCCTGTTGTTATCTCTGGTGCGTACTGTCGGTGGTGCCACAGTTGCCGCAGCCATACCAGTTCTCCCATCTCTACGTGGGCGAGGGGGAACCTCTTTGTAAGGCCCTCACTGTGCGGCACAGATTTTCGGACAGAGGAGAGCTCTCTCCGTTCCCCCTTCAGAGTCAGCCAGGCCCGTCCGTAGAGAAGCCTAGAGGCCTCTGAAAGCGTGCTCTCCACTCTGTCCTCCATCTCCTCCCTCTCTTCTCCTTCCCCAGATCCCCTTATTCACAAGGTTTGTGAGTCTGTTCTCTGCTCTCAAATCCACGCCATGAGCATGTGCTGTAATTGACACATTCTGAACCTCAGCAAATCGGTCGGAAGGATAAGTCGTTTCTCTGATGAGTGTGGGCTGGTGGCTAATTTGAAGCGTCGTTCATGCATACAGTAGATATGTCATGTCTCCGGTGAAGCCACTCGAGCTGATCGGGAATTCAGGCATTTCCAGACGATTTTTAAAAATTCAACTTGAATTTGTTAATCGTGCCCCTGTGTCTTGTGAAAAACTCCTCATTCTCACTGTTGGTAATATTAGAGTGATTATACGGCTGTGAATTTCCCCAGAACTTGTCTTTTATCACTCCGTTCCCCTCCCTTCCCCTGCCCCACTTCTCTCCTCCGCGCTCTAATCCTCCCCTCTCTTCTTCTCTCTCTCCCCCTCTCTCCCCCTCTCTCCCCCTCTCTCCCCCTCTCTCCCCCTCTCTCCCCCTCTCTCTCCCTCACTCTCATATGACCATGAACAGTTCATTAAGAATGACTGCCTTTAGGGTGAAGTCTGCAGCCGAGTATTAGAGGACTTCTTGACTTCAAATGAAATAGCAAAACAGAATTATTTATAGAGCGAGAGAGTTAGCGTGTGTGTCTATATGTGTGTGTGTGTGTGTGTGTGTGTGCGTGTGTGTGTGTGTACATGCTGGAGGGGTGGTTGGTGTTTATGGAGCAGGCTGCGTGCTCTCACACTCACACACAGACATACACACACACACACACACACACACACACAGAGCGCTGCCATCCCTTACCTTTCTTAATGACGGAGTGATCCAGGATGCCCAAGGCTGAGCCCTCCTCCATTCCCTGTGTTGGGTAGATACAGTGGCCAGTCAGTATCATTTATTCACCAACCTCACCAGCCAATCCAAAACCAGTCTGGGGGCCAGGCGCAATCTATAATTTAGCCCTTATCACACTGTATGGAAATGATAACAGTTGATTGGCAGCAGTTTTAAGATCCTCATGGTTCGTTAGGGGCATCACTGTTCCAGGCTAGACTCTGAAGAGGACAGTTTAATGAGAACCCGGCCTATGTCGAGTGGATTCTTTTTTGGGGTCCCTTATCATAATATATCGTGTGCCACTTAGCTGAAGCTTTTATCAAAGACCCAGTCAAAAGTGTGTGATGGAACTGTGCAGGGTTCTGGTCAACACCCCTAAGATGATGGAGAGAATGCAGCTGTTTATTGAAACTGGCTGAGCAAATAAGCTACATTGTGTGATTAGAAAACCAAGAGGCAGACAAAAGTTGGCCCTGCTTAACACTTCTCTATTCTTTCTGAAAAAACGGAGACAGAGCTGAAGAGGAGATCTTTAGGGAGGGTAGTATTGGCATGGGAATTTTTTTGTCAAGGCCATATGTTTTCTTGTTGTTGCTGTTATTTCTTTTTTTCAAACAGATTTACCACCTTCATAAATGTTTTGGATGTTTTATATTGTTCAACGCTTTACGTGAGAAGTGAAAACTAAGATAATCACATGCCTCTTTAATATATACCAAGCCTCCACGATTTGTTAATAAAAATATGCTAATTTTGCTTACAGACCATTATTAGGAAGTTACCTTAAATCTTCACATATAATTATGTAGCTTAACATTTTTTCGATTTAAGAATCACATTTATTATTAGCAAAAAGTAAACAGAAAATAAATAAAACATAACTTTAAAAATGAATAACTTAATTGTATCCCTCACTTGGGGGTACTTATTAACCCTGGTTAAAATCCAGGGTGAATATTACAGAACACACTATAATTCTGCAGACAGCAATTCTACATGGAAAACACTATAATTTTTTGGGTTTACCACGACTCTTTTACATGTGTCATCAAGTGGAATATGATCAAATCCTCAGAGAGCGAGAGACATTCTTTGTGTGCGATTTAAAGGGGCTCAAACATGCGAATTTAATCCATTAATCAAATAAAGGTTTTGTAAAGACAGAGCGTTTAACAGAAACATGGCCTGGATGACTCCATGCCTCCCGCTTAACTAAGTGTTTCTTTGTATTAATGACCGTGGAAATCAATTTGTTGCGCTGAATTTGGACAAATGCATCTGAACCTGCACCTGCTTGTGTGCCTGACTACTCAATAAATCCATAGCAACTTTTATTCTTACTAAATTGCAAATATGTAGAACACTTCTCACAATGACTTCAATTGATATTGGCTTCAGCCAGCAAATAAATGTTATAGCTGCATTCATTATTTTTTAAGCAAACTTATGTGTCTTAATTAACAATGCCAAGGATACTTATTAGGCTACATTAATGTTTTTATCTTAATCTTTTTATCATGTTTTTCTATGCTCTTAACTGTAGCACTTTGAGGCTTGTTTAAATGAAAAGTGCATTATAAATAAAATCTATTATTATTTATGTTAACCCTTTTGGTTATTCCATTGGTTAGACATGAGGCTATCTTCTAAATCAGCCTTGAATGCACAAACTAAAAACAATACATATTTTTGTATACAAAAAGATTTACAACATTCCTTACATTATTTTCAAAATATATCGTATTATGAAAAGCTATTTTATTTTATAGATAACTTTATTTTTTAAATGATGTCCATAAAATGAAAACATTGCATATATTAATATAACTCTATTTTGTTTAACCAGAATATAAATATATTTATACTTTATTACTATATTTTGATGATAAGCCTAGTTGTCTATTGTCTTGTTCAATGATCTCATATCCTTTTTCAATTCACCTGAAGCAAATGGTATTTGAGAACTGCTTCCAAAAAGTGAAATATGCAGTGAAACACATTTAATTAAAAGTATTTAAGAATGTAATTATTAATTGCTATCATGTGTAATCGTTTGATCTCTGCCCGCTATATTAAATATAACCACACTTTAGGGATTATGTTGAACTCATATTTTTTTAAGCTATAACGAGACAAGCGAGCCCATGCAATTAGTGGGCCAATTCCCTTTAAAATGATTAGGACTAAATGTATCCATCAACACAATTATCAGCACTGAGACAAGTTTCTATACACATTGCCGCAGGGAAAAGATGCTTACGGCTCCTTATTAAAGTTATTAAACTGTGTTAATTCTCTCACAAGATTTGTGTCAGACAGAAGAGCAAGTACACGTGACAGGTATCCCATTTTGGAGATAATAATTAGTAGGTTGGGAAATTTTGTTTCTTTAAGAAAATGTGTGTTTTTTGGTTGTTTATAGTGGACAATGGAAGCAAAAACAATTGCGCACCAAAATGAAGATTAAGTTACAGAAGTGACAAAATGGATCTGAATTATTTGTTTTCATATTCTTACACATCATTATATTTTTTCTCTAAACGAATACATTCATTACCTACGGGGCTATATGGGCGGAAATGTGTCTAATGATTTTTTTAAATGGGAGAATGAATAATAAAAAGGTCCACGCACAAAAAACCCCACCTGCATGTCCTCCAGTCCGTGATGTCCAATGTGCATTCCGAGAGGACCGTCCCCTAACGCTGCGGCACCCTCCCCCAGTCCGTGGAGAAGCCGGGGAACCCCAGGGTATTCCCGGCGGGGGTCGAGACTCAAAGCCCGGTGCGACTGGGACAACAGCCCCCCCTCGTCCGAGCGCGACCTCTGCGAGTGCCATGCAGCCTGCTGATGCTGATGGATGGAGTTGATGGAGGGGTACGGGTCCGATAGGTGATACGCGGAGTCCTGGCCCTGGGAGTATGAGAGCGAGGACTGTGGATATGGAGGGGGGAAGTACGGAGGCTGGAAGTCAGAGGCCGGCGTGTGGCAGAGTGGGGGTGCGGAGGAGTAGGCGGCCTGATTCAGCGAGGAGAGTTGGGAGAGACGGCCACTCGGAGAGGAGCCGGTCAGCCCGTCTGCGCGCTCCTGTGCGTAAAATAAAATAAAAGTTGTTCAGGCTAGTAAATCAACCCTCACTTTAAATCGCAACTTTGAAAGCATTTTACACAACTGTAAATATATATAAATATATATACTAAATATATATATTTAGTAGTTATAGACGAAATGACTTGAACCTAAAGCATCAGGTATAGGCAGTTTAATAACATAACAATTAAATAATATTAACTAATACAAAATGTGGTCAGGGACTTGACCACAGCACTGTATTGCAGTTAACATTCAACTATTCAATTATAAAATGTCCAACCCATTCCAGTATGGGTTTAATCTGCAAGCAAACAATGCCAGGGGCACTTCTGCCTGACAGGGTCACGGAGGTCATGGTTACTGAGAACCCCAACAGAACAAAGGCCAGGTAACTCATGCGCAACAATATCGTTTGGCCCCAGGAAATGCAATCTCAACTTGACACAATATGTGCACATATTTAAGTCTTCTACCAAGGTGATGAAAGACTCACAAAATAATGCAAGAATGTTCCAGGTAAATATGAAGAGATATTGACTCATCCATGCTATTAAAACACATTTTGGAGCCGTAATAATACTTTAGTAACACTTCATAACCAATGCATTTATTTTGCCAAATTGTCCTGTGGCCTAGTTCCTCTCCATATTCTTGCACTTCCTGGTTATATTCGATTTCTTTAAAGCTGGGTCACTCGGATCAATTGGGTTAGGTTGGAACAATGTCTATTAATAAAAACGAGCAACTCGGAAACAAACTGTTATTTCAAAGATGTATGAAATATAAAAGGACAACATAAATTCAGAGTTCAAATACTACTGCATACCATCTAAGCATATGGCTTGTATAGTTGTACACATTTCAAAGAAAAGCCTTTTGGGATTTTCTTTAAGCTCCCATTGCTACAATAAATACAATAAAGTGCTTTTCCAAAACCTGTATTTTCTCCAAGTGTCATTATGGTTTGGGTTAATTCATATTTTACTGACATTAGATGCACACATCAGATCCTTCCTGACTGCTGACACTGATACTTTTTGCCACACTCAGATCTGGACAAAGTTGGATAAATGGAAGATGACAAGATCATACGTGACCTTCCCTGGGATGAAACGCACAGCATTGAATGCACAGGGACTCACCATTGCCGAATAGGTGTGGACTAACATCTGGAGTTCTTGTCACTTAAATTCACTGTATATAGGATGAGGATGCTTGCAGAGTCTTATAGAGATGTCACCAAAGAGTTATAATCCAAGCTACTTGCATCTGTCTAAAAGATCCATGCAGAAAAGAGCTCGATGTGTTTTCTCCTTGTTGCGTTTGGAAACGTCTGTGCGCGTCAACCCACGAGCACGCGTGCGTAATATGGATGCTGCTCAGAAAGTGTCCTCAATGTTCTCCATGCGCCCTCTACTTATAGGTTTCTGAACGTGGTCCCCAGAATGAGGGAGGGGTTGGGGGGGTCCAGTGCTCTTAAAGAGATACTCTTTCAGTCGTTCATT
Source organism: Dallia pectoralis (assembly GCA_029465975.1). Classification (NCBI taxonomy): domain Eukaryota; kingdom Metazoa; phylum Chordata; class Actinopteri; order Esociformes; family Umbridae; genus Dallia; species Dallia pectoralis. The sequence continues at coordinate 13,692,029 of CM055743.1, forward strand.
AATTATCCCACATTATCTTGATAATTGGCACATTTCTCATTTCCTAAGAACATATTTAACCTACTGAACACAGCATTTTAAAGTGCATTCTGTTTTAAATGCCAAATGCATGTAGGTGTTGACACAAACTGATGCAAAAATCATTTTATGACAAAATATAGACCAAGTTCGAATATTTATTGACAGAAACGAATCAATTAATAGCTTTCTATTTTAAACTGCTGTGTAGCCATATTAGATACATGATCAATTTTGTGAGATGATTACCCTAAACTCAAAATAACTTTTAAAGTGTTTTTAACACATTAAATACATTTTGAATAATATGATATTCTCAGTGAAAATTAACAAACTTTATTGCACTTCAGGCACACACACATTGGCAACTGTTTCCCTTTGCAATATCAACCCTCACACACATGATAGCCTCTAACAAGTTACATTGTCAGTAGTTCATGCCAATTTTCCATACCGGTATATGCCCACTCATTCTTATCAATTTATTAGAAGTAGCCAGAGAAAGCATATTTCCCAAAGCAACCATTTTTCTACACAGATAAATAATGTCTTACCTGTACACAGTAGGGCTCAGTCTTGGTTCGAGATTTCCAGAGCATGATGCCTGGTCTGGGGGTCTTGGTCAGGGGGTTACAAGAAGATGGATGGAGTCGAGGAGAAGGTAGACCTAAAAGTGAATTAGTTGGAGTAGCGATGCAGGAGTTTTGTATGAGTCACAATCACGGTTCTGGGGAGTTTAGGGAGGGGTTTGAGGGCGTGAGGGGAGTCAAAAGGGCTCAAGTTTGCGAGGGTGAGGGTCGTGTTTTTTAACGGATAAAGAAAATGTGAAAATGAATTAAGACAAATCAGAATGACAAATAGGATGTATGAAGTTGCAATGTAATTAGATATTTTGCCATCATCAACATGAGATTAGAAGCGAATGTATAAATCGATTAATTGTTCATATTGAAATAATAATTGTTTAACAATTCTCATAAATATATAAATTAAAAATCAATAACTACAACTGAAAAACCATTAAGACCATGCTATGGCATGCCTGAAATATCATTTGAAACGATGTTCAAACTTCGTTTGGAGACAACCAAAGATCATATCGCGCCAATCAAATTTCGAGGCAATTAAAAATAATTGTCATGCAGTTACTTTATTTTAGTGGATTTAATACATTTAGTTTAACGACGTACATCTCTAAAAACCAACTGGACCCTGACTTTTGTTAAGAAAAGTTAAAAACAATGGACCTGTAAACAATCAATCACGGAAAATATAATTTCAATGACATATCAATATTATTGGTATAACTTCCATTGTGCCTATTTATGTATAATTGAAGAATTTACCATAAAGGAGTCCAACTGCAGTGATAATGCCATCTAGTGGTTGAATAGTGAACATGCACCGAGATAGAAGCGGTATTTATTAAGTTATGATACTTATATTAGAATACCAGTCATCACATTACTCCTGGTAGGAACCTAGAAGAACATTAGTTTTATGCATAAAGTGTTCAGAACTTGAGTAAAACACTGTACAGCATTTAATGTTCTTACTGTGTATTCTCAGTCAAATAAATATTGCCTTCTTACGAAAATAAATCTTTATATTATAAATCAAACAGACAGCTATCAATCCAGTCACAGGTCTACAATCTTTCAAACAGCTGACATGTTTATCAAATACAGCATAACTAAAAAAGCCATCTACCAAACTTTATGATGTATTCAGTCATTTATTTTTTCTTTATGACCTTCATAAACATTGAACAGGTGCTTCAGATTGTGCTGAGGGTTTTCCGTAGCTTGCCCATGCTACCCAAAGCTCCCTTGGCATCACTCTTCAAGAGGACGGTGATATCCTTCCGACAGAGCGGGCACTGGAGCGCCAATGCACAGAGGGCCTCTTCTAACGCTGCCTTTGTTTCAGGGTCAGGCAGGGCGCTGCAAGAGCCCAGCATGTTGAGGGTGTGGCTGAGCCAGCCCTCCTCCCTGACCAAGGTGACGATCCATGGCTGGGCCTTCACACATCCTCCCAGAGCCTGCAGACCGAGCCTCCAGAGCTCCCCGGCCTCCGCCCACCACTCCTCCCAGGAAGGGCTCACCTTTGCTGGGCCAGGTGCTGAACTGTAGGCCAGGGCGCCACGGAGAAACCGCAGAGCTGTGGAGAAGAACCGCCTCTGGCCTGCTTCAACCGCAGCTGGATAATGGAAGTACAGACAATATTCAGGTTGAATTTAGATTCCAATGTATGAAGCTGAAATGTTACAATTGCTTAACTCCACTAGGGTTTAAATTGAAAGGATTAGTATGCAAGATTGTTCATTAATAATAATTGTAATTTTACATCTGACAACCTAAGAGTATGGGTAGGTTCAAATAAAAAATAAAATACTTCAGTTAACAGAAAACTAGTATAAAAATAAATCAAAATTAATAAATAAACATCACTGATGAATGAAAGACGACGTGCAACGAAGTTAATATTATCTACTCAACTAACCTTCAGACACAGGTTTCAGCCTGCCAATCATGAGACCTAAAGTGCACAGATTGGCTGCCAAGACCAGAAGGGAGGGTTTGTGCAGGAGAACAGGAAGTGCTTCACTTAAAAGGGACTCCAGAGCTTTAAAACAGGGGTCCAACCTAAGACACAAGGAGGTTGATCACAAACAACAAGAACACTAGCGTAATATTAGCCAGTCACAATAGAATTAATTTCTTAACCAAGTGCATCCTGTATCTGAACTTTGAACTCCAGTTAACTTTCACAGACATTTTCATGACTTTGTTCATAGATAAAATAATCCTCCCTTACCCACTCCCCCAAATGACTAGTATCACTGGAGAAATCTGTAAATTAAACTATGCTTTACGTGTTTCCATAGTGCAAAGCTTTATCTCTAGAAAATACATAGATATATACTATACAACATTGTTTTTGGTCTCTACAATGGGAGCTGTGTGGTCGTACCCGACTCTCTCCGGCTCTGTCACTGCAAAGTTGAGCAGGGCAGAGCAAGCAGTCTCCATACTTGGGTCCCGGGCTAATGCTGCCCTGCCTTCCCCACGCAGGTCTCTCCATCCCTGGATTAGGAAGCTGACAAGGAGGGCCGGGGTGTCCAGGGTGAGTAAAGCCTTCCTCGGATCGTCTTCTGCAGAAAGGTGGCAGAGGGCTGGAAGAAGATACCTGTGGAGTAAAAGAAAAACACTGTCAGAACCTGTTCCCAAATGCGCTCCTGTCAAACTCACACCTAGCAGGCAGTTACCGATTCAACGGAATGAGATTTCCCATCTTTTGTGTTGGGTCAACCTACCTTAAAGCATCTTTTCCAGACCAAGCGCCTCCCTGTGACGCTCCACCTACAGACATCTCTGACATCCAATCAGAAAGACCCTGCTCCATACTCTCTCCCTGCAGGTGGCTTCTGGCGTAACCAATCAAGAAAGGAAGAAGGGCAGTCACTTCCTCCTTGAGGCAGGAAGTCTCTTCAGCGAGCCAGGCACACAGGGAACGGAATGTGGCGAAAATGAAAGGGTCGTCGTAACGACTAGGATCAACCTAAGGAAAGGAGAGTTCAGCGTTAAGCTTTAAGATCACCTTATCTTACAGGAAATGAATACAGTACACTCATGAGTCATGTGTCCATCCTGAGGGTATGGCCAAGTGTTTATACAGAAGAAACACATTTATATTCTCTGTTTCTCCACAGAGAACATAGCGTTATTAATATAACCATAAAGAGAAAGTATGACATCACACCTGTGGTGGATGATTTCACACTAAATAAGCTTGCATTATACACTTTTATGTTCCATCTCATTATTTCCTTTCACCTGGTGGTCCAAGTTTTAATACGTTGCTGATTAGAGGGTTGCAATGAAAAAAACTGAGCGCTACTGGTTTTGAGGTCAAGAGTAGAGTTTGATGGGTATAAATGATGCATTTAGATTGTAAAGCATTGGGGCAGAGGTCATTGGTAATTTCAACTGTGCCACAATAACATAATGTGAATGTAATAAATGCTAAGACATAACATCAATAGACTTAGCACACACGTATTAGCAATGCTGAACATTTACAAATATACCATCTAGTGATAGAACAATTCATACCGCATGATCCAATGTTTCCAATCTGACCTACTCAATTAAACTTTTTTGTAATAAGCTTAAAACCGAAACAAATTATAAAGAAGGGTTTTCTGAAATTAAACACGTTTTAGTCACTGACTCTAGTTATCTCTAGTTAAGAGTGTAGTTATCATAAGGTCAAAATATTGTTTCATTCTGTTCTTAATATCAACATCCCTGAGGTGATGATAAAGTTAATAATCACTTAAGATTAGTACAGAACTAAGCTAGAACAAGTTATTTTAGCGTGTTCAGCACAAAAGGTTCACAAAAGCTCTGAGAAAACAGTCAAAACTGTCCTGTCTGCTTTTTTATGTTTATTGACTGCTCTCGTCTTGTCAAATAAAGCATTGTATGCCACCGGACATTTGTTAATTACTGACCTTAGTCTAACCCCTCACCATATACTTTTAAGTGTTACAATTACATTGACTAAAGGTTTATATGCTAAAGGTTTGTCAGCAAATCAGCATGCAATTAGCACTCGGCGGGTTTGCACTGAGCATAAATGCATTATCCAGTCACCTGCTGCAAATGATAGACGACCGCAGAGAAAGCCTCCTCCAGCACCCGAAGGACCTGCCTGCTCTGCTGCAGACTGAGCCCAGTGATAGTGGTCTGCGGCTGGGCATCACTCTGCTGGTCCACTCCCTGACCACTGCAGGCCTGCTCTATAGCAGCCTCCATGATGCGGTAGCAGGCGGTGAGGGTCTGTTGCAGCTCGTGGCTCAGCACCGCGCCGGGTGGCTCCTCCAGGCCCATTCTCACCTCCACGCAGGCCCGGTTCACCAGGAGGCAGCAGAACTTAGGCGGACCGACGGGTTCCCAGCCGCACAGGTCCAACAGGCAGGCGGAGAAGATTAACACGTGGCCCAACTGTACCGGAGTCAGCTTGGCCTGCAGTATGGGCCTCAGGGCCGTCCACAACTGAACAACGGTAGGTTTCAGGTCGGCGTCCTTCGGTGTTCCGACCAGGGAGGGCAGATACTGCGGCACCAGGGCGCACATGTCGAGCTGGGCGTGGTCGACAGCTTGGCAGAAGTCTTGGGTGACTCTGGCCAGGAGAGAAAGGAGCTCGGCCGGGTGCCTACTCCAGGCTCGCTCTCGGGTTTTGCCCGAGAGGAGGGTACCCAAGAGGGGCAGCGCCTTCTCATAGCTGAGAGTCTGTTTTTGCTCCAGGGCCCGACACAGTGCTGGGACGGCACCCCGGGCCAGGAGCTGCTCCGGGCCCCGGGGTAACGCACACACGGTGAACAAGACCTGGTAACAGTCTGTAGCCACAGCCTCATCTAACTGGACTGATGAATCCAAAGTTCCGATCTTTGCTGTAGCTTCCTCAGAGCCAGTGGGGCTGGTCGCATCCTCTTTCATGGCTGCGGTATCCAGGTTAGAGTTACTGGTAAACTCGGCCGTGCCATTTGCCTGGCTCGGCTGGTCGGGTCCCATCCCTTGTCTGCCCTGATGCTTGGCTTGTTTCTCCGGGCTCCATTTGGAGCCATCGGCCAGCAACCCCAGTAACAAAGGAATGGTGGTTAGGAGCTGGAGGTGGGCAGCCATTTCCGGGTCTGTGCTGAGGGCAGCCAGTAGAGCTGTGCCCAGAGACAAGAGCTCCTCTGGAGGCAAGCCGGAGGCATCACTCCCACGGACCGCGGTTACCAGGAGGCGAGCTGGAAGACTCAACCCCACCGCCTCAAAGATACGCCGCAGAGACCCGCTGTCCAGCTGGCCTGCAGGACACAACCGTGTGATCTACAGAACAAGGGGAAAAAGTGTATAAAAAAAACTGTTTAGCATTTGCATTAAATATAATGTATATTAGTCGGAGGTGACAGATGCTGAAGAATACATGTACCAGAAGGAGCGCAGCTAGTGTGTGGCTGTCATTCTTAGCGTGGGTAAGGGCGTGTAGACAGCGCTCCAGGACGTCGCGCTGGGCAGCAGACAAGCCATCTATCGCCAGACAAGCTCTCTCTCCTAAACCTTCACCTTTCTCAATCCCTGTGTGTTGGCTGCTGGAACCACTGTCAGAGCATACAATCAATGTACCCTCTGCCATTGCTACTGCAGTCCTGTCAATACAATATGCATATTATTGGTCAAGATGAGTGAGACCCAGACAACACCCCATTGCCAAAACAAATACCAAGTACATATACTGTAGCCAGCCCTGCATTCCCAAAGAAGTATTGATAACGTTTGCGACAACCCATCTCCAAAAAGACAATAACACATGATAAAATGCACATGGCTAAGATGTATAGCGATGCATATGCGATGCTATGCTAAAAGAAAGGGAAAACGGTGGCTAATGTGTATATATATCATGTTGTGCACCGCCAAGCTAGTTGGTCACATTATATCATTTGTTCCACATACACTAGACAATATTGTTATAATTGATTTATGTGCAAATCACAAGCTACCTGTAGATATACTCACATTTAGCAAAGTTCCTTACTGTTGCTCATTCAATTTACAGCGATAGCATAGCGCGCACGAGAATTTCGTATGCGGAAGCAAGCTGTCAACACAGCGTTTCCAACAACCAATCAACGGGACTTATCTGGAGAATATCCGGCCAATCACGAGAAGGTTCTCTGATATGTATGGTGGCCATTTTGAATGGTGCTATATTCTATAAACGTTTGTGTTTGTAATTGAAAAAACAAAGTTGCGCGTTGTTTCTTTCCATTTTTAAAGATTGTTTAATTTAAAATTTGTTTTTTTGTCACGCCGTTGCTCCATTAGTAAGCGAATACGTGGAAATATTGCAGGAACGGATAGCGTCGTCACATGATTGACAGCTGGCTGCGGGATATCTAAGTGATTAGTCGAGCCGAACCACTACAGTTTTATTTCCGAGTGAAGGCGCAAGCGATACATGCGCTGACCCAAATAGTCCGTGGAGAACGAAGATGCATCCTGGATTAGCCTATACCTCGGCGATCCTCGCTTATAAGTAGAAACACGGCACGCTAAGATATCGGTGTACCACGACTGGTGAGTTTAATATTTTACTCTCTTTCGTATACGGTGACATATACGAATAAAAATCCATCTTATTGGATTTAAAAAAAACTGCTGCATCTAAATTGGGAGCGATACAGCACTATACCATATGACATTGGTAGCCTACACTTGCCATGCTATCCTGTCGGTTTATACACAGATTTATTTATGTTTCTGATAGTCTAATTTCGTCTGTAGTCAGGTTTTTTTCCAGGGTGGGTACTGCTATCGACAGGCGTGTTTTAAATTATGAGGAGGCTAGTGTAGTTTACTGTAGAGCCCTTTGCTCTATTTAGTTATTGGAGCATGTGAAAATAGAGATGTTTTAGTTTATGTAATAAATAATAAACACACCATATTATTAGAACAGGACAGGTCCCTTTTATATATGTCAAGTTGCTTGCATTTTCAGGTATGGATCATCATTCTAGGCTACTGCCACATCTTGATGATTGTTTTCTATTTAATTTGCAGGGGTTCAGACTGAAATGTATAACACACTTGTCACTTGAAATACATTGGTGCCAGAAACTGGAGAGCATTCTGTAACCCGAGGAAATGTGACTGAGACACGCCTGTCTACAGCAGCCAACAGAGGACTGACAAGTGTGCTTTTGATTGGACTTACTTTTGAAACGTTAAACCGATATATTTTTCAATTTTTTGGTTTTGGTACGAAATGAACATCGAAAATCCTAAAAACGAAGCCTTTTGATTTTCCTACAATTTCTTAAAGCCCGGTTTAGTGACACATGTCATTTGTCTGTTATTGTATCCGGATACAACACCTGTGAATGGGAGGATAAGGCGTGTGGAAGTGTGGCACACCGTGCAAACTGCAATACGGATGGGAGGCATCACCTATATCTTACAGGTTAGGGTTTTATGCTTGAAAAGTGGACTGTTGAGGTACAATTACTTTGTTTTTTTTTCTTTAGTCCCATGCTGTTGCATCATACTTTCCTTTCAAAACTGGAATGTTGTGAGACAAAGCCCGAGAACAAGTTGCCATATGGCAATACTCCCTTACCCAACCTTGGACAAAATGTTCTTATTTTTACCATTCACTTAGTCAGTAAGTTTTGGTGCCTTAGATAGACTTTAGATAGATGTTTGGCATTCAGAGAACATTCTGTCTTAAATAATTTTAAAACCGTGTGGGATTTTTGTAATGCACATGTGGATACAGCCATGTTATCTTTTCAAGTTGGAATTATTCTATTTTCAAATGTTTTTTACCTACCACTACTGCCAACATGCTCCAAAGACAATTGGAATTATTTAATATACACAAAATACTCTAATAACAAATCCAAAACACATTTTGTGAATTTGCTCCAATTAATTGAAACAAAAAATCTAAATATCTCATGTACATAAGTATCCAGTAATTTATTGATGCTCTTAGCGGAAGGGCTTCAATAAACTATCAATTTGATTATCAATATTCTTATTGCACTTTGACCCGACTGAACAGGACTCTTTGTCCAGTTTTGTCCTACTCAAATTGAATGCTCTCTGAGCTTCAGGACCCATCCAAGGCTCTCCAAACAATTATAATAACTAGCTAAATGTGTTTCATTACAATAGTCGTATACACTGTACTGCTGTATGTGAACATGTTGCTATGTTGTCAGTATGCATGGAAAACATTTTTATCAACTGCTGTCTCTAACTGGCCATCCTGCTTAATTTTAGCTGAAACACACTCATCGTGCACCGTTTTCATCCTCTCTTGTGCCGAGATGTTTCCCTTTTAAATGTTCCAGCATACACGTTGTGCTCCCATGGAAAGCAACTTCTGCCTTGCACGCATTACAAATGCATTCTTTTTAGTTCACACTTGAGTTGAACTTTCCCCACGCGCAACTGGTTCTGCTGGTTCAGCTTTAGTTTTCTTCTTCATTCTCGACAAAAAAATCTTTGTCGACATTTTTTTACTGTTGACTAATCGTTTCAGCTCAAGCTGGCAGCGATTACTACTTTGAGTAATTTTGGGATTGCATCAAGCTTTTTTTGGGTAGCCCTAGTTCCGCTTGGCTTTGGTTCAGGGTTTCTTCTCTTAGAATTATCCCCATAGCATGATGCTTCCACCACCATGCTTCACTGTAGGGATTGCATTGCCAGCTGAAGAGCAGTACATTTGCTAAATGTAGCACTTGGCATCCAGGCCTAATAGTTTGTTTTGGGTCTCATCAGACCAGAGCATATTTTGACTTCCATCTAGTCCCTAATATAAAGTTGTAATTTATAGCGTGCTCCACACATGGTTGTCCTTCTGGCAGGTTCTCCCATCTATGCAGAACAACTCTGAAGCTCTTTTAGAGTAGCCATTTGGGTGTTCAGTCACACCTCTTAACCAAGGTCCCTTTAGGCCTGTTACTTAGATTGGAAGGAGATTCAGCTCTGTGATTTCTTTTGGTGGTTCCAAACTTCTTCCATTTCCTTTAATGCAATCCAATGTGCTCCTTTCATTTCTTTAGCATATTTTATTTAACCCTTCCCAGATATGCAGTACCAGTAAAACATTTGGGTACACATGAAACTCATGAAAGGGTATTTCTTCATTTTTACCATTTTCCACATTGTAGAATAGTGAAGGCATCAAAACTATCAAATAACAATCAGATAGTAAGCTTAATCAAAAAGTATTAAACTGATCGGAATACATTTCATATTGTTGATCCTGTAAAGTAGCCAACCTTTTTTGTAGCCAACCAGGTTTGCACACTGTTTGCATTCTCTTAACCAGCAGGATGTGCATTTCAAGGTGTGTCCTGTAATGAGTTAATTTGGGTTTCAGGTTCTTATTCTAAATGCATACAAGTCAATAAGTTCTGTTGTAAAGAAGGGAGGGTTGGTATATGGAAGACCATCATTTTGTCTGTGTAGTAGTAGTCTATATTATGAACAGCTCGAACAATTATACAGAAATGCTAGTACGTCATTACTCTAAGACACAAAGCCTGATCTATCTAGAAAATGCCAAGAACTTTAAACGTTTCTTCAGGTGCAGTGGCAGAAACCCTTAACCGCTATGTTGAAACTGGCACTTGAGAGCACTGCCACAGAAAATGTAGACTCAGGGTTACCTTTGCTGTGAAAATTCAGTTAATTTAATTACCAGCCTCAGAAATTTGCTATTAACTGTGCCTTGGATTGCAGCACAAATCAAGGCTTCACAGAGTTTAAGTAACAGACACATTTCAACATCTGTTCAACAACTGTTCAGAGGACACTATGAATTTGGCCGAATTTTTGCAAAGAAACTAATACAGAAGCCCACCAAAGGCAGGGATAGAAGAAATGAAATTAGGCCGGTGGAAATCTGTTCTTCTGTTCTACTTTTGTTTCTTTCCGCTGTGACAGTCTCACAGAGTGACTGGGGATTCCTGATTGTGAGGTTCCCACTGTGAAGCGTGGTGGAGGATGTGTGATGTTGTGGCGGTGCTTTGCTGGTTGTGGTTTAACTTGAATTGAAGGAACATTTAACCAGCTTGGTTACCACATCGGTCTGTGGCTAAATACCATTTCATCTGGTTTGCCTGCTTGATACAGTTTTATCTCAGCAGTTTATGGAGTGTTCCTTGGACTTCAGGGTTTAGTTTTTGCTCTGATCCGGTCTGTGAAGTGTGGGACCTTCAATTGACAGATTTTAAAAAATCATGTTTTATCAATTGAGTATAGGTCAGCACTGGTGTATCGGACAGCAATCGATATCAGCAACATATAGTCTAAAATATAATAATTGGTGTCAGCTAATTAATTTAAATTTGGCAGGTTATTTCTGATTGTGCTTTCTGTACCGGTGTCCAGTATGGTCAAGTAATTTGCACTGTAATCCTTTTACTATAGTGATGTTTCGCTTGTGGTTTTGTTGATTGAAGTCTAATACCTTATTTACTACATTTCAATTCAGGCATGTGTAATGAACAGTTACAGAAAGAATGTGTATTTATTATCATACAATTCATACATCATCATTTGTTATTAAAATATTTAGACAGAGACAATTTGTGGGGTTGAATTTACATTTGTAGAAATTATCAGAATAATTAAAAGAAAAGTAAGTAAGTGAAGGGATCTGAAAAACACTTTAATTTACTTTCATGGTCAAATGATAGATATTAAAATGCTACGATATGCCGGCCAAATAAACCACTGGCTTAGTTAAAGCAATTTATCAGTGACCTCTGAAAGTGTTAACTACCATATTATGAATTATGTCTGTCTGAATCTAAAATGTACTTTCCTGTCAGCTCATGATCTGTTCACTTGAAAGACTACCTGTGATACATTAATAATATATTGTTTTTGCCCTCTTCATCATGGATATTTGTTTAAACTATTAATAACACTAAAATAATTCATTGTCTGCTGTGCTGTCAATATTAGACATTCCACCAGCACCTCAACATTCTAAATTTAAAGTGAAACCAAACACAGTCAACAGATAGTTGATCATTGACACGTAGAATGAACACAGACAACACCTGTCACGCAAATATTTAAACGATGCTTGGTACTGTCATAATTCATTTCTGTTCAACCGCTGTCCTCAGGTGTTCTTCTGGAGCAAAGGCTCTTAACTTTGCTGTTAAAGACCTTTCTCCCATAGGTGGTTCTCTTGTCTCCAGTAACTGGTCAGAGGGAGTGCCAGGTAGAAGCTCCTCACCTTCTCTTTCTCCCATAGGTGGTTCTCTTGTCTCCAGTAACGAGTCAGAGGGAGTGCCATGTGGAACCTCCTCGCCTCTTTTCTCCCATAGGTGGTTCTTTAGTCTCCAGTAACTGGTCAGAGGGAGTGCCAGGTAGAAGCTCCTCACCTTCTCTTTCTCTCATAGGTGGTTCTCTAGTCTCCAGTAACGGGTCAGAGTGAGTGCCATGTGGAAGCTTCCAGTACATTCTGGTGTTGACCTGTCTTCACCCTTCACCACACTGCACCTCCCTCCCAACGTAACATAACTCCTGCTGCGCTCCATAATCTCCCTCCTCCACCGCTCAGGCTGGAGAAAGGTAAACCCACTGCACCTTATCAGTTCAGTTGATCATAACACACCCAATTACTATTTGATCAGCCGTTGTACTGTTGACTTGTTCATCTCCATGCGCCTTACAAGTGGTCACTTATAGCCGTAGTTGCCAGGGTTGACATTCAGGGCTGACATTTAGGGTTGACATTCAGGGCTGACGTTTCGGGTTGACATTCAGGAATGACATTCAGGGTTCAGGTTTGACATTCAGGTTTCAGAGTTGACATTTAGGGTTGACATTCAGGGTTCAGGGCTGACATTTAGGGCTGACATTTAGGGTTGACATACAGTAGTAATACAAGTTGAGTCTGTTTTTAAAGAAGACAACAACCAAAATTCAAGGATGCTTTTGAAGTTTCCTGTGCACTTAAAAGCTAGGTATTATGGGGCACCTTTTTCAAAAATTTTCATATATAGAGAGAGTGAATGTAGTTTTATCTTGCTTCTTGCTCCCAATTGTCATATCCAGTCGTATCTACAACTCCGTCATATCCAATCGTATCTGCAACTCTGTCATATCCAATCGTATCTGCAACTCTGTCATATCCAATCGTATCTGCAACTCTGTCATATCCAATCATATCTACAACTCTGTCATATCCAATCATATCTACAACTCTGTCATATCCAATCATATCTACAACTCTGTCTCATTGCAACAACCCATAAAGATTTGTGAGAGTTGCAGATAGAGACAAGCTCTCACCTCGTAGGCACAGTGCCAGCCTAATGTGCCAGATTCCATGCTGCTTTTTAAACCAGGAAGTCACGTGAGTCAACATGTGTGAGGGCCCGCCTCCTCAATCCACTTCCCACCCTCTGCCTTCCTTTGGCACGTTCACATGCGCCTCTGGTAGTCGCAGAAGTGTCCCCATTGCAGAGGCAGTGGTAATTATTGAGGGTGTAGAGGCTAATTGGGCCTTTGTATGGCTTGTTCCAGCAAGTATGCAGCAATGCAACCTCTACAAGCCATCTGCAATCCTAGAAGGCAACACATTATGTTTCAGCTTGCACGATTTCACACCTAAGATGGATATATATTTCCAAGTTTAAGATTTGACATGTACAATACACAAGATACCATTTAAGTTCAATCTTTTGGATGTTAACAAGCTTAATTACTTTTGAAATGCTAGGCATTTGTATATTTGTTTGTCATGCCTGTCTTGATAAATAAACATGGACAATGAGTCAGGACATTGACTGTGTCCTTTTCTCTACTCACCCCCTATCTACTCTGTGGAAGTCAGACAGCGTGTTTTGTCAACAGCACTATATCGTGGAGGGAACTGCGATCAAATGTGCAGGTCATGGGATTGTTTTGAGCACCAACTCACCTGATGGCCTCAATTAGTGCATTTCTAATGGCACAGATAGGTATTCAGACTCCTTCAGTTGTTCACTTTTTTTTCACAGGCCCTTATGGATGGGTACTTGCCGATACTGAGTACCGATACCAAGATTTTAATGAGGCGGTATTTCTCCTGTAAAAATTACAATTGAAGGTAGTGGGACAGAGAATCAGCATAGTAACCACTTTCTGGTTAGTTTTTTTGGCAACATGAGTCATGACGACTACTGCATACGAAGTGTAGATCGCACAGACTCGCGGCTCGTCTCATTTTAACCAGTAGATCAGCCAAAATACAGCAAGCTTTGTATGGTGAGAATTGGATCCTTCTAGCCGGAGCAGTTGCCTCTAGAGTGGTGAAGCAATAGCGCCTATTCCACTTTCACTTTGGCTACTGCATCCTGTTAGGATATAGCGTTTGTATAACCTTGTACATAGATGCTACATGCTAAGCTACGTACAAATTGGTTATTGCTCCCCATTTTATTGGGTGGGCAGACCAGCTTCATTCACAAACCTGCCAACGATTCACACTTTTGTGTTATCATCTGACGGATATTTGCACTTTAGTTTTCCATGGCTGAAACCGAATAATAATAATAACCAACTATCCAACCATCTAAAAATGTTACAATACTTAAAATAATAATTAGCTCAAATGTTGTAGCCTTGAAATCCAGACTTCACGATTTAACAGACTTTTACATATATTAATGTTGTTTAATTTCTGACCTCTTTCTTTTGTTTTGTCTAGGTACTTGGTCCCTGAGGAAAATGTCCAATGTATTTCAGAACCTATTCAAATGTCGACCTCGGTTGACAATTCCCCATCATCTTCTCTTCCTGGGTTTCTTGTGCTGCTTCCTCCAGCACACAGGTAAAATGCACAAATCCATTTGTCTGGGTTACATTTTGATGAGGCCTCGACCAAATCTTGTAATTTTTGAAGATACTGCCACATAAACACTGTCCAATTAAAGACGGGTGTTTATGAGGCTACATTAAGTGTGTCTTACACATTTGCCTTCCTCACGATGGCATGTGTGTATTGCTCCTCGTTAACAATTGTTTATACTGGCTGTCAGTTCAGATATACTACTACTGGCTCTGTAATGAATGGTGGTTTTTATAGCAACTCCAAAAACCCTGTTGAGTTACATTGTTGGCCGGACAATGGGGACTCTGTGAGTCAGTGGCGTCCCGGTGGGGGGGGGGTTAAACAAAGGCAAAATGGTCCCTTGTTTAGTGGAAAGCAAACAGGGTCAATCCCCACAGGCAGTTTTACAGGGAGTTCAACTCTCACCAATATTCTATAATATATTAATGCATCTTTGTTTCGGTCTTCGCTAGCAACTATTTGTGCATGCTCCGATATCCACAAGCTCAATTGAGGTTGGTAACTGAAGAATACAGCCTCCTCCCATGGGAGAACGGCTTGATTTGATGTACATCTGTAATAAAGTGGATATAATAAGTCTACACACCCCGGTTTTTGTTAGATAGATAAATCAAGTCAGAACCTTCTCCATTTTTAATGTGACCTATAACGTGAACAATTCAAATTAAAAACAAACTGAAATCTTTGAGGGGGAAAAATAAAAAACAAAAAACGTACAATAACCTGGTTGCATGAGGGTGCACACCCTTAAACTAATACTTTGTTGAATTACCTTCTGATTTTATTACAGAACTCAGTCTATTTGGGTAGAAGTCTGTTAGCATGGCACATCTTGACTTGGCAATGTTTTCCCACTCTTCTTACCAAAAGCGCTCCAAATCTGTCAGAATGCGAGGACATCTCCTGTGCACAGCACTCTTCCGATGTTCAATTTGATTTAAGTCTGGGCTCTGGCTGGGCCATACGCAAACTTTAATTTGAAAGGTGAACTTCATCTTCAGCCTTCTGACGGAAGAAGGTTTTGTGCCAAACTTGCCTGACTAAGGCCCTTGTTCCAGCTGAAGAAAAACAGCCCCAAAGCATGATCCTGCCCCCACCATTCTTTACTGTGGGTATGGTGTTCTTTGGGTGATGTGCAGTGTTGGTTTTGCACCAAACATACCCTATGGAGTTATGGCCAAAAAGTTCAACCTTGGTTTCATCAGACCGTAACACATTTGCCCACATGCTTTTGGAAGACTTGATGTTTTTCTGGCAAACTTCAGCCGGGCTTAAATGTTTTTCTTCGTTAGAAAAGGCTTCTGTCTTGCCACCCTACCCCATAGGCCAGACATATGAAGAATACAGGAGATTGTTGTCACATGTAGCAAACAGCCAGTACAGATGCTGGAGGCCTCTTGGAAGTCTCCCTGACCGGTTTTCATCTCGTCTTTTCATAAATTTTGGAGGGATGTCTAGTTGTTGGTAATGTGACATTGACTCTGAACACTTGTCCGACCTGGGTACGTGTTAAATGTCACTAACTTCTTCTCACTTATGCCATGTCCTTTTTGCACAGTGGATCTCCTTTCTCGCCTACACTGCTGTCATACCTGTTTACATTCTTGAAATATTCTATTTTCTCTGGCATGCTCAAATGCTCTTTCTACCTAAACCATGGTCATATAATATGTGCATATATGCTTCGCACACAAATGCCTGCTAGATTCACTCTAATCTTTTTACATTCTATATATAGACTCTCCTTTGTATTTTTATATAGTTGTTACTGCCATGTAAATGCTGCTCAACTGACCTACATATATATATCTTACCCTGTATTATCTTTATATTGACTCTCCACTTGATCCTGTATTGCCTTATTGTGTCCCGCTGCTATTTGCACTCTTGTGTTCTGTGTATTTATTGTGTAAATGTATGTTGTTCTGCACAGTTTTTCACCTTATTATGGCCAGGTCACCGTTGCAAATTAGAATTTGTTCTCAATCATCCTACCTGGTTACATAAAGGTTAAATGAAATTATTTGTACCCTTCTCCTGACTGATATCTTTCAACAATGAGATCCCTCTGATGCTTTGAAAGCTCTTTGTGGACCATGGCTTTTGAATGTGATTGGTTAATTCTGAACGCTGCCACATCCCCAGTTTTAAGAGGGTGTGCACACTTATGCAACCGCGTTATTGTATGTATTTTTTTATTCCCCCGTTTTTTAATTGTTCACATTTACATTTGGCGCATTTAGCAGACGCTCATATCTAGAGCGACTTACAATAAGTGCAGGCATTTCACATATAGCAAAAACACACATCAAAAAGGCAATAAGTACGTTGTTCCTGGGTGGGTGCAGGCGGAAGTGCTAGAGATAGAAGGTGTGCTAGGAGAGGAGGAATGGGTGATAATCGTAGAGGAATGATTCGGTAGTGAAGTTTCGAACATGCAAGAGTTGTGGAGCTCCATGAACTATGAGCTACTGGAGCTACAGTTTGTTCACATTATAGATCACATTAAAAGTGGAAAAAGCTCAGAAATGTAGACTTCATATCTACTGTTCATCACAGGAAACTATTTTTAAACTCTCCCAAATCTGGTGGGAAGTTGATGCGATAAGGCAAAGCCATAATCCTGAATTGGACATCATAAAATTGGTAGGGGAAGGAAATGTGATAAAATAATAATGAATTATAACATTTAAGTAATGTATTTTTGTCAATTTCAGTAAGGTTTCTTGGTCTTCAGTTTGGGTACACATGTGACCTATCTATTGTTTTATACTTTTAAAACCCTGAATATAAATGTTCTGACCTTGGTGAGAATGTCACGTGTAATCAGTCTCTTGTTTATCACAGGGAAAGCTCTCATTTCCCTTTCCTGGCTGAGGTGCAATGGGACTGTACATAAATGGATTACTTATGTAAAGGGGAAAAATAGCAACAACAGATTACCTAATTGGCTGTTGCCTGTTACAAGTTATCAGTGGTATATCCGGTTAATTAAAACATCCATGGTTTAAATCGACTGGAGTATAGAAAAATAAACATGTTGAAATGTTGAAATGTTTTAGCTTGTGGTTGGTCACTGACCGCTCTTGATGCCAGAGTTGTATCAGGCTATTTTTGGAATCTGGAACCTGGAACTAGCCAGCAAAGTGTTATTTACACCACAGAGAAGACGTAACACAACACCACACTGCACATAACCTTTTGCGTAATGAGTGTTACGTATGGTTTTGTGGGTGCAAGCGACAACGACAGAGACATTCCATTACTGGGAGTTTTTATCATACCAGAAACGGGCTGATCTGCAGAAAAGGGGCTGGACGGATCCTATGCAGTGGAGGAAAAAACAAAAACCCCTCTCAAAACAAAAACCCCTCTCCTGCCTTCCTAATGCTTACCGATCCTGGCACGCTAATCAAAATACAGGGGCTGGTCTGTCCTAATATGCATAGACACTGCATGGAATGTATGCCCTCAGGCCTCTTGTCAGCACACTTCCAAGAGGCAAAACCAAGAAAATATTAATGAACAAACAAATATACGTGAACAAGAACAACCAAACTTGCCACAGGCTGACTTCTAACAATGTGCTAACAAAGTATAATGAAACACTTTGACCAAGATGCATCAAACACAAGGTATCAGATGGGGCAAACAAATGAACACTGAGGGTTTTATCAGACTGGGCAGTTGGTGGTTGTTGGAACCCAGCTGATAGCACTGATGAGAGGGAGGGGTCAGAACTCCAATTAACGACTGGCCAACCAATCCGCTGCTCCAGGGGAAAAAACGACGACAGACACCGATAGAAACAAAGCCACCACACACTACAACAAAGAAACTGGGGAACGTAACAAAAGTCA
The DNA here is from genome assembly GCA_029465975.1 of Dallia pectoralis. Classification (NCBI taxonomy): domain Eukaryota; kingdom Metazoa; phylum Chordata; class Actinopteri; order Esociformes; family Umbridae; genus Dallia; species Dallia pectoralis. Next base: position 13,710,328 of record CM055743.1, read on the forward strand.
GGGTTGCCCGTCTTCAGTCACAGTTCACACCGTAGTTATTCATAATGTGACCACAGTGTTTTCATACCTCTAGGTGTATCTGCCGAGATCTGCCGAGTGACAGGGGGAGTGTTGGGGATCCACTGGAGCGGCGTGGTCGGTCTAGGGTGGCGCCCCCTAGCGTCCGGGAGGGGAGGGCCCCGCTGCTGGGAATCTTGCTGTCTGGACCCGGCCTGCACTGCTGTGTGGAGCTTAGGCGGGCACTGTGTGCTTCTCAGCTGCCCCAACCCAGAGGGCTGCCAGGTCACAGTGCTTCCCCAGCCCGACATCAATTCCCTGGGGCTCCTGCAGCAGCTTTCCAAGGGCACCGGCACTCCTCGGAGGAGGAAGCCCAGACGGGCACCAAGAGAAATAGGAAGTGGGTCGCTCCAAAAACGCTCAAGAACCGTGAGTGAACGTAATGTTAATGTGCCTATTCTAGACGCCATACTTTTTTCTGTAATTCCTAGGACGGAGTAAGTTGAAGGAGAGACGAAATTCACTTCAACAGGTGCAACTCAAAAAAATGTGCATATCGTGCAAAAGTTAATTTATTTCAGTAATTCAACTTAAAAGGATATGCACATTTTGAGTTGCACCTGTATTTAGCCGGACTCTTGTTGCGGTCTTAACTGACAAATCTTAACCACACAGGCCCCGGCTCGGTTTTCCTGTCTGATAGTGCCCCTAGCTGTTTTCACCTACTGTGGCATGAAATGACGAACATGCATAACAAATATGTGTTCAAATGTCCTTTAACTCTGAGACTTTCGGGCTTGGTGTGTAATATGTTGTTTACATCTGGATATTTTTGGTTTAGCCATACATCTCATACATGCACATACATGGTGACATCTCTGGGGGCCTGTTTTGGATCAACGGCAAACTCTTTTGTGTCTTTCAGAGGTTCTCCAAGAATGCCGATCCTCCGGCGCCAACGGCCGGCACCCAAAGCGGAGTTGCTCTCCATCAAACATCCAATAAGAATCAAAGCCAAATCGATGAGGATGATGAAGGCCCACCACCACCGCAGCAGAACTCCACATCAGAGGAAACTGAAGATAAAACATCTTCCAACAGCAGCTCAACGGTTCCCACTGCTAGTCCTACCATCCCTACATCACCAACCCAGGCCGGTAAGACCCAGGACAAATTGAATAATCAACCACTCTTTGATCAGGTACAATTTGTTTTTGTAACCCACAGAACCCTCAAGTCGATTACAATACAATAAGTCTGTACATTTTTACGTTTTAGTCATTTATCAGGCGCTAATTCAGAGGTAGGACTTAAAAACTTAGTCTGTTTAGTTAACTAACAGCCACTTCACGCAATTTCGGCCTGTGTTTGTATTAAACTGCTCTGATTGTGTGCTGTGCCTTCTATTTCTAATGTATATTGTGGTTTCCATGACAGTACGGGAGCTGGTGGTGTCTGCAGGCGAGAGCGTGGAGGTCACGCTGCCACTAAGCGAGGTTGAACTCAACGCCTTTGTGGTGCCAGCGCCACAGCCAGGTACTCCTACTCAGCATAACTGTAGTATTACTGTATTACTCACCCTGTAGGGCCAGAACACCTGCAGTATTACACCCTATAGGGCCAGCACACCTGCAGTATTACTGTATTACACCCTGTAGGACCAGCACACCTGTAGTATTACTGTATTACACCCTGTAGGGCCAGCACACCTGTAGTATTACTGTATTACACCCTGCAGGGCCAGCACACCTGTAGTATTACTGTATTACACCCTGTAGGGCCAGCACACCTGTAGTATTACTGTATTACACCCTGTAGGGCCAGCACACCTGTAGTATTACTGTATTACACCCTGTAGGGCCAGCACACCTGTAGTATTACTGTATTACACCCTGTAGGGCCAGCACACCTGTAGTATTACTGTATTACACCCTGTAGGGCCAGCACACCTGCAGTATTACTGTATTACACCCTGTAGGGCCAGCACACCTGTAGTATTACTGTATTACAACCTGTAGGACCAGCACACCTGTAGTATTACTGTATTACACCCTGTAGGGCCAGCACACCTGCAGTATTACTGTATTACACCCTGTAGGGCCAGCACACCTGTAGTATTACTGTATTACACCCTGTAGGGCCAGCACACCTGTAGTATTACTGTATTACAACCTGTAGGGCCAGCACACCTGCAGTATTACTGTATTACACCCTGTAGGGCCAGCACACCTGTAGTATTACTGTATTACACCCTGTAGGGCCAGCACACCTGCAGTATTACTGTATTACACCCTGTAGGGCCAGCACACCTGTAGTATTACTGTATTACACCCTGTAGGGCCAGCACACCTGTAGTATTACTGTATTACACCCTGTGGGGCCAGCACACCTGTAGTATTACTGTATTACAACCTGTAGGACCAGCACACCTGTAGTATTACTGTATTACACCCTGTAGGGCCAGCACACCTGTAGTATTACTGTATTACACCCTGTAGGGCCAGCTCACCTGCAGTATTACTGTATTACACCCTGTAGGGCCAGCACACCTGTAGTATTACTGTATTACACCCTGTAGGGCCAGCACACCTGTAGTATTACTGTATTACACCCTGTGGGGCCAGCACACCTGTAGTATTACTGTATTACAACCTGTAGGACCAGCACACCTGTAGTATTACTGTATTACACCCTGTAGGGCCAGCACACCTGTAGTATTACTGTATTACACCCTGTAGGGCCAGCACACCTGTAGTATTACTGTATTACACCCTGTAGGGCCAGCACACCTGTAGTATTACTGTATTACACCCTGTAGGGCCAGCACACCTGTAGTATTACTGTATTACACCCTGTGGGGCCAGCACACCTGTAGTATTACTGTATTACAACCTGTAGGACCAGCACACCTGTAGTATTACTGTATTACTCACCCGGTAGGGCCAGCACACCTGTAGTATTACTGTATTACTCTTCAGGGCCAGCACACCTGTAGTATTACTGTATTACACCCTGTAGGGCCAGCACACCTGTAGTATTACACCCTATAGGACCAGCACACCTGGAGTATTACTGTATTACTCTGTATTACTAAATAAGGAATTTAGGTTGGAAACTTGTGACAGGGTAGAAACTAGGGTGTTGGTTGTTGTGGAACAGTTGAATAAAAAATTATAATAGCAATAATAGTGTTTAAAAAACATGCTGGTTTATACCACCACAGCAAATTGCAACCGCTAGTTATAATTTGTTTTGCTGTTGCTCTGTTTATTAGCTAGACTAATAAGCGGATCTCATTTGCCAGTGTGCTCTGGGAACATCAACTTACAAAAATGATAACAATTAAAGACGGATACATGCAATTAACAGACATACTGACATTAATTGTAACAGTCAAATAAAACACAATTCTGAAATATAACATAACTTTCTTATACTGACCCATGGACACCAAGGCACCCAAGTGAAACTGATTGGAGTTGTATTGGCATTTACATACTGTTAGCCAGCCCAGTGAACTAGACAACGATTTAAACTACTGCATCAAAGAGTCTCCCCTGTGTGAACTCAGTTGTTTGCGTATTACAAGACTCTGATAGTATGCTGAAACAATATGAACTGATTTATTCCTGAAACTGCTTTCTGCATGAGTCACAAAGTGACAGGTGACTAGGGTTGCACTGGAAACTAGCAGAAACCTGAAAAACATCTCACTTGACCTCTGTGTTTGCTCATCTGTTTAATCTGTGCTAAAGCACAAAAATAATGGCACGAGGCCATATCTGCGGTTTGACGTAGCTTACACCTTTCATCCTCGGATTTGGTTCATCTCTATCGCTGTCTTTTTCTCACTTTAAAAGGCACCACCTATGCATTTTACTGGCTGTTAAAGACTCATCCCAAAGACTATAGTGGAGTGATGGAGGGGAAGGACAGCAAGACACTCAAACTCAGCAAGGTACTGCTACATTAATTAGTTCCGCCATTTTCTTCAACCTCATATCTAATTCATCGACTGTGTTCTGAAGCAGGCCTGTGACCGACCAATAACTCAGTTCTAGTTGTTAACTCAACATTAGCTAGCCTCAGCAATTTTGTATGGGCCGATTTTCAACTGTTTTAATTGTGTTTTCTCGCCCTTGTCGCTTTGTTCAGTTAACGGTGGGTCTGTATGAGTTTGAGGTGACCGTGGATGGCAACGGAGCCCATGGGGAGGGCTATGTGAATGTCACAGTCAAACCAGGTAGGGATTAAACTGACTTAACTCTTATTAACTGTTTCATATTTAACTTTAATAACAACTGTCAACTGTGACATATTAATACTGAAAGGTCAAAGATGACTCACTTGGGTTGTGTTCATTGGACAAACGGAACAAACCAGACTGATACGAGTGTGTCGCAATGTTCATATTTTTAAATGAGCCATATTGAACATGCCCTATAGGTACTGTTCAGTCAATTAGATTGTCTCGCCTGCCTCACAGAGCCCCGAGTAAACAAGCCGCCCGTCGCTGTGGTTTCCCCGAAGTACCAGGAGATCTCCTTGCCAACCAGCTCCACGGTGATCGATGGCAGCCGTGAGTGTAACCGGCTTGATGTGTCTCAATCAAACTAGATAAACGTAGCCCCGATTCTGGTTGACACAGAGGATTTTGTTGCACCTTAGTTAGTCGTTTGTGGATATGAAAACACAGAGTGGCTAGGAGTGTGTTTATTTACAGTGTAGCTCTAAGATACAATAAATAAATACAAAATGATAGATAGACATTATAACTTAGAAACCTTGACGTGTACCACCCTGGGGAATTTGAACATAATCAGTTTCCCTTTTAAAAATAATGACACACTTTATCTTCTGAGGTTTACGTTCAGGGCCAGTCTATAGGCAGGAGGGCCTCATACATGAACTCACGTTTTTGATCTGTTATCATTCCACTTTGTCCATTATCTTCTTTCCCTCCTGTGTGCTGCACCCCTCAGAGAGCACGGACGATGACAAGGTTGTGACGTGGCATTGGGAGGAGGTGAAGGGACCGCTGAGGGAGGAGAAGGTATCCGCAGAAACCCAAATCCTCACCCTAACCGGCCTGGTCCCAGGGAACTACACATTCAGGTATAGATACCCTGGCTTCTCAATAGGCAGCGTGTTACCATGTAGTTACTTTACAGAGAACCTCCACTTTTGTTATTTAGTCAGTGGTCGCATTAGCTTTTGAAAAGGGGTGGAAGCCGAGCTGCGCTCAGGGGACCTGTTTTTATGCCCTGGGCCAGAGGGCTCTCGCTTAGGTTTGACCATCCAGGACTCATTGAATTTGGGCATGGTTATTTTGCTCTGTATTTCAGTTCTTTGGAGATGAAATTATGAAATGACAAAGTGCAGACTCTCTTTTATATATGTGCTGTATGTTTATATTTAACAAATGTGCTGTATGTTGTATGTTTATATTTAACAAATATGTTGTATGTTTATAGTTAACAAATGTGCTGTATGTTTATGTATAAATATTTATCCCCTGTTTCCATAACCCAGTCTGACAGTGACTGACTCCGACGGGGCCCAGAACTCCACCCAGGCCATGCTGTCGGTCAACAAGGCTACCGACTACCGGCCAGCGGCCAACCCCGGCCCCAACGAGGTCATAACCCTGCCGCGAAACTCGGTCACGCTGAACGGCAGCCAGAGCACCGACGACCACGAGCCGCTGGCCTACGAGTGGTCGCTGAGCCCTGAGAGCAAAGGCAAGGTGGTGGAGATGCAGGTGAGGGGGACCAGGCAGGGATGTAGTCTGTCCACCATGCACCTATAGTTAATATAATAACTACCACCAAAAAGGACCATTTACATGTATGCTTTATTGATAGACCGGTGAATGGTTCAGGGGAGGGCTTCATTAGACATGTCTGTCCGACTCAACGCATCGTTCAGCAGTCCAGACCCCTGGATGTGGTGCAGGTGATATGGCACGGTTATTTGTAATCTTGACTCCCTGATGCGTTCTGTGTGTAGGGAGTGAGGACGCCCATTCTGCAACTGTCTGCCATGCAGGAGGGAGACTACACCTTCCAGCTCACCGTCACGGACACAGTGGGACAGCAGGACACCGCCCGGGTCACTGTGATCGTCCAGCCAGGTGAACAGCTAGCATATTAGCAACATGGGTTCAAGGATTCTGGACAACTTATCTGGCACTATATCTGGCACTATATCTGGCACTATATGGCCCAGTACCCCAACCCATGTACCCCATTCATACAAATCCAATGTAAAATAGACAACCTCGGTTGTGAGAAAGTTATGTATCGTCATTGTAGACGAGTTTCCCTCTGCGTACCTTTCTTTTTTCTATACACCATTATGTCAAATTGATGGTCTTTCATCCTATGTCTATATGGGGAATAAATATTTTCTTACTCAAATTTATGGAAACAACTTAATAACTATAAAAATTAAAATGAGCTGAAATTAGAAGTCTCATCAAACACAACATTTTGAGAATAAAATACTCTGTTACTAGGTCCGTGAATAAAATGTTTGGTTTAGCCACTCATATTTTGACTAATTCAATGACATTGTCACTCCTTGAAGGGACATGATGTAGCGGAAACTGATTAGATTCTGTAGATTATAATTAGTTTGTACGGATAGCAACTTCATGTCGAACCATCAAGGTCTATGTTCTCCTGACTGTGTTCCATCCTCCACAGAGAACAACAAGCCCCCAGTAGCAGACGCCGGCCCGGAGAAGGAACTGACCCTGCCTGTGGATCGCACCACCTTGGACGGCAGCAAGAGCACGGACGACCAGAAGATCTCCACCTACCACTGGAAACAGAGCGAGTCAGTACCGACACAAAAACACATATCCTCACCCGGACACTTGTATTTGTATTTAGCAAATAAGTGAAAAACTTGCGCACACATAAATACACACACTTTGGCAAATAACATCCTTCCTGTTTTGTCTGCTTTGAAGTAACACGTTGTTCAGCAAACAGACGTGATACGGTGACGGCGGCTCCTGTTCAGTGCTACATGCAGATTGCTGATAGTCCGGCTGTCTGACTCCCAAGGTGAATCTGTCTCTCTCTCTCCACTCAGGGGCCCAGACGGCGTGAAGATCGAGAACGCCGACAGTGCCATCGCCACAGTGACAGGGCTGCAGGTGGGCCAGTACAAGTTCAGCCTGACCGTGACGGACGAGAGGATGCTGGAGAACACCGTCGTGGTCACCGTCATCGTCCGGGAGGGTAAACGTTGTGTGTTTTTGCCGGACCTGTGTTTCGTATGGTTCCTTTTTTTCCCCTTGTCTATTTGGTTCCAAGTGATTAGAGTTTGTTTCCTAAATCCGTAAAAGTTACATCACAACAAAGATGAATTGTTCGTAGAGAGAGGGAATGAAGTGGTCAGTACTCGTTGTATAAAGTAGAACACAAAACTGTTCTGGTCCTTGTCTCGGCTATTTTACCAAAGATACACACTGGGATCGCCTACCATCAGATTAAAACTAGAAGCCGTTACACTGGACACTGATCGCCAACACGAAACAGTCGGTGTAATGAAAGAAACCTGGTTGAACTTGTCGTTACATCATGCTGACTGCAGTCAGTATTTGACATCCTGTCTGTTGTCAACCACGTCAGTCCTTTGACTGCCCGTTGGAGACAACTGAGAAACGGCACCTTTCATCTGACTGTGGTTGTTTACCAAGTGCATTGCCTGTCATGGCTACAGTTGACCTGTCGTCACGGTAATACTGCCTGTAGGATGATGGGTTGTCACAAAGTTTCCGCAAGTCCAGTTTGCTTTAACCCATTCTGCTGAGACTGTATATAAACTGTTTATATTGTATTGTTTATATTGTAAAAGGGTACAGTTCTGCGCTAGAAATGCATGCCTTATCGAGTCCCATGAATGCACCTGAGATTGCCACACTTCCAAAAGATTTCGCTAACACGTTAAACCGGTCAATGTTGACACACAGGGCTCACTCAAACATTTAGTCAACTGGCAACTGTCACAGAGCCAAAGGTCAATACTCCTTGAAATATGACTCGCACAAACACATCAATATTTCTGAATACTCTTGGCGAGGCAAAGTCGTCAAATGGGTCTCACCTTTTTCTAAACCAGAAAAAGACATGCCCCCAGAAGCCCGGGTCCAGTCCAGCCCGGCCATCACTCTGCCTGTGCGCACCGCGTTCCTGGATGGCTCTCACTCCACGGACGACAAGGGCGGAGTCAGCTACACATGGAGTCGTGATGACAGCAGTCCTGCAGCAGGGGTGAGTCATCTTGGTGGTACTACAACTGGGATATTTACTGACAACAGAATGAAGCGTCAAACACAACAAATATAATGTAATGAAATCGTGCTTATTGTTGTATGTTGTCTTTCGTTTTATTTGGCATTTCTCACAACGAACTGACACACATGATATATATGTGTTTAGTTCGGGAAACCAGTTTTTTAAGTTTTCTTTTAACATGAGTATTGCTTTGTGCGCAGTTTGAAATGGCAATGTTTGACAATTATTACACAATGCAATATTTTTCCTTTGTCATAAGACAATATGTCTTAAAACACTGTCAGTGTCTGAATACACTGACTGTACGTCATTCAAAACACAATAGAGCAGGAGTGAATGAATGCTTTTGTCTTTCCTCCAGGATGTGCTGAATAACTCTGACCACCAGGCGGTGCTGTTTCTCACCAACTTGGTAGAAGGGAAGTACATTTTCACACTGACTGTGACTGACAGCAAGGGCCAGAGCGACACAGATAAAGGGTCTGTGGAGGTCAAACCAGGTCAGTGTGCTCGTTATGAATTAAGTTTTCAAACACACTCACGGCCAGTAACCCTAGACAAAAATTGGTGAAGGTGGAACACCCCCAGAACATAACGTTGCCACCCCCATGCCTCACAGTAGTGGTAGTGTTGTGTTTTAGTTTTTTGCCAAACGTTACTTTGGACTGAACTGCAAGCATTATATCTTGTTCTCATCTGACCATAAAAGTTTTTTCCACATGGCATTAGAATATTCTTTTTTGCAAACACTATGATTTTGAGTTTTATAATGTTATAACGTGTAAATATAGCCGGAAAGGGTTCGATTTTATTTAAATTCCACGGTGTAATGTGACAAATGGTAAGAATTTTGACAGGGTTTGATGATTTTCTATAGGTACTGTCAGTAACTTTCTCCACAATATTGCTTTTCATTCAATCTTTTCAGACTAACGGGAGGAACACTCTATTCAACCCATAAACGCTCACACCAGTAATTAATTGTCTTTACCTTGGATGTCATCCTCTCTGTCAGACGGCTGGCAGCGTGACCTGGTGGAGCTGGTGCTGGAGGTGTCCATTTCCCAGGTGACCCATCGCCAGAGAGACATGCTGCTCCGACAGGTCGGCGTCCTGCTAGGCGTGCTTGACAGCGACATTAGTGTCCGGGAGATCAGCGCCTTCGATGAGCACAGGTCAGCAAATGTCCTCTGTGGGAGAGACGTGTTGGTGGGGGAGACGTGTTGGTGGGGGAGACGTGTTGGTGGGAGAGACGTGTTGGTGGGAGAGACGTGTTGGTGGGAGAGACGTGTTGGTGGGAGAGACGTGTTGGTGGGAGAGACGTGTTGGTGGGAGAGACGTGTTGGTGGGAGAATTTATTCATGTCCTCACAATGAGAACATAATTTTGCTCTCTGCTTGGGTGAATGTTTTCAATGTCTTTTCCCCTCCATTTCGATTTTCTCAGTACCCGTCTGGTGTTCCTGGTGTCTGGGGGTCCAAAACGCCCTCCTCTGTCTGGTCACAGTGTGGCTCTGGGGCTACGCAACAAATTATGCAAACAGAAGAACGACTTCCTGATCTTCAAAGCGCGCCGGGTGGACACAGTTAGTGAGTATTAATACACAGGGATTGAGGAGAGTCGGTGAGTATTGATACACAGGGATAGAGGAGAGTCTGTGAGTATTGATACACAGGGACAGAGGAGAGTCAGTGAGTATTAATACACAGGGACAGAGGAGAGTCTGTGAGTATTAATACACAGGGATAGAGGAGAGTCAGTGAGTATTAATACACAGGGACAGAGGAGAGTCTGTGAGTATTAATACACAGGGACAGAGGAGAGTCTGTGAGTATTAATACACAGGGATAGAGGAGAGTCAGTGAGTATTAATACACAGGGACAGAGGAGAGTCTGTGAGTATTAATACACAGGGACAGAGGAGAGTCTGTGAGTATTAATACACAGGGACAGAGGAGAGTTCGTGAGTATTAATACACATGGATAGAGGAGAGTCAGTGAGTATTAATACACAGGGGCAGAGGAGAGTCTGTGAGTATTAATACACAGGGACAGAGGAGAGTCTGTGAGTATTAATACACAGGGATTGAGGAGTCTGTGAGTATTAATACACAGGGATAGAGGAGAGTCAGTGAGTATTAATACACAGGGATAGAGGAGAGTTCGTGAGTATTAATACACAGGGATAGAGGAGAGTCAGTGAGTATTAATACACAGGGATTGAGGAGTCTGTGAGTATTAATTCACAGGGATAGGGGAGAGTCAGTGAGTATTAATACACAGGGACAGAGGAGAGTCTGTGAGTATTAATACACAGGGATAGAGGAGAGTCAGTGAGTATTAATACACAGGGACAGAGGAGAGTCTGTGAGTATTAATACACAGGGATAGAGGAGAGTCTGTGAGTATTAATACACAGGGATAGAGGAGAGTCAGTGAGTATTAATACACAGGGACAGAGGAGAGTCTGTGAGTATTAATACACAGGGACAGAGGAGAGTCTGTGAGTATTAATACACAGGGACAGAGGAGAGTTCGTGAGTATTAATACACATGGATAGAGGAGAGTCAGTGAGTATTAATACACAGGGAGGAGAGTCTGTGAGTATTAATACACAGGGACAGAGGAGAGTCTGTGAGTATTAGGGATTGAGAGTCTGTGAGTATTAATACACAGGGATAGAGGAGAGTCAGTGAGTATTAATACACAGGGATAGAGGAGAGTCAGTGAGTATTAATACACAGGGATAGAGGAGAGTCTGTGAGTATTAATACACAGGGATAGAGGAGAGTCTGGGATAGAGTGTGAGTATTAATACACAGGGATTGAGGAGTCTGTGAGTATTAATTCACAGGGATAGAGGAGAGTTCGTGAGTATTAATACACAGGGATAGAGGAGAGTCAGTGAGTGTTAATACACAGGGATTGAGGAGTCTGTGAGTATTAATACACAGGGATAGAGGAGAGTCAGTGAGTATTAATACACAGGGATTGAGGAGTCTGTGAGTATTAATACACAGGGATAGAGGAGAGTCTGTGAGTATTAATACACATGGATAGAGGACAGTCAGTGAGTATTAATACACAGGGATAGAGGAGAGTTAGTGAGTATTAATACACAGGGATAGAGGAGAGTCAGTGAGTATTAATACACAGGGATTGAGGAGAGTCTGTGAGTATTAATACACAGGGATAGAGGAGAGTCTGTGAGTATTAATACACAGGGACAGAGGAGAGTCTGTGAGTATTAATACACAGGGACAGAGGAGAGTCTGTGAGTATTAATACACAGGGATTGAGGAGAGTCTGTGAGTATTAATACACAGGGATTGAGGAGAGTCTGTGAGTATTAATACACAGGGATTGAGGAGAGTCTGTGAGTATTGAGGAGAGTCTGTGAGTAATACACAGGGATAGAGGAGAGTCTGTGAGTATTAATACACAGGGACAGAGGAGAGTCTGTGAGTATTAATACACAGGGACAGAGGAGAGTCTGTGAGTATTAATACACAGGGATAGAGGAGAGTCAGTGAGTATTAATACACAGGGATAGAGGAGAGTCAGTGAGTATTAATACACAGGGATTGAGGAGTCTGAGTATTAATACACAGGGATAGAGGAGAGTCTGTGAGTATTAATACACAGGGATAGAGGAGAGTTTGTGAGTATTAATACACAGGGATAGAGGAGAGTCAGTGAGTATTAATACACAGGGATAGAGGACTATCAGTGTACTAAATACAAAGATGATTTCCTAAAGACACTAGAAATGTGGCCTGATGTTTATTGCTCTGCTGTGTCTTTCTCGCCCTGCAGTCTGCCAGTTAAACTGCTCCAGTCATGGGGATTGTGACTCGTTCACACGGACTTGTGTCTGTCACCCCTTCTGGATGGAGAATTTCATCAAAACACAGCTGTGGGACCTGGAGAGTAACTGTGGTAAGGAGCAGAGTGGAGGAAACGGACATTACACATTAGGGTTCTGTACATGTCACATGACTGCCCGAATGTACGGTAACACAGTGTAAAGAACCATGTTCAAGATGGTATGAACGGGAATGACCACGAATATCTAAGATTTGACTAACTACTTGAAGACATTTTTTTAAGTCTGTCTCTTTGTACACAATTCTCTCACTCAGGGACAACAGGGTCAAGCTAGTATGAGGGCATCGCCAGAGGGTTAGGCTAGTGTGAGGGCATCACCAGAGGGTTAGGCTAATATTAGGGCATCACCAGAGGGTGTGGCTAGTGTGAAGGCATCACCAGAGGGTTAGGCTAGTGTGAGGGCATCACCAGAGGGTTAAGCTAGTGTGAGGGCATCACCAGAGGGTTAGGCTAGTGTGAGGGCATCACCAGAGGGTTAGGCTAGTGTGAGGGCATCACCAGAGGGTTAGGCAAGTGTGAGTGCATCACCAGAGGGTTAGGCTAGTATTAGGGCATCACCAGAGGGTTAGGCTAGTGTGAGGGCATCACCAGAGGGTTAAGCTAGTGTGAGGGCATCACCAGAGGGTTAAGCTAGTGTGAGGGCATCACCAGAGGGTTAGGCTAGTGTGAGGGCATCACCAGAGGGTTAGGCTAATATTAGGGCATCACCAGAGGGTTTGGCTAGTGTGAGGGCATCACCAGAGGGTTAGGCTAGTGTGAGGGCATCACCAGAGGGTTAAGCTAGTGTAAGGGCATCACCAGAGGGTTAGGCTAATATTAGGGCATCACCAGAGGGTTTGGCTAGTGTGAAGGCATCACCAGAGGGTTAGGATAGTGTGAGGGCATCACCAGAGGGTTAGGCTAGTGTGAGGGCATCACCAGAGGGTTAGGCTAGTATTAGGGCATCACCAGAGGGTTAGGCTAGTGTGAGGGCATCACCAGAGGGTTAGGCTTGTGTGAGGGCATCACCAGAGGGTTAGGCTAGTGTGAGGGCATCACCAGAGGGTTAGGCTAGTATTAGGGCATCACCAGAGGGTTAGGCTAGTGTAAGGGCATCACCAGAGGGTTATGCTAGTGTGAGGGCATCACCAGAGGGTTAAGCTAGTGTGAGGGCATCACCAGAGGGTTAGGCTAGTGTGAGGGCATCACCAGAGGGTTAGGCTAATATTAGGGCATCACCAGAGGGTTTGGCTAGTGTGAAGGCATCACCAGAGGGTTAGGCTAATATTAGGGCATCACCAGAGGGTGTGGCTAGTGTGAAGGCATCACCAGAGGGTTAGGCTAGTGTGAGGGCATCACCAGAGGGTTAAGCTAGTGTGAGGGCATCACCAGAGGGTTAGGCTAGTGTGAGGGCATCACCAGAGGGTTAGGCTAGTGTGAGGGCATCACCAGAGGGTTAGGCAAGTGTGAGTGCATCACCAGAGGGTTAGGCTAATATTAGGGCATCACCAGAGGGTTTGGCTAGTGTGAGGGCATCACCAGAGGGTTAGGCTAGTATTAGGGCATCACCAGAGGGTTAGGCTAGTGTGAGGGCATCACCAGAGGGTTAAGCTAGTGTGAGGGCATCACCAGAGGGTTAAGCTAGTGTGAGGGCATCACCAGAGGGTTAGGCTAGTGTGAGGGCATCACCAGAGGGTTAGGCTAATATTAGGGCATCACCAGAGGGTTTGGCTAGTGTGAGGGCATCACCAGAGGGTTAGGCTAGTGTGAGGGCATCACCAGAGGGTTAAGCTAGTGTAAGGGCATCACCAGAGGGTTAGGCTAATATTAGGGCATCACCAGAGGGTTTGGCTAGTGTGAAGGCATCACCAGAGGGTTAGGATAGTGTGAGGGCATCACCAGAGGGTTAGGCTAGTGTGAGGGCATCACCAGAGGGTTAGGCTAGTATTAGGGCATCACCAGAGGGTTAGGCTAGTGTGAGGGCATCACCAGAGGGTTAGGCTAGTGTGAGGGCATCACCAGAGGGTTAGGCTAGTGTGAGGGCATCACCAGAGGGTTATGCTAGTGTGAGGGCATCACCAGAGGGTTAAGCTAGTGTGAGGGCATCACCAGAGGGTTAGGCTAGTGTGAGGGCATCACCAGAGGGTTAAGCTAGTGTGAGGGCATCACCAGAGGGTTAGGCTAGTGTGAGGGCATCACCAGAGGGTTAGGCTAGTGTAAGGGCATCACCAGAGGGTTAGGCTAGTATTAGGGCATCACCAGAGGGTTAGGCTAGTGTGAGGGCATCACCAGAGGGTTAAGCTAGTGTGAGGGCATCACCAGAGGGTTAGGCTAGTGTGAGGGCATCACCAGAGGGTTAGGCTAATATTAGGGCATCACCAGAGGGTTTGGCTAGTGTGAGGGCATCACCAGAGGGTTAGGCTAGTGTGAGGGCATCACCAGAGGGTTAAGCAAGTGTGAGGGCATCACCAGAGGGTTAGGCTAATATTAGGGCATCACCAGAGGGTTTGGCTAGTGTGAAGGCATCACCAGAGGGTTAGGATAGTGTGAGGGCATCACCAGAGGGTTAGGCTAGTGTGAGGGCATCACCAGAGGGTTAGGCTAGTATTAGGGCATCACCAGAGGGTTAGGCTAGTGTGAGGGCATCACCAGAGGGTTAGGCTTGTGTGAGGGCATCCCCAGAGGGTTAGGCTAGTGTGAGGGCATCACCAGAGGGTTAGGCTAGTATTAGGGCATCACCAGAGGGTTAGGCTAGTGTAAGGGCATCACCAGAGGGTTAGGCTAGTATTAGGGCATCACCAGAGGGTTAGGCTAGTGTGAGGGCATCACCAGAGGGTTAAGCTAGTGTGAGGGCATCACCAGAGGGTTAGGCTAGTGTGAGGGCATCACCAGAGGGTTAGGCTAATATTAGGGCATCACCAGAGGGTTTGGCTAGTGTGAAGGCATCACCAGAGGGTTAGGCTAGTGTGAGGGCATCACCAGAGGGTTAGGCTAGTATTAGGGCATCACCAGAGGGTTAGGCTAGTGTAAGGGCATCACCAGAGGGTTAGGCTAGTATTAGGGCATCACCAGAGGGTTAGGCTAGTGTGAGGGCATCACCAGAGGGTTAGGCTAGTGTGAGGGCATCACCACAGGGTTGGGCTAGTGTGAGGGCATCACCAGGGGGTTAGGCTAGTGTGAGGGCATCACCAGGGGGTTAGGCTAGTGTGAGGGCATCACCAGGGGGTTAGGCTAGTGTGAGGGCATCACCACAGGGTTATATTGACCCCTCTTGCAAAAGTCGATTCGAAAGCTTTGTGACATAACAGTTAGCATTTGGAAAACAAATGTCCTGTCACAACAATATTACCTCCAATCAATCCTGATACAGACCAAAGACATTTTATGTGATTCATGTCTGTCGTAGGTTTTGAAGTTCACCTTTTATCACACCTCCATTGACGGCTCATGGTCTTACTGCACAAGCCGACAAGATGTATTTGGAAGTCATACCTCACAACTTATGGCTCATGTCGTTTCCCTTTTTCAGAATGGAGCGTGCTGTATGTTACCATAGCGTCATTCATGATTGTGGTGGCCTTGGCAACCGTTCTCTGGGGTATGGTGTGTTGCTGCCGCAGGTGAGAGTGACACCAACGATGTGAATGCTTTTGGAAGCGGGTGGTGCAGCTTTTTTATTGCACTACATCGGACAAAAGAAATGTACATGAGAATGTGTGTTTTAACAGACGTAAAGGCAAAGGGCGTCACAAGTGCAAAAGCCGCTACAAGATGCTTGATGGCGAAGAGCAGGAAGGTCTGGAACTGCACCCACCCCGGGCTGGTAACTCTTTAGATATATCTAGACTAGATAGGGTACAATTTCTGCTGAAATTGTGATGTGTGCTTGCTGCCACCCGAAGTCGACTGTGTACTGTTATCAACTGCCAATGTCCAGTTATACGTTTAAAAGTATGTACAATATATAAGGGAGATAACAATATGTAAGCATAGTAACCTGCCAATTAACCAGCATAATAACCTGCCTATTAAACAGCATAGTAACCAGCAAATTAAACAGCACAATAACGTTCCTATTAACCAGCATTATAAACTGCCTAATAAACAGCATGTAACCTGCCTATTAAACAGCATGTAACCTGCCTATAGTACAGCATGTAACCTGCCTATAGTACAGCATGTAACCTGCTTATTCATTATCATGCAAACCTGCCTATTCAACAGCATGTAACCTGCCTATTAAACAGCATAAAACCTGCCTGTTAAACAGCATAAAACCTGCCTATTAAACAGCATAATAACCTGTCTATTATATAGCATGTAACCTGCCTATAGTACAGCATGTAACCAGCCTATTAAACAGCATGTAACCAGCCTATTAAACAGCATGTAACCAGCCTATTAAACAGCATGTAACCAGCCTATTAAACAGCATGTAACCTGCCTATTAATTAGCATGTAACCTGCCTATTAAACTCCATAATAACCTGCCTTTTAAGCAGCATGTAACCAGCATGTAACCTGCCCATAGTACATCATAATAACCTGCCTTTTAAGCAGCATGTAACCTGCCTATAGTACAGCATGTAACCTGCCTATAGTACATCATAATAACCTGCCTTTTAAGCAGCATGTAACCTGCCTATAGTACAGCATGTAACCTGCATATTAAACAGCATGTAACCTGCCTATAGTACAGCATGTAACCTGCATATTAAACAGCATGTAACCTGCCTATAGTACAGCATGTAACCTGCCTATAGTACAGCATGTAACCTGCCTATGGTACAGCATGTAACCTGCCTATAGTACAGCATGTAACCTGCATATTAAACAGCATGTAACCTGCCTATTATACTGCATGTAACCTGCCTATTATACTGCATGTAACCTGCCTATTATACAGCATGTAACCTGCCTATAGTACATCATAATAACCTGCCTTTTAAGCAGCATGTAACCAGCCTATTATACAGCATGTAACCTGCCTATAGTACAGCATGTAACCTGCCTATTATACAGCATGTAACCTGCCTATTATACAGCATGTAACCTGCATATTATACAGCATGTAACCTGCCTATTAACAAACATAGCAACCTGCCTATTAAGCAGCATTGTAACCAGCCTTTTAACCAACCTAGTAACCTATTAAACAGCATTGCAACCTGCCTAGTTGTTTTAGTGAGCCTACACAAACAGTACTGGCTAGCTAGTTAGTTTGCAAACTAACAAAAGTTGTTTGAATACAATCTACCCAGTGATGGAGCATACACATACAAGAGTAACGTTGTTGTTTGATGTATGCATACACTTACAGTAGTAGCTAACGCTAGATAGCGCGCTAACGCTAGCTAACAAGCTAACGTTAGCTGTTTCAATGTATACATACACTTACAGGAGTGGCTAACGCTAGCTAGCGTGCTAACGCTAGCTAACATGCTAACGTGTAAACAGAGACCCAGAGAAAGAACTTACCCATTGGACATACAGCAGCAGTGTCTGTGGCTGTTGCCTGGGAGTGTCTTTGGCTGTAGCCAGGCAACTATGCCTTTGTCAGGAGGAACAGCTGTTCTCATCGATATCAGAGCGCGCTGCCTCCTCCCCCCCGCCCCTTCCAGAATGTTCCTACTATTTAGTCTGTGTCAGATGAATAGGATTCAGGCATGGTCATATACTTTTAGCTCTACTAACCAGAGTTTTACTCACACAGTTTAATTACATCATGAGAATCCTAAGAACCAGGCCTACATTTTGATATATAATATGTATATGTAACCCCAGAAATGTAGGCGCTATCACAATTTACAAACGACCAATAAAACACCAAAAATCGCTTTCAAGTTAGTGTAGAAAATCACCGTTTCAATGGACGTCTATGGGGAGGCGCAAGTTGGAAACAAAAGAACATAACGAAATCAATATTTATGTTACAGCTTATATTTGAACATTTTCAGTGACAGCACAAATAGCTGAACGTTTTGATATGCCATTTGTGTGTAAAGGGTTGAAACTCAGGCAGCAGTAGCAGTTTATAAATGTTCTCTACATTTTATGCTGAACGGGCTTTCTCACTCTAGTTTTGAAGATTCCGTCAATGTATTTCAATGGGGATTAATTAGTGACAATATCGTTAATATTTCGTAAACTACATAACGAAACCTTCTACAAAACAATGCCAACTAAATAGAGTTCGGGACGCACATTTTGACACCATTTTTTGTCCATCTAGTGCAAAAACTGTGGGAGGAGTAGGCGGGGACAAAATTGATATAATAATAATAATATATATGTGAGATTACAATATGTGTCCTTGACCATAGTCAAGCACACATAATAATAATATATATGTGAGATTACAATATGTGTCCTTGACCATAGTCAAGCACACATAATAATAATAATATATATGTGAGATTACAATATGTGTCCTTGACCATAGTCAAGCACACATAAATAACACACAAAACCGCGAGGTAATGTAGGGGCTCAACCAAACTAAAATTGGTGTCAAAAGTCCCACATTGTCCCTTTCCAATACAGTCTGGAAGCTTGTAGAGAATAGTTCCATATACAGCGCCCAAGGAGCTAACAGTCACACAGCGCCCACCACCCAATCGAACGCCTTATAACAGGAGCTAACAGTCACACAGCGCCCAATCAAACGCCTTATAACAGGAGCTAACAGTCACACAGCGCCCAATCAAACGCCTTATAACAGGAGATAACAGTCACACAGCGCCCAATCAAACGCCTTATAACAGGAGCTAACAGTCACACAGCGCCCAATCAAACGCCTTATAACAGGAGCTAACAGTCACACAGCGCCCAATCAAACGCCTTATAACAGGAGCTAACAGTCACACAGCGCCCAATCAAACGCCTTATAACAGGAGCTAACAGTCACACAGCGCCCAATCAAACGCCTTATAACAGGAGCTAACAGTCACACAGCGCTTAACCAAACGCCTTATAACAGGAGCTAACAGTCACACAGCGCCCAATCAAACGCCTTATAACAGGAGCTAACAGTCACACAGCGCCCAATCAAACGCCTTATAAAGGAGCTAACAGTCACACAGCTCCCAATCAAACGCCTTATAGCAGGAGCTAACAGTCACACAGCGCTTAACCAAACGCCTTATAACAGGAGCTAACAGTCACACAGCGCCCAATCAAACGCCTTATAACAGGAGCCAACAGTCACACAGCGCTTAACCAAACGCCTTATAACAGGAGCTAACAGTCACACAGCGCCCAATCAAACGCCTTATAACAGGAGCTAACAGTCACACAGCGCCCAATCAAACGCCTTATAACAGGAGCTAACAGTCAGACTAGGCACAGTATTTTAAATAGAAGCTTTAGGAGAATCATTTTTCCCTCGTAGTCACTGGAATTTTCCCAGTAGCATGTAGCATAGCTCCTTCGTTGACACTGGCAATGGTTATTTATTCTGCCCTTTTGCTTGAGAGTAGCTATAGCTGACGTTGATGTAGGAAGTCAGGACCAATAACACAACCAATTTGTCACCTCACCAGGCCGGATGAAGCCAGCTCCTGCCCCATCATCTTCTGCCCTCATGCACTCCGACTCTGACCTGGACAGTGATGACGGGCAGGGAGGGGTCCCGTGGACGGACCGTGAGAGGGGACAGCTCCTGCGACCACAAAACGGAAGCCTGAGAAACGGACAGGGTCCCGCAAGGAGCAAAAAGCAACGAGAGGAGCTGCTATAGCAACAGGGCCGGGCGTCGCCCCTCCTTACCCTTTAATCCCACACATTCACTCTAGATTTTCTCCGCCACACGAGCCCTGCACCTTCCCACCCACAAACTCTAAAGAACATGTAGCAGGAGTGGAGTGGCGGAGTGGAGTGGAGGAGTGGAACACACGTATTGGACATGGGGGGTTTAGCCACTCAAACCCATACTCGGACCTCTGTGTCTACACTAAGCCAATAGGAAGGAGATTCATGTGAAGTTACGCACTGTTCACTCCTGAGACAGAGAGAATGTTGCCCCTCACTACTAGTGAAGACCAGCATGATCGATCCCTTCAGACAGGAGCTGTACGTTATTGTCATGTAAACTACATGCGTGTGAACTACATGAGATCTGAGCCTGTCTCTGACACAAAGTTTGTTTATGATGCACATCTCTTTCCAGGCTGATCGACAGACACTCTTCCAGGTCGTGGTAGTGTTGGCAAGTACCCAGTGCTGGCATATACTGAAATAACATGTTACAAATTGTTACAATATGGCTGACTTTCACACACAACCAATAGCCCAAAGCTCTATGTCTGTGCAAAAGAGTCTGGTGGACAATGTGTTTTGTTTGAATGTTTGGTGGTCAGGTCTGCATGAGCCACTGTTGTTTTGTGTGCCCAAGGCGTTAATGCGTTTGGACATTGTGCCGAAGCATATTGTATCTCAGAAGGGTTGTGCGTTTGTTTGCTGGCAGAGGATCCCAAGAGATAGTGTTTCTTTCCAAGCGCCAGTCCTAATACTGTGTACATACACTGGATGTCTCAGACAGAGTGTTGGTGCTATCAAGACCATTTGGAAAACTCTGATTCACTGGGGGGGGTGGTGTAGAGCTTTATATTCATTCTTTCTGATTGTTTTCAAGTTGGAGTTTTAGAGTTGCAGTTGTCTTGAAAGCACTTGTAGATAATGATGATAATGACAGATTGGGAAGATGGGGAAATGCTTCCTACTCACCTCAGACATTAATGATTGCAGAAACCCAGAATACCACTTTAGGTCAGGTCTGTATTAGGATTTATTTTAGTCATTAATTTTAATTCTGATGCACTTTGTTTTTCACGCTAACACTGCTTCTTTCTGTTTGTACCTCCACTATGCTCGCACTGGCTGCTAACTGAAAAAATGTCAATCAGGAATTGATTCAGTTCAGCAATAGATAGGTCGACTCCATTTGCCCAACACATACCTCTTCCAAACTTGAGTGGTGGTTGGTGTCACTTTGCATGTTGATTTCTGTGAACCTGAACTTGAGTTTGACTTGAGTTTTTTTGGTTGTTGAATGTTTAAGAGAAAAGCCTCTGAACTAATTGGAGGAAAGCTCTGTGAAATAAGCAATCATTTTTCCCCAAATCAGTCTCAGTGCAAGTCATCTCATGCTGTTGTTCAATTTCACTAGTCGAGCACATTTATGACAGATTGGCAGCAAGCATTTTGGGACACAAAGTTCTTCGGGAAGTCAGACAGGCAAGAGCCACAAAATGAAGGGATTCTGTGTTGATTTATTTGTTAAGTAACAATTTTTTTGTGAAGGATTCCACTCACTATGTGACCTGACCTGATGCAACTGGATAATCTCTAAATTAAAATAAACTGTTTAAAATCTTTATTTTGTCAAGACTCCCGAAGTGTTTCCAGCTAGTGCTAATTGATCTGGTGACTTCGCCTAAATAACTGCTGTTTATTACTGACAAATAAAGTTCATTCATGTTTTAAGGTCACTATTGGGAACAGAATGCAACTGAATACATTACTAACTACACAGCGATCAATGATATTGCCTTTTACATATTTGACATTGTCTTTTAGGACCGACCGTTACGGTTTGTGGCTCTTTAGTGCTCCATTACACTAATTGATGAGAAGCGTCCTCAGATCATGATTGCCGTCTGTGGTCTCATTACTGGTGTTTTGCCTGCTTGGCTTTGATCTCTATAGACTAGGAGGACTCTAGTGTGTTGGTCAGATTAATCACTTCACTCCTCAGTCTTTCTGAGTGTTGAGCAAATCGCTAAGATTAAATATTTTAAAATATATAAAATATAGTCGGTGGGCTCAGACACATTTAACATATTTTATTGCATCAGTTCTGATCAGCGATGGTTGTTCTGTATCAGTTCAGTTCTGAATCATAATACGTTGTGGAGATGAAAGATGCTGTATACACTGATAAGCAAAAACACCTGCCGAATATAATGTGATGGACCTCTGCGTGCCGCCAAAAGAGCGCCGACCTGCCGACGCACAGACTCTTAAACACCCCTGAAGGTGTCCTGTGTTCCAACACCAATGTATTAGCAGCAGATCGTTTAAGTTGACTAAGTTGTGAGGTGGAGCTGCCGTGGATCAGATTTGTAAGTTCAACACGTCCCACTGATGCTCAATCGGATTGATGTCTGGGGATGATAGAGGCCAGGGCAACACCTTGAACTCTTCATCATGTTCCTCAAATCGTTACCAAATAATGTGTGCAGTGTGGCAGGGCACATTATCCTGCTGGAAGAGGCCACTGCCATCAGGGAATACCGTTGACTTAAGGGGTGTGCCTGGTCTGCTATGATGTTTAGGCAGGTGGCACGTGTCAAATTGACATCCACATGACAGCGTGGACCACACGGAATAGCCTTCGTTTCCATCTAACATCAATAGACTTGGTTGACTGTCCCTTTAATGGTCCCCAGCTCAAGGTGCACCTACAGTATTAAATGATCTTCTTGATATGTCACACCTGTCAAGTGGATGGATTATTTTGGCAATCCGAGGAAAGATAGGCCTACAGATTTTGGAATATTTGCAGGATATTGTATTATAGCTGATGAAATGAGACCAACACATTGTATGTTGCTTTAACCTTATTTCAGTCTTCGTATGTGAAACCAAGCTAGACTTAAGTTGTGAACTGTCCACTTGTGGTGCGGCTGAGGCGTGAAGTGAATATGTTAGTCAATAAAGAAACATATTACCAGATATATAATGTCATATCAGCCAACTGTCACACAGATGGGGTCGTATCGTGTTAAGAACAATTATATATATATGGGCAATTACAACTTAGAGCATTGAATAGGAAACATTTCATAATAAAAGGAAGGAAAGATGTTGTGTCTGTTTTTCATTTATCTTGCACTCTCTCTCTCTTCTCCTTATAAGGCAAAGTAATGGTTGGGTGAGTGAGGGCGGAAGCGCCGCGTGGTGGCTGCTGAGAACTACCACACTCATACCGGAAGTACAGCTCATACCGGAAGTATAGGCGTAGCAGCACTCGGTCTCGCTATAGCCACCGACATACTGTTCGTGTTGATCCTAGACGTAATCAGTGCCTGTCCAATTTAGCAGGTAAGGATGGCGTTTTGTAACTCGGTGAACCTATGTGCGTTTTATTGCATTAATTTTAAATTACTTTTTTTATTTGTGCACAAGAAGTCCTAATGTCATAATCTGCGCCCTGGTGGTGTTGTAGTTAATCACTCCGAAATTATAGATATGATTCCTGGTAATTGATTGATTGCTGGCTGTGTAATGTACGAGCTAAACTGCATTCAATTATGCACTATTGTGATATTTTTTATTTATTTCGGTCATTTAAAGACGCAACCCACAGAAGTAGTTCTTCATTTTTGCACCTGACTATGTAGGGTAGTGCAAGAAAATACAGGAAATGCCGAGAGACAGACGAGGGAGGAGATTCAGGCCGTTTAGGCAGAACAGCAACATCATTATATAAACGAATAACCTGGTAATGCTGTGTTATTGTTGTTAGCTTAGCTAACATTAACCAACCCAGACTGTGTTATCGTTAGCTCTTCTATTGTAGCTAAATCTAACATGTTGGCTCCTCGGCCGACTCCCAATCCCATTATAATCGACGTGTGTGTGTTGTGTGTAATGATTTGCATTGCCTCCCTAGCATGCCGGGATTGTAAGAAACATTATTGACCTCCATAATCTGTATCTATGGTCCTGAATAGCGGTAGTGCAAGATCAGTCGTTCATTTGCGGATGTCCTTCAATATAACGAGCTTAAGCCGGATATATATGTTCCCTATGCAGGAAAGTTTCCTATTGGGGAATTGGAGGATATCCAGCTGTCCTAGCTGCAGTGCGCAATTATAATACATGTATTCCTTCTTTGCAAATTACCCCTAGAGCACTGTTTACCCGCACTGTTTATCCATTTTCCATGCAAGCCAAACAAGTTGACCCACCCCAGCACTAGACCAAGACCTAGATTGAGTCATATATGGCAACAAGGAAGAAATATAAGTTAAACCAAGCCTGTTGGCTCAGGTCAAGCAGGCAGCTGGACCTTTGCTGTTTTAGGGTTATGGGTAAATACAGAGTCCATTGAAACATTTTTTATAACTGTGTGCCTATGTGCCAGTCAAGTGTTTTGGACATCAGAAATACAGGCACATCCAAAAATGCCTGCAAAGTAACAGCTAAGCAACAGGACTGGAAACATTCATGTTAGTTTCTTGTTTGTTATCAATGAAATATATAGCTATTCCAATAAGTGAGATAAATGAACACATTTGGCAGGTCACAAGCACTGGTTTCTCTGGGCAGATGATATGTGAGGAAATTAGCCCAAATGAATTGAGCAATATGGAATGCATGTAAATAAGGGGACTGTGGGTTTATATTCAGCTGAGAGACACTTTAATGAAGCAAGTATCTATTATGGTATGTCAGCCTCCAGGGTGTGTGTCAGTGCTCCTAATACTGCAGGGGCATTTTACAGCGTTTGTGGAGTGAACCCTTAGGTCTTCATATTACTGCTGTTGTATTTTTATTGTGTTTGGTTGGTGTGACGCAATATGGGTGGGGAGGATTGCTCAATGGTTGGGACAGAGGTGACTCAAGGCATACGACAGTGGGTAGATCCAGGTGTGTTATCTGCATTCCTGTCCTGAGCGGGTCTTGACATGTAATGAACAATGAGAGTAGAGTCTGAGGGAAAAGGTCTACTCCAGTAAAATCACAAGGAATGAAACCAACCAAATTATTCTATATGAGTGTTAATGCAATGTCAACTTGCCTAAACTATTGACTGAATTTGGTACCAGCCCCAATCTTGATTTAGCTGTTAAAAACTCACCAGTGGTTCTATTGACTACTGGGACCGTGGTTTCTGGTGATTTCTTTATGGTGAACGATCTATTCAAGCCAGAGGAACTCAGCTGACGTGCTTTCTCTCTCCAGGTATGGCAGAGTTGGCAAGTCTGGTGCAGCGGCTGGAGTTGGCTGTGGGTCGCCTGGAGGCGGTGTCAGGGGGTGGGGCCAGCAGCGGTGGGAGTGGCTCTCCTGGAGGTAACATAAGATGCCTTTTATTGTATATTTTGGCCGTTTCACATAACACAATGTGACTGACCTCTAGTCATGTGGGAATACATTTATATGTGTCTTTGGCAACTAGCCTCTAGCCATGTGGGTATACATTAATATGTATCTTTGGCAACTAGCCTCTAGCCATGTGGGTATACATTTATATGTATCCTTGGCAACTAGCATCTAGCCATGTGGGTGTATATTTATATGTATCTTTGGCAACTAGCCTCTAGCCATGTGGGTATACATTTAAATGTATCTTTGGCAACTAGCCTCTAGCCATGTGGGTATACATTTATATGTATCCTTGGCAACTAGCATCTAGCCGTGTGGGTATACATTTATATGTATCCTTGGCAACTAGCATCTAGCCATGTGGGTATACATTTATATGTATCCTTGGCAACTAGCCTCTAGCCATGTGGGTATACATTTATATGTATCCTTGGCAACTAGCATCTAGCCGTGTGGGTATACATTTATATGTATCCTTGGCAACTAGCATCTAGCCATGTGGGTATACATTTATATGTATCTTTGGCAACTAGCCTCTAGCCATGTGGGTATACATTTAAATGTGTCTTTGGCAACTAGCATCTAGCCATGTGGGTATACTTTTGTATGTGTCTTTGGCAACTAGCCTCTAGCCATGTGGGTATATATTTAAATGTATCTTTGTCAACTAGCATCTAGCCATGTGGGTATACTTTTGTATGTATCTTTGGCCCCTAAGCATCTGTGTACACATATATGTATCTTTGGCAACTAGCCTCTAGCCATGTGGGTATACTTTTATACAAATATTTGGCCCTTAACTATCAGGGTACACATATGTATCTTTGGCCACCTGCCTCTACCCATCGGTGTAAATCTCAAATTATTCCACACTCACCCACCATTTGTCCTCTTTTATAGATTTGGATAGATACACACTGCACACTTGTGGCGTCTCATTAATGCATCAGCATGTTTGGCGTTCATTGACAAATGTTATGTTTTGATAGAGGAAGTCCATTTTTTCTTCATTAATATCATATTCCTGATGGGTGGATGAGTCATGTGATCCTTAATGCCTGCCTCACCAAGTTTATGATGAGGCAAACCAGCTATAGAGGGTTGTCTCAATGTTGAGTCATCTATAGATCTCGACGGCTCTTTCTCAACTATATTGGGCAGGAGAGCCCCCCCGTGAGTATCTTATTGTCTTGCGAAGGTAGAGGCTAAAATAACTCATTGACATTGTATTGACACCCCAGAATCTACTACAAAGCAGAATCAATGAGCTAGCCAGCTAAGATGGAAAAGCTTGACATGCATGTGGTCAGCTGGACCCAACAACAATATCCCATCTCTATGTTTAGCTGTCTGAATGACGCCAAACATGGAAATAGATTTCTAGTGGTCGTTTAAAGTCATCTGTGCATTGTGGTAAGCCCCCCAGCAACCATGAGGAAACATCCAGAATGCCAGTGTTGTCATAGTCTGGTTTACTCAGGTAATGGATTCGGATTAGAACATGACTCACGCGCTGAACAAACATTATGGTGGAACGTTGGTCTCTGACAAGTCTCCCTGTTGTTGGCAGTTGTATCGGCGTACGTGGAGGCCTACGATGGCATCATCACCGGCGCCGTCGCCCAGTACCTCACCCTCAGCCAGCAGATAGGGGGCGACGTTCAGAAGCATGTAAGTTGAATTGCACTAGAGAGGAAATCGATGTCATGCAATGTCCCTCCCCCCCGTTTGCTTTCATGCTTGTGGTCGAACGTGTTTAGGATGCAATAACCGCCAGCCTTTTCTTCCTCTTTCAGGCGGACATGATGAAGCAGGCGTTCTCTTGTCAGAGACAGCTTCTGGTCACTGCCTCCTGCTCCCAGAAGCCCACTGATGTACGTCCCCTTAACCTTACCATTATTTACACAGCCTACGTTGATATAATTATATAAGTGACCAATTAGCTGACAGTTTGCCAGATCATCTGCGGTGTTGTAATTGGGTCAACTGATTGCAATGTCGAAGAATGTCTTTATGGCCATATTGTCGTTGTCAGTGAAACTGAACTCGGAAAACAGCAAAGGTATTTTGGTGTCAATTGCCTTTCGCTAATGTTTTCCTATTTCCGGATGGTCCAAGGATTTCATAGGTCAAATTAGGAGTTTGCCGCTCCCACTTTTATTGTCTGTTATTACGGCAGTTGGGTTATTTTGTCTACAATAGCTGACGCATATGAGCTTTAATGTCATTGTGACTTGAATGTGATTATTTCCCCCGTTAGGCAGCCCTGTCTGCCCTCCTGAATGTGATTATTTCCCGTTAGGCAGCCCTGTCTGCCCTCCTGAATGTGATTATTTCCCGTTAGGCAGCCCTGTCTGCCCTCCTGATGTGATTATTTCTCCTGTTAGGCAGCCCTGTCTGCCCTCCTGATGTGATTATTTCTCCTGTTAGGCAGCCCTGTCTGCCCTCCTGATGTGATTATTTCTCCTGTTAGGCAGCCCCGTCTGCCCTCCTGATGTGATTATTTCGCCTGTTAGGCAGCCCCGTCTGCCCTCCTGAATGTGATTATTTCCCGTTAGGCAGCCCCGTCTGCCCTCCTGAATGTGATTATTTCCCGTTAGGCAGCCCCGTCTGCCCTCCTGAATGTGATTATTTCCCGTTAGGCAGCCCCGTCTGCCCTCCTGAATGTGATTATTTCCCGTTAGGCAGCCCCGTCTGCCCTCCTGAATGTGATTATTTCCCGTTAGGCAGCCCCGTCTGCCCTCCTGAATGTGATTATTTCCCGTTAGGCAGCCCCGTCTGCCCTCCTGAATGTGATTATTTCCCGTTAGGCAGCCCCGTCTGCCCTCCTGAATGTGATTATTTCCCGTTAGGCAGCCCCGTCTGCCCTCCTGAATGTGATTATTTCCCGTTAGGCAGCCCTGTCTGCTCTCCTGAATGTGATTATTTCCCCCGTTAGGCAGCCCTGTCTGCTCTCCTGGCGCCCGTGTCCAAAGTGATCCAGCAGGTGCAGACGTTCCGTGAGCAGAACCGTTCCTCACCACTCTTCAACCACCTGTCAGCCGTCAGCGAGAGTGTGCCCGCCCTGGGCTGGGTCGCCATGGTGAGTGGGAAGAACTCCCTGCTAGCGGAGAGTGTGTGTGTCTGTATGACTGGGTATGTGGGGGCGGTGTGTAATTGCTCTTAAACAAACCCGTCTTTCAGTCAAGAGTACAGTAGCCGTCTTGACACTTTCTAGTGAAATGCTAACCGAATAGTCCCAAGTGCGTCAGTGTTGAAACTTTGGAATTCTGATTAGTAACTTTGTTCATGAATGTTAATGAGAACTCTGCTAGAAACGGATGAATAGTGAACGGAGACCAAGCTATGCTTTGGTATGTTTGTAGACGCAACACACTCAGATCCTGTAATCTGTTGTGAACCAGCTGTGTCTGCGCGGTGCTCTCCATAAAGGAGAACGTAACGTTCCTTCAACGTACACTCTGTTTCAGGCCCCTATGCCAGGCCCCTATGTGAAGGAGATGCAGGATGCTGCCCAGTTCTACACCAACCGGGTTCTTAAGGACTACAAGGAGAAGTGAGTAACATCTGCGCTGCGCCTGTTTCTCCTTAAACTGTTTTACAACTTCCTGTCTGTAGTTGAGCTTCTCATTACCACCAGTTGTCAGCGATATTTAGTGGCAGCTTGTGTTTCCCAACACAAAGTTTAGCTACTGAAGTCCTCACTTGTCCTCTTGTCCTCACCTCAGATATTACCTCAATATATGTTTTTTAAATAAAAAGTGAAGATGTTTTTTAGTTTGACGAAAGTAGGTTTATTAGATTTAAACTTGGCTCTCGCTGCTGCATTGTGGACTATAACTTATTTGCCCATGTTAAACGCACGTAGATGATGAACCTAATGCAGGAGGTATTTACAGGCAAGTTTGCAAAGTCTCCATATAAAATGAATGTTAATGCTAAATAAGGGCCTTTTCTTACTTTGAGAGTTAACCTGCTACAACTGATGGCTTAAAAACAATATCTCGTAACGGTCATGTTATTGATATATTCCCCAACACTCTTAACGATTCTGTGTGGCCTGGTTCTCGTCAGGGACCCGAAGCACGTGGAGTGGGTGAAGGCATACGTGTCGATCTGGACCGATCTGCAGAACTACATCAAACAGCACCACACTACTGGGCTGGTCTGGAGCAAGAGCGTGAGTCACTTTACAGCGTTGTCTCCTTCCTTTTTTCACCACAGGGGGGTGCTCATTATTGGCTGCTCATCACCAACACTCCTTCTGATATGGGTAGAGTAACGACATTGGGTCTTATTTAGGAAGGCGTGTTTATTTCCAGGACACATGGAGGTTTGTATGTTGTAAAGGGCATACCTGTGTTTTTTTGTCAATACCAGGGTCCTGTAGCCTCTGGCGCTCCAGCGCCCCCTGCTTGTGGAGCTCCTCCCCCCGGGCCTCCTCCACCTCCTATGGACCTCAGTATGTCGTCTGGTGGCGGCGGAGACCAGGGACCCGACGAGCGTAACGCCCTATTCGCCGCCCTCAACAAGGGAGCGGACATCACCAAGGGTTAGTGCCAAATGGTGACCTTCACATCTTCTAGACAGTCGGATCCTCAAAAGTCTGACTTGAACTGATATATAACAAAGCAGGACCAAGGAGTTATCCAGCTGATTTGCCTATTGTGTATTTTAATAATGTTAGCATTTGTGTTTTAAAGTTTCGCATCCGTTGGGCATTTGAAAATAACAAAAATACCAATTGTCGTTTATTTTTCTAAAATACGATTCAGTATTTTGGTTGCATATTAATATTAAATTATATAAGTAATTTAGCATATGCTCTTATTACGAGTGACTTTACCATAGATGGGGCATATGTTTTCATAATTAATTATTCAGTGACTTTACCATAGTTGGGGCATATGTTTTCATAATTAATTATTCAGTGACTTTACCATAGTTGGGGGCATATGTTTTCATAATTAATTATTCAGTGACTTTACCATAGTTGGGGCATATGTCTTCATAATTAATTATTCAGTGACTTTACCATAGTTGGGGCATATGTTTTCATAATTAATTATTCAGTGACTTTACCATAGTTGGGGCATATGTTTTCATGGCTTTTATTCATTCTGCTTTGTTAACCATGTCAATATGCTTAATCCTTTCATGTAATAACTTCTCATGAATAACCAAACTGTACATAATTGTGCTCCCTACTCGTGAATTGAACTAGGCTTGAAGCATGTGTCCAAAGACCAGATGACTCATAAGAACCCCAACCTGAAAACCCAGACGGGTCCAGTACGCACCGGGGCCAAGCCGTTCACATCCCCAAAGCCGACTGCCAAAGCCTCCCCAGCAGCAGCAGCTACTCACAAGCTGCCTCCCGTCATGGAGCTCGACGGCAAGAAGTGGAAAGTGGTGAGATGCCGATCCAAGTCAAGTCCTTCACACTGATATTTTGTGTTGATGTCTGTCTGTGTTTTCTTATTTAGTCACGGGGAACTTGTGAATGTGCTTAAGAGCATTCTGTAGCACGGGAGCATTTTTGGGGGCGCGGGGTGTTTCTGGGTTTCCTCACACTTCATCAGTGTGGGTTGGAGTATAGACACCTGTTGATGATGTCTTCTCTCCCAAGCTACTTGGAGAAGTGTCAGTGCTTTAGTCCTGTAACGTATATCACTGTGGTGTTCTGGACTGTACTTGGTTTGCAGCCATCAATTAACGCAGTGTTCAGTTATGCAGAAAGGAAGGGAATCCCAATGCTTTATAAACATACTTCAGTCTCAGATTAATTAGCTGGCAGGTGTCTGGTTGTCCCTCGACGAGCTGCGGTTTTAGGAGAAACCACCACTACGGTGACATCTACAGACTTTCCTCTATTGAACGTCGGGGCCAGCAGTGAACACAGAGAAATTGTGCTCCGATTACAGCGGTCCCAAGGTTTCCATGACTGCAGTGTGTTTCCTCTCTAACCTCTCTCTCTGTCCCTGTCTGTCCCTGATCTGTAGGAGAACCAGGAGGGAGCACAGGGACTGGTAATCAGTGACACAGAGCTCAAGCAGGTGGTCTACGCCTTTAAGTGTAACCACAGCACCCTGCAAGTCAAGGGCAAGATCAACTCCATCACCTTAGGTAAGAGAGAGGGGGTTTGTGGGCCAGTGGACAGTCTGAATTTTATAGTGTAGGGGCAATAGAGAGGGTCTTTGACATGGTGCCTCTCCTGCAGACAACTGTAAGAAACTCGGCCTGGTCTTTGACGATGTCGTGGGTATCATCGAGGTGATCAACTGCAGAGACGTGAAGATCCAGGTGTGTGTACGAAATGGATGTGGACAAAACAAACAACCTCCTCTGCCTTTGCCTGTGTGTTATGTTAGTCGAATCCCAGTTCACCCTCTCTCTGGTGTTTTAGGTCACCGGCAAGGTTCCCACAATCTCCATCAACAAGACTGACGGTTGCCATGTCTACCTGAGCAAAGATTCGCTGGAATGTGAGATTGTCAGCGCCAAGAGCTCCGAGATGAACGTACTGGTACCTGGCAAAGATGGAGACTATGTGAGTACAGCACAATTTTGGTCGTATGGGTAAACATTATGTAAGGCAATGGTGTGACAATGTAGTAAAGCTGGTAATGTGTACGGTTTCTGACGATACACCAACATATCTGTTTCCCCCCCTCAGACTGAACTTCCTGTTCCTGAGCAGTTCAAGACTGTCTGGGATGGCAGTAAGCTTGTCACCACCTGTACAGAGATCGCAGGATAAAGGGGGGCATTCCCCGAAACCGCCTCCCCTTTGCAGTTGCCTACCTGACTGATTGATCGACCAACCAACCCGCTCATAAGCCCGCAAAGTAGAAAGAAATGCCAATCTCACCCATATTTTTGCTATTCGCCAATGACAGCTTTCGCTGTTTCTTCCTTCAGCCAATGAGAGGACTGCTTGCTTTATCTGGAGCACTCCTTCAGCCAACTTGCAGGGAACAGCTTGTCATTTGATGTGGTAATTCTGATGACCAAGTTAGTAGGTTGTTAAATAAAATGCCAACCATGACGATATTTGATTTGTACATTCCAGCAAATACTGAATAAACTCTTTCTAAGCGTACGTGAGAGCAAGGCTTTAAATCACACTTCTGTAGTTTTAACAGCTCAGCCAATCAGCTTATTCTTCCCGTTTCCTTCTACTGATTTGGGTTTCCATTCCCTCTGGTCAGGGGGGCAGGTGTTTAGGGGTTGTAGAGGTTTCAGTTCCATTTATGCAATTCAACCGGCAAGCACAACCAACTCCTATCTATGGAGACAGTGCGATTACATCCGACTTTAAAAATGTTCTCAACATTTCATCTGTGTTATAACTTGTAGAACTATAATGTGTCATCACACTTTACATGGGTGTAAAAACTAGTAATGTGCAGGATCACGGTTAATTTTTTATCATAACACTGAGGCAGAAATGTGGAAAGACAAACAAAAAATGTTTAAAGCGAATCGTTTCTACTCCCTCCTTCGAAACACGGGCCACATTCCTTTTGGTGTTTAAAATTGACATTCCATGTTGTTCAGATGTTTGGGCAGTTGAAATGATGTGGAGGAAGTTGACTTTGGCACAAACTGGAAGCGAAACGAGTGTAAACGCAGATAGTGACCCATAATGAACCATTAGCGGTTAGGTCTGGGCTTTACTCTAGATAGCGGATTATCAGCAATATGCTGTAATGACGTCGCTTTTTAATACTAGTCATCTTAAACCCAGTGTTGCCATCGTCACCTACACATCTTCCCATTGTTGAGTCTTAATGCTTTGGTTATCCTGTTTTTGTAGTCGACTGTAGAATTGTTTATTTTTTTACCTCTTCATTTGGGTTAAGAACAAAAATTCTGCTCATTTAGTTCTGGAAGACGTCATTAAAACAAGTTGCAATAGAACGTTTGAGGTCTCGTTCTTGAGTGTGGTTGTGTCGTTTGATCGCTGGTGAAATGGGACACTGACCTGCTGTGTGAGTTGGCACCGTCAGTAAGAGCATGTTTGGTTGTATGTAAGAAAGCCATTTGAGGAAGATGTTTAACTTTGATATAACTCCTGATTTGTGACATGGACTACTGTAATAATTATTCTGGTTCAGAACTTGTGATTTCCTCACGTTTTATTAGTCGTATAACATTTACAGTCAGAAGAATTTAAACACAACATGCCACACATACACACTTTTCTTACATTTTATTGTTCTTTCAAAATTCAGTGCAGAACGTATCCAAATAAAACTCACCAGAGAATCAACAAACTATGTTCTGTTGAAGCACATTTATATCGGTAAAACATATTAAAAATGAGATTTAGACAGCACAGTAGTATGTATTAAGTAGGAATGATTAGCACACAGGTTCATGCCTACGCCATATCAGTGCAATAGTACCAGTACCACATCTGCAATAGTAGCATGCCGATGGTGTATTTAACGCAAGTAAGGCAATATGTTCTCATTAAACCACTTTTCAGTGAATTGGAGATGATCGCCCTCTGAAGCCAGGAAGTGCAGCTTTCCAGCTGCCTCCATTGCTGCTAATCCCAGTCGATCCTAAACACAGATCCCATTTATTACAACATTGTGTCCGTTGCATAGGGTTTAAGTGATTTGATTAAAAGTGGTTTTACCTCTTTATAAAGAACACTCTCTTGAAGAGTCTCTGTCTCTTTCGCCTGACCCATTTTCAGAAAACCGAACCACTATAAGAGGTGGCAAACAAAACAACAAATATGTACTAACAGAGTAATAGTGAACTAGTGGAAGCATAACGTTACAATATCATCATTTACCTCTGTGTCAACTGGATCAACAACAGTGTCCTGCAAGAACTTCACCATGACAAACCTGTCCAGCATTTGGAGGTTCTTCTTGTAGGTCTCGTTCACCACCTTGAAGGATTAAAAGGGTGTATAAGTTAAGCGGGAGACACATTCTCAGGGGGGACATTTAAAGATGAACTGTAGGCGCGATCAGATAATCAATTTTAGATTCAGAAAATCTGGCGCCACACTTACCCGCTCCTGGTTGATATCAGCCAGGAAGAGGCTGTATTTTTTGTACAGGTCATCGTTCAGAGGGTCATGCCAATACTGCGCCTGCACCAGGCTGGTGGAGATGGAAGGATTACAAACGACACAATCCTCATTCTTTACGTCTACAGTGGCCATTCCATACGGTTCATCTCGGGATCGCAGATTAATACATTCAGAAAAAAGCTCAACAGTTGCCACACAAATTAGTTAAAACACCCACTGTTTTTGCACCAAATCAGTGTAGGCTCCGGAGTTGAGTTTCTTGCGAATCCAGTCACAGATCAGGGAACTCTCTCCAGGGCATCTAGGGAGACCGTACACGCCTGTGAATACAGAGAATGGGATCCTTTAAATGTGCCGGGGGGGGATGGAAAAACAAAATGAGGTGAGGCAAGGGATTAGGTCCCTGTCGCCATGGCGCAGTCACCTTGGTGCTGCCCCCCGACGGAGATCAGGGTTTTCATTGGAGGGGACGGACAACGCTGAGCCACAGCTCTCCTGGGTGAAGATACAAGATGTTAAAGAATAATTACAAAATAATAATAATAATAAGAAAAACAGCATTATCATACCAGGGAAAGGGAATTGTTTATTCTGCCTTCTCTTCCAATTCACTGAACAAATGTTAAGATAAAAGTAATAGAAGTGGGGAAAATTTAGTTTCCCAATACCTGAAAACTACTACTTGTTTATGTTAAGAAAGTTAATACAACGAAGGTTATAAAAGTCAATAGTCACTGCTCACAGAAACTGCCCACCCTGGGAGAAGCCCATGGCGTTGTAGCCGCTCGCCAGCTTGGAATCCTGGGACAGCTGGCTGCACACCATGTCTACCTGCTCGTTGACGTCCATGAAGAAACCGTTCTCCGTGTCCTGACGGGTAATCATAAGGTGAGAGGGTCAATGGCGGGGAAAAAAACACCTGCTGATCAGGTTTGGTCAGAGCTTTAGTTCCTCTGTGCTACTGTTTGGCTGGAACAAATGCGAGAGGACACACTGGGTGGTCACCGCTAGATTGGTTAATCTAGATAGGATGGATTAACCTCCGATCTATATTAACCTCTGATGTTGGGCGTTGCAGATTGGAATGTACCTGAACGACAGTCTTGCCAATCATCAGTGACTGGACATTTATTCCAGGGATGGCTTCCTCAATCATTTTCTTTATGGCGCCCATGCTGAGAGGGTTACAACAGCTGTCTCCTGTATACATAAAAAAGGAATGTTAAAAAAGTACATTACACATGCTTATATATACACATACACACAAGTATATTTATATACATACACAAAGTTTATATACAGTTGAAGTCAGAGGTTTACATACATTTAGGTTGATGTCACCAATCCACAGATTTCTTGTTAACAAACTAGAGTTTTGGCAAGTCGTTTAGGACATCTATTTTACAGGTTTACATACACTAAGGTAAAGTGTGCTGTTAGAAAATTATGTCAGGGCTTTAGAAGCTTTTTTGCAACTACACATAGGGGCAAAGATCATACTCTAGGGAGAAATGTCCTCTTGTCTGATGAAACAGATATTCAACTGTTTGCACTTCACAAAGTAGATGGCATTATTAAGAAGAAAATTATGTGGATGTATTGAAATAAAATCTCAAGATATCAGTCAGGAAGTTAACGTTTGGTTGCAAATGGTTCTTCCAAATGAATGGACAATGACCCAAAGCATACTTTCAAAGTTATGGACAACAAAGTCAAGTTATTGGAGTGGCCATCACAAAACCCGGACCTCCAGCCTACAGAAAATGTTCAGGCAGGACTGAAAAAGTGTCTACCAATGATTTCTTTCAAATTGTATTTATAATGCTCCCGGATTCATTTAGGTGATTCTTAACAATGTCATTTCAATGTAGACTAAATGGGTTTTCCTTAAAGAATTGAGTTTGGGGACAGCAAATGGCTTTGAAGACAGTATCCATCTCCCAGGCATTGGGTTTGAGACATTTGTATGATGGATCTCGAGTCCTTACCCATTCCGTGCCACAGAACCAATGGGAGGGTGGCGCTGACAGATCCATGGAATGGGATGACCACGAGAAACAACAGAGTACCGACCCCAAGGAGCAAGCGAATACGTGTGGTCATCTTGAACCCTGAAATAAATGTAACAAACAAGACCAGACAGTTAGGGTTATTAATTTTATCACACAGAAAATTGGGTTAGCTAATGTTTTGTTAAGAAGCATATTGGGAGGGCACAATTTCAATAAACAGCTTTGCCTTGCCACTTTGGTAAGGGTAAGTGATAGAGATGTGCTAATGTAACTTCTCTTAGTTGCCTAGAATGAAAGGACGGTGCATTTCTAGTTTGGTTATAGGTCTTTGATGTTCATTCATTCATTCATTTTTTGTCAAGTCACAGAAAGTAGTAGTTTGAGTTTCACAAGAATGAGACAGAATAAATAATCGTTCCTAAAATGTCATCCAAATTATTGGAATCATAAAATGATTTGCATCATGGGTGCTAAAATATGTTTACAAGGTGAGCTATTACGGAAGTGTAGCAGTCTTCCCTTCATAACAAACCAGTTTACCAAGTTAGCAAGCTGGCTTACTAACATAACATAAGTTAACCAAGTTAAAAGTGAACTCCTCGGTCAGGCATAACCTGACTTATACTAGTTAGTTGTCCTGTAATTTAAAACGTGAAAAAATATAAATAATAGCTGAGTAATAACCTGCTACTTACCGTTCATGAATCACGAGAGCTTGTCACGAGATATGCTAATTTTAGCCGGAAGAAACTACCGCCGATTTGTAAATAGATTATTGTCTAAGGCAGAGCGGAACTGCTAAAAAATAAATTAAATAATGAACTAAATGTATCAATTAATATAAGTATACATAAAATAAATAAATAATGATGACAATGACTGGTGATTTTATTACTTGGTCATACTTGTCCGTATTTATTTCATATTCAATTATTTTATTTAATCATTTATTTTTGTTTATACTTATCTCCACATTCATTTATCTATTTTTTTCGCTCTGTCTAAAACAAAAATTGCCAAATAGTTTTCACAGATATCTCACGTCTGATAACACAGTTAATAGAGATCCAGTTAATGGAGATCACCAGTTGAAAGCCCTTACCCAAAACTCCAACCAAGTTCTGCCTGCTTCAAGCAACAACAACAAAAAAATGAATGCTGAAGTATTGACCATATTTCCAAAAACACGTTGTTACATTATCTTTTGATATCTTTTGATATGAAATAGCATTCTCCTTCTTCACAGTCTGATTCTATCTCCCTCTGTGCTTGACTGCTACAGCTGATTGTTAATGTCCCACAACCTCATTAGCTGAAGGACAAAAATATACAGAAGTATAGGGAGAGTAGTGAAAAATAAGATGAAGGAAATACAGAAATAACAGACCAATAAATATAATCCCTAATACAGAAATGACTGCGTTTTATGTAGTATTCATTGAGACATTAATTTCAATTTATATTTATTTTGTGAAGTCTGGCGCCCTCTGTTCAGTATGTGTTCATGTGCAGATCTGCAAATCTATCCGTGCGTCACTGAAGAAAAAACACTGTTCTGGACCACGTGACTTCATACCGGTTTGTCTTAATCGTAAACATCCACCGGGCACGGTCATAGCAGCACTGTTGTTTGTGTTGCCACCGGAGAAACGGGACGTTGTTACATTGTATCTATCGGGTTAAAGGTTAACTTTACAAGTGTGTTATATACAAGTGGAGCCACGACCCACAAACCGAACCAGAGAGCTGATCTGAAGAGTTTCTTTGTTCTGGGTGAGTTTGACCCAAATTAAATGGACCCAGTAGAAATACCATGTGTGTAATTCTGGAAATAGTTCTGAGACCTGCTGGTTTGTGTATGAATGTGACAACTGGATGTACAGGTACTGTCTTATTATAAGGGTGACAGGGCAATAATGTTTAGTCAGAAGCAGGATGCCAAGACATTCATATACATTTCTGTTATGTTTTCATGTAAAATTAATGGTAATATTGTAATGATTTATTCAACTTGTATAGCGATGTAGAGTTCCAAAAAGGTTTCATGAGCAAAACAAAGAAACATATAAACAACAATAATAACAACAAAAAAATAACAACAAAAAACACCTCAAAAATATTCTGAGCTCAGCCAACTGAAGCCAAGTCTTGCAAAAAATCTATTGTAACTACCCATTATTTTTGGTGTTAGTTAGTTAGTGTTAGTTCTAGGAAACATTTAGTATAATCTCTACTTTGTCATGATCTGAACTTAGTTATTCATTTCTTTTGTTCCTCCATAAATCTTTGACTGTGAAAGGTTTCCTACAGTCAGCAGAGACACCTCATTCGCTTCTGCTTTTATCCAATATGCATGTCACTTTCAAAATGAGAACAACAGCATTTAAGGGACAAAACCGCATTGTCAGACACACTAAAACATGTTCAGCTTGTAAAACGGTAAATGAGAAACTATTGAAATCCTTCTCATGTGACTGTCATCACATTGTCTCTATATAATTCATGATTTGGTATTTCTTTTTTTACATCTTCTATTCTTCAGGGTGAACTTGGGTGCACCAGCTAAGAGGAATATGAAGGCCAATGGATGTACGATGCTCTTCGGTTTTCACTGACAGCAAATGGGTCACTCCCTGTTTTGGTAATTCCAACTTGTGCTTACTAGTCAAATATTTGTCATCCTTTAAAGATACCTGAATATAATGAGTCATGTGAGGACATGCATCTAGGACAACAAAGGACTTTCCACAAGGCAGACAAAAAAGTTGTTTTTCTATTTTTGACAGATTGTCTTAAGACACTATGGTGAGGTAATCTGAAATCAGACTCCCTTCCTCTCTTCGCCTGTCACCTGACTGGCAGTTGGCATGGCTCTACAAAATGGATATTCCATTAACTCCTCGGCACTGGATGACAGCGAAGAGGAAAAACCTCTTCTTAAAGGAGAAGTGGAGGACGTGGATGACTCAGGTGTGGCTTCACTTCAGTTGTTTTTTAGCATTCAGCGATCAGCACCTGGGATGTTATTATCTTTGTGTAAAGCCCTCAGTCACGTGATCCTCTCTCTGATATCTCCATACATCTGATTCCCATCTGAAGTCACAACATAGAATTGGTTATGAAGAACTTATTAACTAATTTGACAGGTGTAAAGGATGTGTGTGAACACAGTACCAGTCAAATGTTTGGACACATGAAATGAGTCCCAGGTAATACATTTTTTATCTTGTACATTACAGAGGAATAGTAAAGACATCTCTGAAATAACAAATATAGAATCCTGTAGTAACCCAAAAAAGAGATTAAAATCACATTTATATTTTTGATTCTTCAAAGTAGCAACTATTTGGGTGTGTCTAAAATATTGACTGTTACATATACTGTATATTGTCTATATTGTAATCTGTTTTAAGGGGGTATAATGTGTAATTACATATATTATTTCACTTGATAAAAATAATAGGTCCTGTTATAAATACCTAATTTATAATTCAAACATAAACCACTGTTCCACTCAGAGGCGTTAGGGAGTAATGCTTTATAAGAACTGGGTGTCTATAGAAGGACTTAGTGGTTTCAAAGGGAGAGTCATGTGACTGTTGTTCCTTTTTTTAATAGTGCTTTACATAACAATATATGTCTGTAGAGGAAATCTGAAGTTCCACTAAAGTTGAGCTTTCAGTTACAATTAGTAGTCATACATTGGTAACTGTGATAATTTGATCACGGTTGAAATTTGGCCTTACCCCTTCAATTTTATACTAACAATAAGCTAGAGAAATGTTTATATACTGTGTAAATATTAAACCAAGGTGGCTTTGCACCAATCATTCTAGACTAACACTATGCTAGTGCAATGTTTATATACAGTGAGTATATATTAAACTAAGGTGGCTTTGCCCCCATAATTCTTTACTAACATTAAGGCTGTGCTATTTTAATAGGTTATTCAAAGAATCCAGGGTTACTTGTTTTTGAGCTCACATTTAGACAGACACAGGTTTTAGATATACTTCTGATAGACTCTGTTGAGTTTGTCCGTCTGAGTTTGTGCACTTGTCATGTCCAACAGTACCTCCACAATGCTGCTCGGCGCGCTACAATCTGGCCATATTGATGTTTTTTGGATTTGCCGTCGTCTACGGTCTTCGTGTCAACCTCAGTGTCGCAATGGTGGTGATGGTCAACGGGACCCAAGTCCAGCCCATTCTCAACAGCTCTGGTGGGCATGAGTGCCCGGTGCCCTCCCACGGGTCTGACAACAGTAGCCAAACCGGAGACCAACCAGACGGGGTGAGTGCCAAGAGAGTTCATTCCTCTGGACTAACCATGTATTCTGTTTTCTTTGCAAATGTTTGGCAACATATTTGGTTTTGCTGAACTAGGCGAACACCACCAAACCCTCCTGTTTGAAAACATTTAATTAAACACAGAAATCGTGGGAAAACACACTTTTCTTTCTTGAACCAAACCACATGCTGTGGCAGGGGAAATGAATAGATCCCTCTCTGTACCCTCCCCTCATCATGCATTATAGATTAATTAGGTCACTAATTGGTTAGGTTCCACCCTCACCTGGTAGTTTAAATCTGAACCTAGATGGGCCCGTTGATGGGCTGCTTCACATAATTGATGGCTCTGCCACTACATCTGCATCACATGACCGGTACCTTGTCGACAACAAAGGGATGCCTGAATATTATTAGACCGTAATGGAGGTGCGGGAGCTGGAATGCCACAGTGTGAATAGAAACAACCAGAGGCTAACAGTTTAACCGTGGACTTATTTAATCAGAGCTAATATTCTGCAAATAATATCAAATTAATAACATGTGTGCCTCAATCTGGCACCTGCATTCAGTGAGGATTGTAGCATATTCTGAATGGCAAACTATGGACCTAGCTGATCACAAACCAATTTACAGTCACTCCAGTCAGTGGGCCAGTGACTACCCAGAACCACCTGCGCTGATTGCTGTGATAAATAATAATACAATAAGAAATCCCCAACGAGTAACATAGTTTTCTCTCTCCGTCAGATACCTCAGTACTCATGGGACAGCCAGACTCAGGGCCTGCTGCTGGGAGCGTTCTTCTTTGGCTACCTAGTAACTCAGATCCCTGGGGGGTATCTGGCCGGACACTTCGGTGGGACCATTTTTCTTGGGGTTGGAGTACTGGGTACCGCGGCCCTCACACTCCTCACCCCCCTGGCCGCAAAGCTCGGACCCTATTGGCTGTTTAGCTTACGTGCCCTGGAAGGATTTGGAGAGGTAAAAGGCATCCTGTGTGCAAAGCATTTCCCCATTATATTAAGCATTGATATTGATTTTACCGTAGAGTTTTTTATGTTTACGTGTAACTAACATGTCACAATGAGTAATATCCAGGGTGTATGGTTCGTTTCAGTGACATTAGGATGGTTCATATAAATGTGTGTATCTCTCTCTGTGTGTGTGTCCTCAGGGGTTCACGTTTCCAGCCATGATGGCCATGTGGGCCTGCTGGTCTCCTCCGTTGGAGAGGTCTCGTCTCATCACCCTGTCCGGGGCCGGGGCCAACTTCGGGGCCTTCGTGGCTCTTCCCCTCACCGGCTTTATCTGTCACAGTTTGGGCTGGCCTGCAGTCTTCTACATCTGTGGTGAGAGTTATATCGCCGTCACACCATTCAAACACACAGACAGTAATGCGGTGGTCCGGAGAAGCGGTCTGGGCTTCTGACCCGGTGGATTGTGGGTTCAGTCTGGTAACGGTTTAAGCCACGACTAAGCTGACTGTTTGTGTCAGATCTGTAAAAGCAGTGGGAGTGATTGAACTCCACATTGCAGCAATTCGTCTGCACTAAAGGCCACTGCTAAGTCTGTTGGACCCATTCGCTCTTTCCTTTTCTCATGTAAATGGTAAAATATTGTCATGTCTTTGCTTTATTTGCATCACTTCCAATTTACAATATATATTAACAACATATTACTATGTCAGAACAGAATCTAGGCTTTTTTCTTACTCACTCGTACTTTGATAACTAGGGGGCGCTGGTTGCCTCTGGGCAGTGTTCTGGTTCACCCTGGTGACAGACCAGCCCGGCACTCACCCACGAATCAGCAAAAGAGAACGAGAATACATCATCAATTCAATAGGAAAAGAGGTACCAACGGACTCTGTGGTCTACATTTTGTTTTGGTCATATTTATTTGTAAATCGTTTCTGTCAATCTTTTCTCTGTGTCACTCTTTTTTGTCTTTTTTCCCCTCTGCTTTCTAACACAGGGCGGTGCCCATGGCTGGTCAGTGCCTTTGTTACCCATGTTCCTCTCTGTCCCTCTGTGGGCAACCATAGTGTCACAAATGTGTTCCAACTGGTCCTATTACACTTTGCTCACCTCCCTTCCCACCTATATGGACACAATATTGCACTTTGACCTCCATCAGGTAAAACCAGTTTAAATCTGCACGGCTTAGTGCTGAGACTAGACGATATCATACATGCATCATATATCGCCTTATATCATATATAACATATATATATTGTGTTTATACAACGTCCTCTGGTGACACCCAAAGAGGTGAGAGGTATACTGAAATCCCAAATTCCAACATGGGTTCCCTTGCCTGGCCATGGCCACTGTATACATATATCCTCTGTGATAACAGCACCACCTGGTGGTACAAGACGGTTTTACGGTCACCTAACCTTTATGCTCTAACAACCAATGCATGGAATCATTTTTGGGGACTAATTGTAAAATGTACCTGTATACGTAGAGCAGTGTTACTCACTAATTGAATCCTCCTCCAAATGCAAATGATCTCATGTACCAGAGGCCACGAATTCCGACAACGTCTGAGAAATAGCAATATATCTTTATTCAGTTTCACCGCAAAACCCAAGAGTCAGGCAGAAGTGTATTATGTCTGTAGAGAACCATGGCAGGGATAGAAATGATGAAAGCGTAACAAGGACTTTCCTGACCATTTCACTGAAGTTTAGCCGTTATTTGACTGACCCGAGTGGTTAAAGCTGTTGGTCTTTCCGTCTAACTACCTCTGCAACAGAACTTTACAATTATCAAACCCGATTGCACATGCGTTTAGGTTGTGCTAATCCTACAAAAACGAGTTATACAGTAAATCACTTTGCACGTCAGCAGCTAATCTGCAATGAAAATAGACAGTGCTCATTGTGCCATTTTACACTAGATGATGATTTACTGGATTTACTGGATAAAGATCGATGAGAATATTTTTTGACACCGGCAAAAAAAATGGGTAATCGTTTGCATAACGTAAGAATATTTAAACAGTTTTTTTATCGGTTTCTCACAACGTGCCAGGCTTTTGTGTGATAGACTACTAAAATCAGGTTTGTCAGGTTGGGACAACATCAAATGTGTGACGTGTCTACAGAGAGGGTTGTGAAATACTGGGCTGTGGATGTCAATCTAAAACTATATAAGTAACCATACAGTATCGGTGTAACATAGCTTAAACAACAGTTAAAGATTGTATTCCATCTGAATTTAGCAACTTGGAGGGTTATTTGTGCTGTTGGTTGATACTGTTGTGTGTTTTTGTTTCCCTGTACAGAATGCCTTTCTTTCAGCTCTGCCATATCTGGGTGCCTGGGGTGTGTCGTTGGTTTCAGGCGTGGTAGCAGACAGACTCCTGGAGAAGAACCTGATGAGTGTCACAGCAGTCCGCAAGCTCTTCACATTCACAGGCAAGCAGG
The DNA here is from genome assembly GCA_029465975.1 of Dallia pectoralis. Taxonomy (NCBI): domain Eukaryota; kingdom Metazoa; phylum Chordata; class Actinopteri; order Esociformes; family Umbridae; genus Dallia; species Dallia pectoralis. The sequence continues at coordinate 13,754,407 of CM055743.1, forward strand.
GACTTTTATTTTGAAAGGGAACAAGAATGCATCTTATCTGGATCTATGATGGCACTATATTACCAATGGCCAGGCCTTTGCTAGATATTTGATTGGCTTTTTAACTGATATTTGGAGCAATTTGCTCTAGATTCCTATGAAGACATACAAGCCCCATTCCGAAAAAGTTGGGACAGTTTCGAATATGCTAATAAAAACAAGTGACTTGTATTGTACCTTGACTTGTATTTAAACAAAAAACATATTAAGACAAGGTATTTAATGTTTTACTTTCGCTTTTTCAAGGTAAATGTTTATTTCGAAATTGATGCATGCAACACGTTCCAAAAAAGTCGGGACTGGGGCAAATTAGGCCGAATAGCAATGTGACAAGTTGAAATAAGAAGGTGATGTGATACAGGTGAGGCAGGTGTGGTATCATAATAGTATAAATGGAGGCTCCAAAAAAGGGCCTCGTTTTTCAGAATCTTGGTTGTAGAATGTTGGAGATTTTTATTTTTTTGTCTTTACGAACAGAATATTTGCCAGCTGTGTGAATGAAGATACTAGAATGTTTCTACGTGGTCATGGGAGTAAGTGACATGTCTGGAGCTTGGGTTGATGTATGTTTTTTACTCAACCACCTTCAGGTCTTCTGCTGCCTGCAGTGTTCCTAGTTGCTGTGGGCTACTCTGGGTGTAGCAGGGTTTGGGCCGTGACCTTCCTCACCCTCTCGACAACTGTAGGAGGCACCAGTGCAGCCGGGGTCTTCATCAACCAGATAGACATTGCACCGCGGTGTGTTTAACTGTAAACGCCCGTTTTTTTGCTTGGTCTGGATTGTTGTGTGTCCGTCCACTCTGTTATCTTCCGGCTTGTCATTCTCTTTTCTCGCACTCACACACACACACACACTCACACACAAAGCTACCAGCACAAGAAGTTGAAAATACCTTATTTTAGCCAGTGCCTCTTTTGTACAATTACGACTGTGTAAGTCTTTGTGTCAATTATGTTTTGAATGTTTTGCTTTCCTTTTCAGGTATGCAGGCGTGCTTTTAGGAATCACCAACACGTTTGGCACCATTCCAGGTGTACTGGCACCAATCGTCACAGGTTACCTCACCAACGATGTGAGCTTAAGCACAATATTCATTGTTTCTTCATCAAACCCAAATGTGTTATGAAAGGTATCAAACCTGTTTGGTATTGCTGTAAATGATTAATATGAAAACAGTGTATGTTATTTCTGTTTCACTATCAAAACTTACATGAAATCTTTATAGAGTGTATTTGAAGCATGTCTCTGATCACGTTTGGGGTTGTTTCAAATTAAAGTGATGTGAATCAGGATTTTATAAATTCAATGTTTTAGATAATAGTCTCGACAAGTGTTTCTATTTTTTAGGTAATTGAGAATTAATTAAACAGCATTTTCAGTGATGGTTCTTGAAAGAAGTAAATTAGAGTTGACACAAACTCTTTTTTTGACCCACGACTCTTCACCCCTCCCCCTGAAACAGCAAACCATGGCGGGCTGGAGGAGTGTGTTCTTTCTTGCAGCCGGGATCAGCGCGGGAGGAGCTCTCGTCTTCACCCTGTTTGGCAGTGGAGAGGTCCAGAAATGGGCACAGGCAGAGGAGGATCAAATTCAGACAGAGTCACATACGGAGAGAGACCCATTAATTACATGACCGACATGCAGCCAGTTAGACAGATCTAAAGGGACCTGTAAGATATTAGCTTACCTCAGGTTAAGCTAATATTTCTACAGTCTTTAGTAGAACGCGTTAAGATTCTACCTCAAATACGACGTTCACGCCAGGATCGGGTACTTTTTTAAATGGCCTCTGTTTATTACATATAGCTTCCTTTAATATTGTATACAACTGACACTGAGCACATCCATATTTACAGGAATTTTATTGAAGAGCATTTAATTTTTATGAAGGTGCCCACCCTTAATGGCAATAAAATATACATACAACATAACAGGGGAATAGATAGGCTACACAATATTTCTTCACTTAATGATTTGTAAAGGGGAAACATTTTTATCTGTGCTTTATAAAACACTGTTGCACTTTTATAAAACACGTGCACTTTTTTATCGGTAGCCATTGTGTTCCAGTATAGGCTGTAATACATGTGTGGGTGTGTCTCTAATTCTTTCTTTTTATTGGTCAGTCTGAGAAAAGGATTTATTTCATAGTGCTTTTTAATTAAGCTGCACGTTGAGGTCTTGTGAGGCATCTGTTTCTCAAACTAAACACTTTTTTTATTTGCTCCTCGCTCAGGTTTGCACTGGGGCCTCCCACTTCTCTTTCTATTGCGGTTAGGCAGTTTGCGCTGTTATGCGGAGTAGTGCACAGTGTTGAACAAGATCTTCAGTTTCTTGGCAATTTTTCTAATGGAATATCCTTAATTTCTCAGAACAAGCATAGACTGATGAGTTTCAGAAGAAAGTTCTTTGCTTCTAGACATTTCGGACATGCATTAGAAGCAACTATTGCAGATGCTGCAGATTTTAAACACGTCTGAAATAGGCTAGATGTATTGCTTCTTAGGAGAACAGTTTTCAGCTGTGCGAACATAAATGTAAATGGATTTTCTCAGGAACAATTAGCCATTTGATGATGAGCGATAAACTTGAATTAGCAAACACAACGTGCCATTGGAACATAGATGTGGCGGCAGATCATATAAGCCTCTGTACTTCCATTCCATTAAAGATCTGCAGTGTTCAGCTACATTAGAAATGTACAACACTCTCAAGGTGCTTCTGGTCAATTTGATTTATTTTAATGGACAAACATGTAGCTTTTTTTTTAACAAGTGACACCAAACCTTTGAACAGCTGTGTGTCTTAACATTTTTACTGCCTGTAAAGTTTTTTTTTATCTCAACTACTTAATTTAATTGACTTATTTTCAAAAATTGACATGAACAGAATTATTATTTTAACCATATTTACCAGCACTTTAACCACTAAAGGACATTGCTGCGTTTGGACACCAATAATGTTACTAGACTTTGACTGTACTGGACATTTGTATACCCTTTTACATTTTGAAATGTAAGGAAACAATTTTGTGTTAAATGTACATTAATATAAGACTCGATTTCCATGTTCCCGTGTTAATTGTTAAAAAATAAGAACTTCTATAAATGTATGTTTAAAAATGATATTATGCTTTACGTCAGTGGTTCCAGCCATGGTTACGAGGACTTCTAGAGGTACTTGGCGTCTCCATAGAAGGAACTGAAGAACAGTTATGAGGACAGAAGCTTACTTGTCAAATTAACATGAGGAGGTTCTAAAGAGTTACTTAGAGCCGAGCAGAGATTATGTTGGGGATACAGTAACTGAAACAGACACAATGCTTTATGTCAGAACAAAATTGAATAAAATAATTTTAATGAAAATGTTTAGTGTGACCGGTTTATTTGTATTTTTATACTGTATTCAAATGTTTCCTGATTCTTTATTTTTAATTAGGTTTTACTTTATTACATACTGTATTATATTTCCAACCATATTATTTTATCATAATATTGTTTAATAATTTCCAAACCAGATGTTTTTCATTGTTGGACATCAACTACAGAAATATTGTACCAAAGAAGGGTGTTTTTTTTACTTGCCACCCGAACAGCTTAAACCATTGACAAATTACAAAACAAATGTGCCCTACCATTTAATTTCAAAGTCCTGATGTGGCCCCTAAGCTGAAATATCTGCCCACCCCTGCTCTAGAATGTACCCCAATACTGAAAATGATTCAGGGAGTGAGTCGGATCAGGTGAGTTATGTATTCCGGACTATACCTTTCGTCTGGTAATGAGGAGATTGACACAGGGTGCCACCAATTAACTAAATCCGGTACCAGAACCCAATCAGTCCCATAGGGAAACTAGTAGCAACAATGAAAAAGTGATTGGGGGATTAGCATAGATTGTGCTACATGACCACTTATCGCCTTCTGTTGCCTATTTGACCTAAACATGTTGCTTGGCATCAAATAATGTGGCAGTGGAAGAAGCAAGAAGATGCATCACTGACATTCCGCGCTATATGTCTTTGGGCGAGCACAGTTATGTTGTCATGTTTTGGCTGGCTGTGAATGCTGACTCCAAATACATGTTAAATGGTTTTTCGACCTTGGAAAAGTTTATGACGGAAGACAACAGCGTCAATGTTACAGCAGTGTTGTGCTTCAAGGCAATGAGCCATATCTTGCCAGCTGGAACTGGCAATGTAGTTGATGCATTAAGAAAGCGACCCTGTTTGGAACGTTTGTCAGACGCTGATTGGAGTTGCCACCTTGTGTCAGCAATAAGCGCAGGTTTTTATTCAAATAGTTCTGCAATACAATGATCAACTTGGACAGCACAGCACGCACATACAATATGAGGCGGCCTCCGGGCGATGGTTAGTGACCACTACAGTCTAGACTTGACCGCCAGCAATGCCTTGCCAAATGTGCTTGCCAAAGAATGAAGGTTAAACAATATATACCAGGGCATTATCCCCAAGCCCTACGGTGTTCAGTACAAACACTGGGCCTGCCAAGTACTGATTGGATTTAAGGCTCTGTACATTGTTTTACCAAAACTATCTTGCACGTAAGGCTTTTATTCCATAATGTATTAACCTAATTTGCATAATATTCATTTTTTCCACACCAAAATCAAAAAGTGTGAAAAGCTATTTTACCCTGACTAACCTAAAAAAAGTTGAAATAAAAAAATCGTCTGCTGAACTAAATTATGTGAGTCGTTTTAATATTGAACCATAGTTACTAGAACCGCCACACGAGGGCGACGAATAAAGACATGTGTGTTTCATGGTGTTGGGATTTACAGGCCCTTGCATCAGAATTTGTGAATGACCCGGATGTACATTGGTTGGTCGGCAGTGCGTCAACGTGCGTAGGTTATGTTGCGTCCCCACGTCATTACGCAAGATTGACTACATGCTGTTTATAACTGTTTTCGATATTTCTGTCGTGTCTTTAATGTTCTTGAGATATTAAATGCACCGTTTTTGCGGGACAATATAAGTCAAATTAATTTACAAATTACAACTTGTTACTTTTAAACTCTGTATGAAAATAGACAGCAGTCTAGATGGAAGTAATCAATATTAAGTCCTCGTTAAGGCGACGCTATGAGTACATGTCTTCCAATACGTGTTATTTGTATGGCTTGTGATTTTAAGGGAGGACAGTAGATATACAGTTGTGACTCTTTCAATTGGAAGGAAGTGATCCCAATATCGATCAAACAAATGTATGTTTTAAAATGCTTTTGAAATCAAAATGTGTTGGTGCTTTAACCCCCAAATAGGTAGCAACAATTTCTCATACCTGTAAAGGCTATTTACATTAAACTAAAATGTAACTACTAGTTGAAGCAGAAGGTCCGGGACAAAAATATGTCTAGCCTCGTCCAGGAAGTCTCCTGTGGCCATTTGACCAAATTACATGACATTGTATTTTAGTGTTTGAAAGTTTCCCTCGAAAGCAAAAAAAGAGTTTATCCATATGACGTCAAAACCCTGCAACATTAAACTAGGCATACCGTGTGCACTCTTATAAAGTTAGTTGAAATTGATTTAAAAAAATCATGGATTAGACACACTATATTTTGTGTTGGTTGTTGAAATAACTAAACATGTAAGCCATGCTTGGAAATTAATCTGATTTGTTCATTACTTTACTTTGTTAACCCATATATACTCTTATCATTTGGAAAATCGAGAAATGGTCACTTGTTCATTCAGACATTTGAAGGCTTTGCTAAATAAAATAATTATGATTGCATATCACCAAACATTTTACTCTTTTCCAATACAATTCAAGTGTATTTGTGTTTTGAATTTTGTGCCTCACACCAATTTGAAACAGACGGGGAGTTGTAATGAGCTCCTTCTGTGCTCCCTCTGCTCCCAGATTTGCATTATCATTAAGGATGTGAGACAGACACATTGGGGCCGAGAGTCATATGCATGTGTGAGCCCTCTCACTTTTTACCCTTGGGCCTGAGATTAAACCAAAGCAAATGGAGACGGAATTGACTTTATTTGCAAGTATGAACAAACTCAACAATAATCTGATTGTCTTTGTGACAGGAGGGGTCCTGTCTTGCAAATCTTATATTTGCATCAGGCCCCTGGAGGTAAAATGACCATCGTTAATTCCTGTTATAAAGGTATTACGGTTGTGCCTATCAAACATGGTGATTATTTCAATAATGTTTGATACTGACCAGCTGTACCACTATTGTTGGTGAGGTGGGGCTGTACAACTGCAGTCCAGTCTCCCACAGTGAGGGCATAGAGAAGGTGTGTGGATGTTTATGTTAATTTATCTGGGTGTAGTTTTGAGTGCTTCAGTCCCCTACTCTCAATAGGTCACGCTGGTCATTCACACACTTTTCTGTTTACCATTTAAACAATTGGCCTCTGTTCTTCATTTCTTTAGCCGTCACATGGCCATCCAGGATGTACTCAAGCACTTCCTTTTTACTTCCCATTTTCACTCCCATAACATTTTGCTGTACTGCGTATTCAAAACGGCAAAATGTGTATTTTAATATATTTCGTGTCGGCAGTAAACCACTATATACTCATTCAAAACAGCAATACAGTATTTCTTCAGTTTCTATGAATAAAGATAATTTCTCGATTTCACCTCTTACCATGTTTGGGTGTGGTTAGATTAGATACGGTTGGGTGCGTTGGATCCCAGTAAATCAACTCTTTAGGGTGTAGCTCTAACAAATAGCCCTTTTTATGTCATTAGAATTGCCTGTTCTTCCGGTTTTCATAATCCCTCCTTAACCAGTTTCTTTTACTGTGATATTCTATACTGCACATGCAACAACGGGTTAAGTCCACCCTGCTCTTTCTGACAACTTGCTTTTCGGTCTCTCCCGAAATAAATATATGTGGCATTTCCCGTGTTTATTGTAATTAAAGTTACTTTTATCTCACATTGACCCCAGACACATTTTTAGGCTAACACATGTGAAAATGTTGATGGAATCAATACCATGCAAATACTTTTAAGTCTCATAGGCGGGTCTCAGACATGCCGAAATGACAACCTTTTAGTCTGTTCTGGATCAAGGTGTTTGCCCACTACATGAGACAGAAATAGCGAGTACCCTTCGCCCTCTCAAACTTCCCTGTCTTTTTCACACACTATCTCCATGTCTCCGCTTGGTCCACTGTGAATGTATTGAAGGCAACAGCTGCAGTCTCAGTGGCTGTTATCTGAGCTGAGTGATGTCGACACTAGTGGTAGAGACCCGCGGTGCTTAGGGATGTCATCTGTCCTGTATCAGGAATGCAACAGTGATGAGAGACAGCACAGAGGCTGCGAGGCCCTGAGTCTGACTCCAGCAACTTCACAGCAGCATCCAGAAAATGTTTTTTCTAAATATGCTTCTAGGATGTGTGATGATACATGAGGGCTAACTAAATATGTGTATATTCTAGGATGATACATTGGGCCAATTGAACCCTCCATGCCGTTTCCACTTGAAATGTGTCTAGGTTTCTCTCACCCTGTTTATCCCTTTCTCATGGGGACCTTAAACCATAACAGGACTAGCTGGCCGTCCAGGACCACCTGTGTTGCTGAGCCAGTTCTGCCATATTCTGCCTGTGGTTATTAAATCCAGATTTTCCAGACCGGTGTGTCTCTAATGTGGTGATGCAGTTAGAGCAGGACAGGTTTCCACGTTGTTGTGTTTTGGGAAGTGTATCTTCACGTGAGGACTGCCTATGGTGGGGTCCTGATTGCTAGGCCATGTTTAGTGAGTTAGCATATAGTACTATATCCTAGCTAGATACCTGACATGTGTTTCTTGTCTCACAACACCCCTCTCTTTACTGTATGTCGCTCAATGCATCTACATCATAGCCTAATGGATTGTATAGGGTTATTATTATTTAGGGGGTAATATATATAGGATTCAGTGTTTTTGGCCAGTGTCGGACCAATTGCGATACTAACTATCGGATCGACTCGGCCCTAGTATATAGTCAAGGATTTTGGGTCAGTCACAGTAGTGAAGTGTTTTTACACTTTTTACTCTCTTTTTGGATGAGGTAGCATTCACAGTGCTCCTTTTATTTGGTTACTGGTGTGTCATATATTTCTATATATCTCCTTCCTGGATCTTCTGTCTCCATCTGCAATTACGTGTTTATGAAAAGCCAAAATAAATATATGTATATATATATTGAAATGTTGAACACTTAATAACCACTGTGTTTTTTTTTACTTCACCCATAGCATAAAACAAAGAGGTTTTCATCATGCCTTTTCAAAGGTAAATGTGCTTGATATGATCAGCCTTGTAAATCAGTGTCAGCGTTTCACTATCTGAATGTGTGAATAATCTGTGAGGATATAACTCAGACTCATTGATTGCTGTATTCAGGTATTCCATCACCTTGGCCTGGGTGATCCTGTTCAGAATATAAATGCATATGAGGATTGGCGGAGCCCACCAACAGGCCTGTTGAAACAATGAGTCGGGGTCCTCTTAATCAGCGCACTGTTTGAGTGCAAATCTCTGGATTTAAATAATCTTGTTATGCTGATTGTGTTGTGCACCCAGAATCAAAATGGGGGTGTGGTGGTTGGGGGAAGTAATGGTGTTATTGAATTCCAAAGGTGAGTATTTTGTATCTAGTGAAGGCAAACACTTAGTGTGCTTCCACAGAAGGAAAAATTATAATTTATATATAGTAGTCCCATGGAAAATCTAGCAAATCAACAATATGTCGTTGTGTTAAAACCAAATATTACACAACATCATTGCATTTCAAGTATAAAGTGGGTTCTTTATCAACATACTGGTTTGTGGTGGAGGGTTTGATTGGTTGTTGAGAAAACATGTAATAATCACACTCAAACAGTATTATTTTACTTTAAGTACACTCTAGAATGTTATTTGTATAAAAGGAACCATCTAGGTTATAATATAAAACCCACATTGTTGTAATATTCAAATTTGAAGCTAATAAACAATTGTATGGATACTTAGTTTGGCTGACAACTGCATGCAACTTATGTATCCTTAAATAACCTCTTATCTAATCCTATACTTCATTACTGAATATTAAATACATGTTCAAAGTATAGCCACACTTTAGAAAATAGGATAATTGGTAAGTCCAACTATGAATTAGTTCTGAACAATTGATCTAAAATGTTGTTTTTGGTGCCTGACCACAGATTCTGAAAATATTTTACGACAATTCACGACAGGCGGAGACATTTTTTTTTTGCTGAATTGTGTGTGATTTGCGGGTTAGATTGGTTAGGGAGGGGGGAGTGCTACCCAGTCTGGCCGCCTCCCCGTGTATAAAAACTCACAACTGAACCAGTTTTCCTTCTCTTTCTGTTACCTGGCTAGGGGCAGCAGCAGTGGCCGAGTGATCTCATAGTAACACCGGTAAGCGCGTTTATCTTGGTCTCTAGTGGTTTTAAGTGTGGGCCTTATTTGTTTCTTTTTGTGTGTTTGTGGCAAGTTTGGTAAATTGATATTGTGTATGGGCATACTGTTATTTGCCGCGCTTAATTGTTCAATTAACCTGTAGATTTAATTGTATATGGATGCTGTCATCCGTCTAAGGCAATTAACTATAGTGTAGGTTTACTGTCTGACATATATTGTGATTTCAGTTAACTTTATTGTGTGTGTAATTATGTTAGACTTGGTATTATCGGCTGGGGGAGGGGAATGGGACACTGAGGATAAGAACAAAGGATACTCGGGTGGCTTGTGTGGATGCTTACATGCCTTTCCTATTTGTTGGCTTATTTTAATAACAACTGTTAGAAAGCCCAGACGACAGATGGGGGTTGTGGAGAAATGCCTTGTGGATATTTGGAAGTGTTTCTGTAACTTTATCCGACGTGGCCCCAGATGGTAACACGTGTCACGTTTGGCCCATGGCCGACTGAGGCCTAGTCTCTAACACGACTCTACATTCGGTCTAATCGGATAAATGATTAACTAATGTGTGTGATGGCTGACTTAGACTTTACTTTATTGTTTTCAAGATATCCGGGTTGTTATTGAAGCTACACGTTGAGATGAATCTTATATAAATTACTGTTTAAATGTTTTAGGAGTCCCCCCTCCCATACATGGGTTGTTGCAATGCTCCCTTTTTCTAAAGGCTATATTCCTTTAAATGTATTACAGAAACTAAGCAAACAACCATGGGAAAGGAAAAGATCCACATTAACATCGTGGTCATTGGCCATGTCGACTCCGGCAAGTCCACCACTACCGGCCATCTGATCTACAAGTGCGGAGGCATCGACAAGAGAACCATTGAGAAGTTCGAGAAGGAAGCAGCCGAGGTGAGCTGGGTTCTATTTAATCGATTGTTCTGGTTGTTTCCTTTAAGTTAACGGCGATACTTTCGACTAAAGATGGCGACGCACGCGTGGTTTGAACTGGTGAAGCCGGTAGGGTGTGGGTGACGAGTGCGCGCATGTGGGGTGGGGTTTGGGCCCCGCCTGGTGTCGAGTAATGACGATGCACTCTGTGTAATGGCGGCTGATGCCTTCAAAGCAGGCCCCAGTTATTTTAAATCACTATATGCCTGATGTTAATTTGATTTTAGTTCTGAATTTAATTGTTTTCCCCACATGTAATTGTATGACATGAGTTTGTATTAAGCATTTAAATTGAATTGTGTGATTTTGTTCTCCTTCAGATGGGCAAGGGCTCTTTCAAGTATGCCTGGGTGCTGGACAAACTGAAGGCCGAGCGTGAGCGTGGTATCACCATCGATATTTCCCTGTGGAAGTTCGAGACCGGCAGGTACTACGTCACCATCATTGATGCCCCCGGACACAGAGATTTCATCAAGAACATGATCACGGGTACCTCACAGGTAGGTGGCCGTCTGATTGCACTCGCATGTATTTCAAATTAATTTGCAGTATGCAAGCTGACATCTCTTGTTTCCCTTCAGGCTGATTGCGCCGTGCTGATCGTTGCTGGAGGTGTGGGTGAGTTCGAGGCCGGTATCTCCAAGAACGGACAGACCCGTGAGCACGCTCTCCTCGCCTACACCCTGGGAGTGAAGCAGCTCATCGTTGGCGTCAACAAGATGGACTCCACCGAGCCCCCCTACAGCCAGAAGCGTTTCGAGGAGATCCAGAAGGAGGTTACCACATACATCAAGAAGATTGGCTACAACCCAGCCACAGTGGCATTCGTTCCCATCTCTGGATGGCACGGGGACAACATGCTGGAAGCCAGCAGCAACGTAAGTACCCTTAATAGTGTTGTGGCACAATCACTTAGTCCTTTATATATGAATCATGTCTAATGACAAATTCTCTCCCTGCCTCCAGATGGGCTGGTTCAAGGGCTGGAAGGTTGAGCGCAAGGATGGCAATGCCAACGGTGTGACTCTTCTGGAGGCCCTGGACAGCATCCTGCCCCCATCTCGCCCCACAGACAAGCCCCTTCGTCTGCCCCTCCAGGACGTCTACAAAATTGGCGGTAAGAACCAGTCTGTTTATACCACGTGTCACCATGTTTTTTTTTTTTAACACTGCTTGACTGTAATTAGTGACTGACTAACCTGTTCTCCCATGGTCCCCCCTCAGGTATCGGAACAGTACCCGTGGGTCGTGTGGAAACCGGCACCCTGAAGGCAGGCATGATCGTCACTTTCGCCCCCGCCAACGTCACCACTGAGGTCAAGTCTGTGGAGATGCACCACGAGACCCTGGAAGCGGCTTTCCCCGGCGACAACGTTGGCTTCAACGTCAAGAACGTGTCCGTCAAGGATATCCGTCGTGGCAACGTGGCTGGCGACAGCAAGAACGACCCCCCAATGGAGGCCGGTGTCTTCACAGCTCAGGTACGTTATGGTTTTATTTCTGTAGCAATTAAATAGATTCCTCCTCCCAGTGGCAACAGTTTATGCACAACCAATGGCGTGCTAATGCCCTTGTCACATTTTTACAGGTCATCATCCTGAACCACCCTGGCCAGATCTCCCAGGGATATGCCCCCGTGCTCGATTGCCACACAGCTCACATCGCCTGCAAGTTCAGCGAGCTCAAGGAGAAGATCGACCGACGTTCCGGCAAGAAGCTTGAGGACGCCCCCAAGTTCCTGAAGTCCGGCGACGCCGCCATTGTTGACATGATTCCCGGCAAGCCAATGTGTGTGGAGAGCTTCCAGGAATACCCCCCTCTTGGTAAGTAATCTCGCAGTCCCATTGACACTTGCAATCCATTTCAAAGTTGTCCTATTTGTTTCTTTCTGGCGCCATTCCTAATTTGCCCCTCTTCTCCTTCAGGTCGTTTTGCCGTGCGTGACATGAGGCAGACTGTTGCTGTGGGTGTCATCAAGGCCGTCGACAAGAAGGCTGCCAGCACCGGCAAGGTGACCAAGTCTGCTGTTAAGGCCGCTAAGAAGTGAACTCCCCTGGCACAGGACATCCCACGGGCGACGAGGTCTGCAGCACTTCACCCTGCGGAGTCTCAAAACCTGTGCTCTCTACTTAAGGACTGGTTAATGCTGATAAAGACTCATCGTAAAAGTTTTCGCAGGAAAAGAACCCCACGCGGATACGTGGCTTCGTTATGACGTGACCGTGCCTCTTTCAGTTGTTTAATTTGATTTTGAAAAGGTTTAGAACTGCACCTGTTTGATGCCACAATAATTGGAAGAATGCTGCTGGTAACTAATAAAGGTCTTTACATGTCTTGACCAATACGTTGCTGTTTCCCTTAATCCTTTTGCTGGGTATTGCTCCATGGTGTAGGACAAGTGCTACTGTGGAACTGGGTTTCTGCAGCTGTTTCGTGTCATGTTATATCTTGACTACTGCAGGGCTGTTGTCAGTGGTGCTTGTCTGCCAGCCAATCAGTTCAGTGGGGCTACATTGGCACAACCAATGGCACCCCATCATCTGTGACAGCAGCGCAGTAGCGTTCGCTCTCCTCCCGCCCCCCTCCCGCACCGGTATAAAAACCCATGTGAGATCATATTCGGTCCTTTTCTCCGGTCTAAAGCAGGGATACCCGTTAACTGTCTGGTTACACAGGTTGGTGGAAACAATAATCGCTTCTGAGCTTATTCGGTGTCAATTGCATGTTATTTCCCGTGACTTGCCTTTATTTTGAAGCAGGATATTGCGGCACTATTTTGCCGCAGTTTAGAACGCGCAATAGGGGTGCATGAATGCTTAATTATTCGGATCAAAATACGTTTCAATTAAGTCGCTCTCATTCAACTGTGCGTCATGTCTATTTCCTAGTGTAGTGAGTGTCTATCCCATTGGCGCACTTCACCTTTCCGCAAGGGCGTGGGCACGTCCGCACAAAATTATCTATAGCTGTGTAATGACATTGCTTATATTATATTTGACAAGTTCCGCGTGCACGCCTCTCCTGACAGTGTTCAAGCGCGCGCGTGCTGTCGGGTCTTGTAGTGATCCGTGCGCGCGAGACAACATGGCCGGCCTGGTGGTACTGCTCCGACTTAACATGGAGGACGGTGGTGGGAGGGGAGTGATCTGCACATGAGTCAGGGTTGCGCACGCACATCGGAATGCATTGCATGCACGAAACTCCTGTGTAATGTCGCATGCATTTCTATAAATATATTTTTGCGCCAGATCAGTTATGATGCGTGTTTTTTTGTTAAATTCAGTAAGTCAAGATGGGAAAGGAAAAGATCCACATCAACATCGTGGTCATTGGCCATGTCGACTCAGGCAAGTCCACCACTACCGGCCATCTGATCTACAAATGCGGAGGTATCGACAAGAGAACCATTGAGAAGTTCGAGAAGGAAGCAGCTGAGGTGGGTTATTATGGAGACCTGGGAATGATCTGCCCCCCGCTGGCTGGTTAGGGAGATGTCCTGGGGCGTGGCTTAAAGAGAACCTACTAGAATCTGTCTGACTCCAGCAGTAGGAAACATTTGTCTCTGGACATTTATTGGGAAGTAAGCAGAATCCAAAGGGGTTCCGAATATAGCACAATTTTGAGGAATGCATGTGTTAAATAGCCCAGCCACTGTATAAAGCATATACCAATTATCTCCTGGGTGACTTGCCAACTTTATCATACCACTACTGAATACTTGTGCCTAAGATTGCATCACTGGTATGACTTGTATGAGTTTGCTTATGTCACCATTTTAAAATAGTCACAAGGTCCCCTGGGCTTGTGGTCAATGGCCATTGTACCAGGGCCAAAATATGCTTTCTTGCAGAGTGCAGACACTCTCAAACCTTTCTTCTTTTCCAAAACTAGCCCACACGATTTTCCTTGTAATGTAACTATCACTCCCTTGGCTAAGGTAATCAGATGAGCGTGTTCAGGACTACATAATAAGTGTAAACCAAAGGACAGACGATCACAGGCTTATTCCCAGTACCAAAGCTTTCAGCAAATCAGCATTCAGGCTTCTAACTAGAGAGTCTATAATTAATCAATTGAGCATATGTAGTGTGTGCTCAATATACAAAAATAAATGTAGTCAGAACAGGTTGCAGGAAGGGTCCTTGAGATCACATGAATAATGTGTCACTTTGCCCCTTGACCAGTACACTTAACCCTAAATGCTCCTGCTGAATAAGCCCAATGTAAACAGAAACAACCCTCAGTCACACAATATTTCTTTATGACCAAGAGGCAACTAATTGTAATTTTTAAAATGGTTAGGGCTAATTGCAAATACAACTGTGCTGAGCACTAAGGCGTCATTGCTTTCAGAACAACATCCAGAACCCGAACTACCAAGTTTGTAATGTCTGATATACCACACACGTTGTTTAGCCAATTAGCATCCATGACCAAATACATTTAATTTACAATTTTATATATCGATGGCGTGTCAAACATATCAATTTAGTTGATAACCACATTACAAATAAATGTACATTATGACAAACTTCCAGTTGCATTTAAAATAACATGAAATATATATATATACAAATAAGATTTCATGTTTAACGATGGCTTTTAGCAACAGGACTAATTGTTTTGTTGTTCAACTATAATGGTACTATAACAAAAGTATAATCATCGTATTCGGCATGAACATTTTTGGACACATTTTGTCACTCACAATTTTCGAATTCAACGAATTGTTGATTTTTATTTCTACAAACCTTTATTGTACCAGGCAAGTCAATTAACAAATTATTATAATTTCCAACAACAAACTGGTAGATGGCAAAAAAATCCCTCTTTTGGAACCGATTTTTGGGTTGAGATAAAACGAGACGACACAGACAGAAAAAAACATTGCAGCAGCACTGACAATGAGAGAATAAAACCGATCACATAGAGAAACGCTAGCGAGCTACAAAAAAGACATCATATAATGCAGTTCCAGGTGTTGATATATCTTTAAAACTAAAAGTGTCAGCTGTAACAGAATTCGATAGTTTATCTTGTTGATTGCAATTGCAAAGAGTAGAAAACTGAAAGGAATCCTGCTTTTTTAATTATAAATTATAAATACAGAAGTCTCGACAGTTTAGCATTTCTGTAGATGACACACTGGAATAAAAAACAAGACCATAACAGATCTATTTTTGTAGCAGGATAAATGTGTGGTTTGTATCTAAAGACAGAACTGTGTTGATCTCTTATTAATAGAATGAAAGGTACCTTAATAGCCAACTTGAATCTCTGCTTGTGTAGATGGGCAAGGGCTCTTTCAAGTATGCCTGGGTGCTGGACAAACTGAAGGCCGAGCGTGAGCGTGGTATCACCATCGATATTTCCCTGTGGAAGTTCGAGACCGCCAAGTACTACGTCACCATCATTGATGCCCCCGGACACAGAGATTTCATCAAGAACATGATCACTGGTACCTCTCAGGTAAGCACAGGTGGCCACATCATTAACAGAATTAACACATTTAAAAAGGCAGTCTGGGTGCATGCCGTCATGTTCCTCTGCCAGAAGCATTGGTCAAAATAAATCCATATAAAAATATGGCATTTTTCTACACCCATTTAAAGCGGGAGGTGTAATACTATGTTTATATGTCCATAAGTGCTGAAGGTTGCCATGAAAGCAGGTGGTTTTATAAACATAGGGCACATTACGGGACATGCATTACATAGTATACCATTTCCTGCAAGTCTTATGGCTTGACATTGCAACTTTTACCAAAAGTTTGCCAAATTTCCCTGAATGAATCTTTTAGAAAGGATCACTAGTGGCAGTTTACCATGACATTTCCGCACATATCTGTGACCTCACCTGTTACTTTCAGGCTGATTGCGCCGTGCTGATCGTTGCTGGAGGTGTGGGTGAGTTCGAGGCCGGTATCTCCAAGAACGGACAGACCCGTGAGCACGCTCTCCTCGCCTACACCCTGGGAGTGAAGCAGCTCATCGTTGGAGTCAACAAGATGGACTCCACCGAGCCCCCCTACAGCCAGAAGCGTTTCGAGGAGATCCAGAAGGAAGTCAGCACCTACATCAAGAAGATTGGCTACAACCCAGCCACAGTGGCATTCGTTCCCATCTCTGGATGGCACGGGGACAACATGCTGGAGGCCAGCCCCAACGTGAGTCGCTTGTCCTGTTCACTACACCTTAACATTGTCGGTCTAGCCGATGCCTTTGCAATTAGAAATGGAACGTTACAGGTGACCAGGTGACAGGCAGCGTCCTAATTTTGATCCACAAAACATCTCAACGTCTTGTGTGTTCGATGGGCCATTGCAGATGACCTGGTTTAAGGGGTGGAAGATTGAGCGTAAGGATGGCAATGCCAACGGTGTGACTCTTCTGGAGGCCCTGGACAGCATCCTGCCCCCGTCTCGCCCCACAGACAAGCCCCTTCGTCTGCCCCTCCAGGACGTGTACAAAATCGGCGGTAAGATCCAGTTAGTGATTTATATACAGAGATGGATTGTTTTCTTTAGACATGAATGGGTCTATGGAGCTGTGTTCCATTTCTGTTCTCCCATGGTCCCCCCTCAGGTATCGGAACAGTACCCGTGGGCCGTGTGGAGACCGGCACCCTGAAGGCAGGCATGATCGTCACTTTCGCCCCCGCCAACGTCACCACTGAGGTCAAGTCTGTGGAGATGCACCACGAGACCCTGGAGGCGGCCCTCCCCGGCGACAACGTTGGCTTCAACGTCAAGAATGTGTCCGTCAAGGATATTCGTCGTGGCAACGTGGCTGGAGACAGCAAGAACGACCCCCCAATGGAGGCGGCTAACTTCACAGCTCAGGTGAGAGATGGGACTGATTTTAAATGTTGATTTATTAAAGATTAAAGAAGACAGTCATACAGCAAGTCACATTTGGTTTTCTGAATTTCCTATATCCTCGTTGTCCGTATCCCCAGGTCATCATCCTGAACCACCCTGGCCAGATCTCCCAGGGATATGCCCCCGTGCTCGATTGCCACACAGCTCACATCGCCTGCAAGTTCAGCGAGCTCAAGGAGAAGATCGACCGTCGTTCCGGCAAGAAGCTTGAGGACAACCCCAAGGCCCTGAAGTCTGGGGACGCCGCCATCATTGTCATGGTGCCTGGAAAACCCATGTGTGTGGAGAGCTTCTCTGCCTACCCTCCCCTCGGTGAGTCATACACCAATGCCTAATAACTAGGGTTCTGGGGTTTTATTCCAGGAG
This sequence comes from Dallia pectoralis, assembly GCA_029465975.1. Taxonomy (NCBI): domain Eukaryota; kingdom Metazoa; phylum Chordata; class Actinopteri; order Esociformes; family Umbridae; genus Dallia; species Dallia pectoralis. The sequence goes on from CM055743.1 coordinate 13,772,062, forward strand.
TTCTGTTGAAAACAGTTTGCCGGAACTACTTTTTCAAACTTGGAACTACAACTGGAATATGGTAACTCCGCTTAGCGGGACCAATCCAGCCAAGTAAACAGAATATGCATTAAAGTAACCATTCAATCTTCGCTGTTCCAGGTCGTTTTGCCGTGCGTGACATGAGGCAGACTGTCGCTGTGGGTGTCATCAAGGCCGTCGATAAGAAGGCTGCCAGCACCGGCAAAGTGACCAAGTCCGCCGTTAAGGCCGCCAAAGTGAAATGAATTCCTGCTCCAGACACCCGGCAACTACGTGGCATTTCACTGGCATCCCATCCTGCAGTCTCTCAGAACCTGAGCTCTCTACTCAAGGACTGGCTAATGCTGATAAAAACCCATCGCAAAAGTTTCCGCAGGAAAGGAAAGCAAATGTTCGAAAAATAATGCTTTAGGGAAAATATAATAAAACCAAAAATAAAAAAAACATGACTATTAAACCGCCAAAATGCTGCTTTTTCTTGTTTCTCTATAGCCTAGATGCTTAATCAATTACTGTTGGATACATACTGCTATCAATCATGAAATTATATGTTGTGTTAGAATATCAAAATAAAGACATGTGTGGTTTGCTGTGAAACCTTGAGCTAATTGTCAGATGTTGGATTGATTCGCAGAATACGATTTTCATACGATTACATTAAATGTAGTTATTTCACAGGTGAGCTGAGTGTCTTGTTGAACAACTGGATACAATTTGCTGTGTTTCTATGAAGGTAAAACAGCGACATAAGTTGCTGACCATGCCGAGCCGTGGCTTTTCCTCTACTCTTTGCAAGGAGTAACGATTGGTTGAAGTTCAAAGTGCCACGCTAAGATAGCCATCCGTTCATTGGTCAGAATACGTTTGGGGTTTCTGTTTGGAAACACAGTGAAACGTTTGGGCACAGACTGATTTACAAGAAAGAAAAACTTTTGTCACAGTGCTGGTGGAATTTTAGTGACAAAACTCTGCGCGTTGGTTTTTTGTACAAAACCTATTACAAGAAAGAAAAACTTTTGTACAAAACGAGTTTCAAAAGAAAAAAACCAATTACAAGAAAAAAACTTATGTCGCTGTTTTACCTTCATATGTTTCAAGCATTCTCTCCTTTTGTCTACATCAGAAATGTGTTGTTGAGTGAAAGCTGCCTTACAAATGGGTACCGGGTTGCACCTAGAGTTTCAATCTTTTGATAACTACATCAGAGTTAAGACCCGTTATGGTCATTTAATCTTTAAGAATATAGTCTCAGTAGTCTTTAAACACCACCTGTAAACAAGCTTAGAACCCTGAGGGTCCTAGAACCCTTGTTTGGGAACCACAGTTTAAAGGAAGGATTAAACATGAAATAGTATGACATGCTCTTTTTACTTTCAGTTTCAATGACACGCCTAAAAACACGTCCGGGACAATTCTCTTTATGTGACTTTTACTTTAGTAAACGAAAGTGAAGAAAGAGATGTGTTAGAAAGCTGTGGCGGTTTATGCAGACAGTGGATAAGACTTTTTGTGTTTTTGTAAAAGGAACAGAGAAGTGCATATTAACTGCTCCGAGTACATTTTCCTACCTGTTACAAATACAATAAAGGTAAGTCCTAACTATCCCTGAAATGGATTTCACAACTGCTGGTTCTTTTGTTACTAGTTTAAGTTTGTACTCGTAGTCCGTTTTTGGTCTTTAAGTCAACACCTGGCAAAATCACAGAATTACTGTTCCATCTACTATGTTTAACCGTAACCACTCTGGCCGGATTTCTCAGATTAATTTAATGTGTGTGCGTTGATTGTAGTACAAAAATGAATAGCACCACTCTGAGAAGATCATCCTCCAGGACCCAGCCCACCTCGCTAGACCTCCACCCTAGCCTGGGAAGTGAGGCAGAGGGGGGCGGATATTTGGATGTTAATGGAGTTAGCTCTATAGAGGACTCTCAGACTGATGTGAGGACTGGTCAGGAGACCGATGAGGACTCCAGACCCACAGTCACGCGTACCTCACCCATCCGTCGCCAGACACCACACCTGATTGGTAATATGAATGCTCCCAGCTGACTCAAGACTCAGGTCGCTGTTTGCCAGAAAGATGGCCAGAGGTGTGGGAGCAGTTATATAGAGTGTTTGGTGTGGGGTTGTGTTGGGTTAAAAGTCAATGGGTGGACAATAAAATCCTTTCCTGTAGCATGTATTAAGTAAAACTGTAAAGTGGGAAATATATTTAGCTATCCCGGAAGTCTACTTTAGATCCCAACATTACATAGTTTGGAGGTTAATGTAGCCTGGAAGATTCTGTTTAATGTATATAATGTATATACTATGAATATAATAATGGTCTTTTTTGCCAACTTAAAATGTGTGGGGAGACATACTATGAGGAGAGAAGAGGAAGGGTTTGCCCATTTACTGATATCAGCAGACCATAGTGCCTGCTTAAAAACACCATGTTTGATTATTACGTCCAAGACATTTCAGACAATATCACAATGTGCATATAGCCCCGAACCCAACACCTGTGGATGAGGCGGTACCGGTTTCTCAAGAGCTCGCCCGCTGGATCAAGCTCCGGGCCCAGGATCTCAAGCTCCGGCAGAGGGATCGCCAGTGGGCTGTAGAACTGGTCAACCATCTCCGGGACAGCCTGCTGGAGTCCCTCAAGAACAGCGACGAGCAGCCCTACTTTCAGGCCGCCACTGTGCTCAACAGTGGTTCATACTACGAGATGGTCAAGGTAAATCACCATCCAACAATTGCTCTCGTTGGCTGACATTGCATACTTTGCCACTTCTTGTCAAGTTGGGGTAGTAATATTTCAGCCAGTGTGACTGGTTTGCTAAGCAAATTCCAAGAAACAGGAATCCACCACGCATTCACATTTACCAACGGCAGAAAGCAACTCTCCCTAGATTTCATAAACATGGTTTCTCCTTGACAGTTGATGAGCTAATCTTGAAGCTCACCTAGCAGAGCAACCAACCAGTTCCACTATATCAACTAAACACTGTAAAATGGATTTAACAAGCATTTTAAAACCTCACTTATACCTCACTTTGCCACCTTTGTCATCTTAGTTTATGCAAACGTTTTCTGTACAGATAATGGTTAAACAGTGTGCCGGACATGAACGAAGTTCATATTCTCTGTTGTTCATGTTGGTTTCTTTTTGCAGTTTTTTTGGACGTTGTTAATCAGCAATGGGGTAATTAGGCACATCAAGCTCATCAATGAGCAAGGGAAATGAAGGCTATCCCATCTGGTCTAAACCGACAGAAAGTCTACTGTGGCACTAGTCACAGAAAATGTCAATGAATTGTGTCACAACAGGCTGGTCAGAGTGTCCATGGTAACCCCTATCCATCGTGGAAATGACCTCCAAGCGGCATCCAAGTGTGGGAATCTGACCTGGGAGCAGTGGAAGAATGTGGTCTCATCTGATGAGTCAAGTTTTCTTCTACATCGTGTGGACAGCTGTGCATGTGTGCGCCATTTACCTCAGGGATGTGATGGCCCTAGATTGAACTGTGGGAAGAAGACAAGCTGGTGGAGGGATTGTGATGCGCTGCTGGGTAACCCTTGGTCTAGGCATTCATGTGGGTGGCAATTTGACACATCAGATCAGGTGAACCCCTTCAAAGCAATGATATTCCTCGAGGGCTACGGCCTAGTCCACGCGCCCTGCCAAACTACACTCTTCGTTTGGGAATTGAAGGAATTTTTGGAACACGAGAGTTTAAGCTGTTGCCATGACTACCAAATTCCCCAGATCCAATGATGAGTATCGGTGGGCTGTGCTGGACCAACGAGTCGGATCCACGGCGACTCCAGCTTGGAACATACTGCACTTTAAGGATCTGCTGCTAATGTATTGGTGCCAGACACAACTGGACACCATAAGGGATCTTGTAGAATCCATGACAGATTTTGTGGCCCGGTGGAGGACCGACAACCTATTAGACATGAGTGCTCCTAATGTTACGACTCGTCAGTGTACATGTACAGAAAACTAATTAGTACCATTGTGTCCCAACAGATACAGAACCCAAACGAGTTTGACATGATGCTGAAGTTACAGCCTCCCTCACGCCTCAAATGGACCGTGCTGGACCAGTACCACGGTCTGTTCTACGAAGTGGGCCTGTACAAGCCCACACGCTCCAACATACGATCTTTCCTTTTGGAAGACGGGCTTACAATCTCAGCCGGCAAGATCTTAGGTGAAACGCACCGTCTGGTCCGGAAGTTCATCAGCACTTATAAAGGTGTGGTAATTTCTCCCACACGCTATATTGTTCAGTGATTAATAGAATTATTGAATATTCATATTAGCTATCCAAACATCCCATGACAGTTTGTCTGATTTCTTTTGTCTTCTTTCATCACCAGTGCCTGATAGCAGCTGCTTTTGGAGTGTGAATAGAAAGCGTCCCAACTCCCCAGCGGTGACACTGTCACTGTTTAAAGTCAATAACAGGGATGAGGAGCTCCTCTCCGTGGACGTGGTGCCAGCCCTGGAAGTGCCTTCTACCCAGGGCTGGCCCCAGCCCGCCCGTTCTGGCCTAGATGTGGACAAATGGCTGGGCAAGAAGACCCGGCGCTCTCTCACCAACCAAACCTGCTTCTTCGTGCCCAAGCGCCCCCCAGGGCGTAACCTCAATGACGCAGCGAAAGGTGAAAGAAAACCTGATCAGTTATTGCATGAATGTGTCATCCATAACAAATATAACATATTACATTATTAAAAAATAAAAATAACATTCATGTCCATTTGCTTGATTTCTTCGCAGAGAGTTGGAGGATATCATTCTCTCACATAGAAAAGCAAATCATCAATCACCATGGGAACAAGAAGACGTGCTGTGAGAGCGCCGCCACCAAGTGTTGTCGGTCAGACCTAATTCTACTGCGTTAAGGGCCTGTGACTCATTTCCCCCTGATATCAAAGACATTACTATATTTATTATTATCACTCTTATGAACGACGCCTTTCTTTCCCATCATCTGTCCTCTAGGAAGCTATGCTTCAAGCTCCTTAAGCGTCTGATTGAGGGACTGAAACAACGCTACCCTAAAGAGCTGGACGCTCTGTGCTCCTACCACGGGAAAACTGCATTTCTACACACCCTCTCCACCAGAGCTCAGGACACCTTGTGGTCTCCTAACCAGCTGCCTGCCTGCTTCATGCACCTCCTGGGAGCCCTCGAGGACCATGCGAGGGACAGCCATCTACCTCACTTTTTCGTCCCCAACGCCAACCTCTTTGCGCCGCCCACATTTCCACGCAAAGCCCTGGCATTCCTGACTAATGCTCTGGAGGAGCAGAGGAGGGAGGGGTTTCCTCTTCTGCAGCCTCCAGCTCCTTCACCACCATTGGCAGTACACTCCCCCTTAAACTGCCAGCCCGGGTCAGACACTGTTCAGCTCTGTCTTAGCCAGTCATCCCAAGGTAATGGGAAAGTGTATACGTTCATCACAGCTTTGATTGTGTTTTTAGGTCTTGGAGTTGGTTACCTTCATTTGATGTAACAATCCTACTCGCCTGTTTTTGGCACGTGTGTGCCTCAATGGGCAGAGAAAATGAATTGAGAAAGGAAAACATTTAGAAATGAAATATTTTCATGCATATTTCATGCAAAAAAAGAATATTGTTCTCTTATATTAGTCTGTAACGACCATACTGTTTTTGGGGAGATTTTTTGTCATTTTAATGCTCTTAGGGAAAGTTAGTAAAGTGTGAGTGTGTTGGAATAGGCAATTGCACACATCACTTCAAGCCAGTGTCGTAGTTATTGTGTGAACCACATCACCTATTCTGAACACAATTGTTATTTACAATCAATCTAATAAACAATGGCGCTGGTTCTAGCAACATTCCAGAAAGGGGCCAAACTGCCAGTGCAGATGTGCATGAAGTACATCCATGGCTATAGGAAGCTCTTTATTGCAGATATTTTGGTCAAATGCTGTGCTACCAAATAAGACATCCTTGACTTAGGCAGCCAAAACTCTGTCCATGACATTCTGTTTATGTTTCTGATTAAAATTATATATAATGTTTCGAATTAAAAACACAGTTGCTGTAATATTAGCTGTATAGATCAATTATTGTGTCCATTAAAAAATTTTGTTAGTGACTGAATTGTTTGAAGAAATTATAACTATTATAACTAATAAACTATACGTATTGACAACTCTCCTATGGTCTGTTAATTTGTGCATGATTTGTGTGTGTATGGATTATAATCCTACAATAAGTATCTACATAAATCCATGTCTCATATCTCATCATCTTAAATGCTTACTAACTATTTGTATATAACTATATATAAATCTTGCTGAATGAAAATACTGCAACGTAACATTTTGATAGTTTGATAAGAATATGCGTACGATATGATATTTTGACGTCGAAGGAACCTTTTTCGAAATTAACGATTTCCTTTAGGGCCTATTTCTTTGAAACACTTCGCTATAAATTCTCTGCGCCGGAAACGTTTCGTCCTCTTCTAGTGATCAAACATGGCGGTGAGTACAGTGTCTATGCATATGATGGCCAGATTCTTTCGGCTTACAGTTTATATCCACAATCATCCGTCATCTGCGGTTATATTCGCAGCGTTTTTATAGCCCGAAATGTATAGACTTATGTGCTGAACTCAGAAGTTGTGTTATTATATTCCACAATATTATGAGCCGTTAAGATATTTTAAGTTTATCGGGGCTAGCAACACGATTGTTGCCGTGGTGTTCCCCTAACACGTTTCTTAATCATTTGTGTCGGTTGCCGCGAAATGGATATAAATGTCAACATACGGATGTTAATGAAATATTGTAAACTTTCAGCAAGAAATGTTAAATCTTTACCTAAACGGTGTAAATGGTAGGTTAGTAGTAGCAAGCTAACTGGCTAGCAGCAGTCGGGTATATGCACAGGCATGTCCGCCTTGAAGAAATTAGTGGTTTGTGAACTGGCCAAGAATGTTATGATGAACGTGTTGACTTTATAAACATTTTGTGTCCTTAAAGTGTTTTTTTTGGCTGTGATTGGAGTTCTTTGGTCAACATTGTCAATGGTTATGCAGCTGGGAAATGGCAACATGTTGCTAGTTAGTAGTTTAACTACCAAGGCTTGATGGCACAGCTGATGTTTGTAAAAATGAGTGTCTGCCATACCCACTTGCTCTTGATGTGGATAAATCAAATGTAGTTCTGTAATTCACTGCTTGTTAACAAACATTTACTGCTGTTTGGTTCACTGCATCTTTCAGCTAAATGAAAACAGTTTTGCTAACGTTTCTAGGACCAGGGTGAGAAGAAGGAGAATCCCATGCGTGAGCTTCGCATTCGCAAGCTCTGTTTGAACATCTGTGTCGGGGAGAGTGGTGACAGGCTGACCCGTGCTGCCAAAGTGCTGGAGCAGCTCACAGGCCAGACTCCTGTCTTCTCCAAGGGTATGTCTCAATTTTGACTGCTGTTAAATCTCTTGCTGATGTTACAATGACATTCTTACTGTAAATGTTTTTTGTGTTTAAAATGTGCCCCCCTCCTTCCCCTTCAGCCCGCTACACAGTGCGATCCTTTGGCATCCGCAGAAATGAAAAGATTGCTGTCCACTGTACCGTCCGTGGTGCCAAGGCTGAGGAGATCTTGGAAAAGGGACTCAAGGTGAGCTTAAAGTGACCCGATACACACTCCACATTCTACCCACTGTGCCAGGATGTCTCAATGCACTATATCTGTACAGTACTCACAAGCTGCCTTTATAGCAGTTGTACGTATCATTGCAATGTTATTTGTTTAACGCCAACCAATGGGGTTTTAGTTGTGTGGATGTGTTGGATGGCGACTTAAACGAATGTTCTGGATTGACATGGTCTGGTGTGCCAAGTTGCTCTCTTAATGGGTTGACTTAATCCTTCCAAAGGTGCGTGAGTACGAGTTGAGGAAGAACAACTTCTCCGACACCGGCAACTTTGGCTTTGGCATCCAGGAACACATTGATCTGGGTATCAAGTATGACCCCAGCATTGGTATCTACGGACTGGACTTTTACGTTGTAAGTTGTCCGACGTGTCTGAATGCTTTTGAACATTCGTTTCATTAACCGGTCTGTATACAGCGATGTCAATGGCCTGTTAAAACTAAACCACACTGTTTTTCTTATGCCCTGTTTATTTCCAGGTCCTGGGCAGACCCGGCTTCAGCATCGCTGACAAAAAGCAGAAAACAGGTCGCATCGGTTTCAGGCACCGCATCCGCAAGGAGGAGGCCATGCGCTGGTTCCAGCAGAAGGTCAGTGTCCAGATCTCCAATTTCTGTAGTGTAACGGGCTGGGAGGTCTTATACTCCACTCATCTGGGTTTAACACCAGTCGTTTTAGACGTACTGTTCAGCGCCTTAGATTGTGACGATAAACACTACATTTATTGCCTTTTCTGGAAACTAGTCAGCATTTGTTTCAGATGCATTGTAACATCAGTCAGTTATTCAGCTCTTAATGTTGATTTGTTTTTACTCTGCTGCGCTCCTCCTTGAGTAGAACAAGTGTCTCCCCTAGCATGATGTGTGTTGGACTCATGTGCATGTGTGGATAAATAGACAGGACACTTGACCGGTGTGAACTATTGGCTGGTCTTGCTTCCTAGGCAACTAATCCACTAATTGGTCTTTTTTTTTTTTTTTTTGCAGTATGATGGAATCATCCTCCCCGGGAAGTAAAGGACCATCATTGCCCTTGTTTATAACAGTAATAAAATAAAAAATACCACTTTTTGTACTGTCTTTATTGATGGATTATTTCACCTGTGTGGGTTCTTGAATGTTTTTTTTTAACTGAGATGTGTTTGGCTCGATGTTGCCACAGGGTTGCACGTTTTGGTAGTTAAATCTAGGAAGTTGTGCATTAGTCCTCGTGAAAATGCACATTTTTTATTTATAGTTAAGCTGAGCACCTTAATTGCCATATTACATTGACAGGCTACATTTAAATACAAAAATGTCATTATATTGCTCCTTTTAAGCACATTGGATTTGATGGCAGGTCTATGATTTGCGTTGTGGTAGCCAATGCACTTGGGAAAAGAGTCAGTCATGGGGAATTACAATGGTCAATTTTCACATTGTGTAACTTTTGTCCACCAGCTGTTGTGGCTCAAACAACGAATTACGCATGTTATTTGTTTTTGCCTTAGTACTCTAAGCCAAAACAATTATGGCCTAGTATTAAGTTTGTCCTCTGCATGCTGACAAAAAACAGCAGCAACATGTTTCAGGTATTGAGTCTACCGGATTCCTGAAGGTGTCCTGTGGTATCTGGCCAGACATTAGCAGGTCCCAGAAGTCCTGTGAGAACACCGGTGTACCCTACTAGCTGGTGATAAGAAACCGGTTTACTCAAAAGCTCACTACTTTACACAAGAATTTGCATCCGGTCACAAACTCTTTGGAGAACAAGATCAGCTTCCGATGGCTCTACTATATGGAAATACTGTCACTACCGGTAAGACAATGATTGAAAACTTAAGGCATTTAGCTGAAGCTGGCCATGCTGTATATCTGAATACCCGCCCCCCTAGTTAACTTAACTACAACTCCCATAGCCATATGTCCACGCCCCTCCCCACACTTCTGCTCTACCCTTATCCAGACAGCCAATGTACTGAGAGTTGCAATAGCTGGGCTGTATAATCTGGACCCCTCTTCTAAAATGATCTGTATGTTATTGCTGCCCCCATTAGTCTGTTTAACAATCTCTCATCTGAAATCCCTGGCAGTCATTCCCCCAGTGTGGCTGCATTCCTTTATGAGAGACCACTTCCTTCAGGCAATACCTTCGCCATGTTGTTTTGGTAGGTGTCACTTTGTCATCCACATCAATACCCAGGCCTGGGATGTGTATGGTCCACAAACAAAGCTTAGATGCACTGTGGCATTCAGATGATGCTCAATTGGTATTAAGGGGTTAAACGTATATGAAGAACACATTCCCCATAATGCAATCTGCCTGGATTGATTAGACAATGTTAGAATTATGAAAATGTGTTACCATCTGCTTGTTACAGCCGTGGTTCAAGATGTTTCACAATTGGATGAATGTCCAGTTTGGCGAACACGCCTAGATGCATGTATGTATATACATCTTTGTGTTGGGCTCTCCTGTTTGTAAATCATTTGTGTGTGTGTGTATGTAAGGTGGAAAGGATAGCTCTGCAAGTACGAGGAAATGTAAACTGATTTTTTACTTGCAAAAAGTTTAAGTGTGGAATAATTTCTCAGGTGCTTTTATTAATTATTTAGGAAAGGATAGTTGGTAAATTTGCTTAAAGCATTAAAAAAGGCTACTGGTCAGTTTTGCTTGGCTTGTATTTATGCTAGCAATAGAATAGGAAATAATAGCATATTAATCTACATTTTATTACATATCCAACCTTTTCAAAATGCACAAACATTTATAAACTTAATAATGTATTCATTTCCTAGTTTTTTAAAATGTGTTGATCTTTATTGTAAAAACTACCAGTACATTTTCTTCGTTATAGGGAGAGGTCTCTTACTTCTGGTTACCCTGTTTAATTGTGTCTTAGAGATATTGACCACACGAACATTAGTTCTGTCTGTCACATCTGCAATCACAGACTAACATAACTTCCCATATTGCTCATATGACTCATCAATCCAGAGTAGTTGTATATCAAATACATACTGGTGGTTACTGCCAATAGTTCTCTATTTTGTATCTTATTAACTTAAGTTATTAACTTAATAACTTATTAAATTAACTTCGGCCATGTAACCTACCACATAATTTGATTCTCTTAACCATAATTAATTAATGAATGTGTTTGGCCACTAGGTGGCAGTATTTGCTTTATATTGAACCTGCGTAGGGATGAAGTGTTGTTGGCATTGTGAGAAACTGATGATGCTATTTTTGGAGTTTGCTTTTAACAGCACCTCCTTGGACAACTACTTCTCGCCTGTTATTTTATGGTGGGTTCCTAACCTGAGTTTTTTTATATTATCTAAGTAGACTATTTGTATTTATTTGTTGTATGTGGTAATGGCATATGTTCATTCCTGGACAGTGTGAGCTGATGTGTGGGCACAAGCTATGATGAAGTTTACTGTTAGTTTAAATGAGACCAAATCACAATTGAATTACATCGAATTGGCTTTATTCAGTGAAACCCTGGAATACATGACCATAATAATTTCTCGACATTAACACCAACACAAGTTCCCTGAGTGTCACCTTCAGTACATAAATACAGAGGGGTTAAATCCAATCAAATTTGCCAAATTAACATCAAATTATATTAGGTTCTCCTATTTATTGGAGTTTCACTGATTTCTCTCCTGCTAGCTTCTTATTGTATCACCTGGAATCACATGGTTGATATTGACACTGACAGAACATATCAAAGGTCAACATAAGGAGGTATCCATGGATACAACACATGACCGTAGATAAATCTCTCAACCCCCCCGGTATTTCCCGAATTTGAGAATGTTCTTTTAATGTAGGTTGTCGGTTGTAGATGGTTTGAAGCGTGAGAATATGTACGCTCATCATTTATTGGGTCATGGTTTGGCTCACACCTTTTCTAATAATCATGTTATTTTTACATTCGTCTACCTGTATTCAAACAGTCACTGCAACTCTCACCTCATTGCAATAAAAGAAAAACAATGAAATACTGTATCAATTTTTTTTTGTTTTCCCATCTTGCAAAAATATTGAAGACCAAAACTTTAGAGTAATTTATGATTTATAAATATAGAAGTAGATTAAATGTTTAGCTGCAAATCCTAATGCATATTTGTAAATCTTTATGGCTCAATTTCTAACTCTTATAAAGTCTATCATTCACTCATTCCAGAATGTACACTCACACACACACACAGACACACCACACACACAGACATAAAATCACTGTTCTCACTTTCCACCTCATGAACTGCAATGCATCTTGTACACATACAACAAACAGATTGAATTGACAATCATATTCACACTTAACAACCACGCAGGCCTGTTCTATTTATCCCTCTAGTGTACCTTCCATCTTGCATTTCCTGTTCTCTACCTCTATTTGCAGCATGACTCTCTGTTACTTTTCTCTTCAACCTCACAATCGCATCTTCCTCATTTCTTTTCTAATGCTCTCTCTCATTTTCTGCGCTCATGCGGTGATTGGCTGTGGGGCAATGCTGCCCTGCTGCTGCTCCACCTTGATAGCCGGCGTGTTGCGGTGATGTAGTCTGCGGGGGGCGTGGCGGGGCGGGAGGGTCAGGGTGCAGCAGGACACGCCCACCGTGGCTTCGGGCAGATCCTCCCCCATGGACCAGCTGTCTGTTGCAGGGTTGTACTTCTGCACGGCCGCCTTGTAGCGCTTCTCAGCCTCGTTCCATCCTCCCAGAAGGTACAGCTGCTCCCCAAAGGGCGACAGACCAGCCGTGCTCACGCCCAGGGGCAGGGGGGCAGCCTGGCTCCACTGGGCAGTCTCCGGAGAAAACACCTCTATGGACAGGACGTCCACGCGGTCTCCGCCGGGCCCCAGCTGACTGCCACCGACCACGTACACCTTACCTCCCAGGGCGGAGGAGCAATGCCAACCGCGGGGGGTCTCCAATCCAGCCTTCTCGCTCCACGTGTCCGTGTCGACGCTGTAACAGGCCACGGAGCGTGAGTAAGCGCAGTTGATGTAGCCCCCGGTCACCAGGATGTCGCCGGAGGGCAGACTGGCGCTGGCGTGGCAGCAGCGCGGCATCTCCATGGGTGTTTTCAACTGCCAGGCGTTGGCCGAGGGGAGGTAGCTCTCGGTAGTGGCCAGCAGGCCTTCCACGTTGCGGCCGCCAATCGCATACAGGCGCCCCCCGGTGGCCACCAGGCTGAAGTGGGTGCGACGCTGACGCATGCTGGCTAGGTGAAGCCAGGAGTTGAAGCGTGGGTCATACCTGAGGTACAAGAACAACAGTGATGAGAAAGATTGATGTGGCCCAAAAGGTTATGTACTCTTACAATCTTCACCCGGCTCGGCCAGAACGGGACTGGCCTCCTGTCATATTCTGGTTCCTCTCTAGGTTTCTTCCTAAATTTGGACCTTCTAAGATGTTCTTCCTAACCCCTGTCCATTAACTCTTTTTGCATGCTCTTTGGGGTGTTAGACTGGGTATTTGTAAAAGCACTTTGTGTCAACTGGTGATGTAAAAAGGCCTGTATAAAATACATTTGATTGATTATTGAAAAGAATATTACATTTTTTTTTCTAGTGACAAAACCCTTTCTATGTCTAAGCCTCGCATCCTTATTTTGTTTATGCCGAAGTTTGGTTGAAATAACCACCTGCTAAGCGTACTGACGGCGTGTTTGGCCTGGTTGCGTGCGTCGTTCTGGTCCTCTCCTCCGGCTACGTACAGGAAGCCGTCCATCACCGCTACACACTGATTAAAGCTCTTGGCGGGCAGCTGGGACAGGTGGCGCCAGGTGGCCCCGCCCTCACGCTGGTCTCTCCACAGCACCTGGAAGAGCAGCAAAGTCAGCAACAGTAATGTCTTTAAACATATGTTTCTCTCTTCATATTTTATTTGTTTTATGTTAGCCTACTGGTAAACCAGAATGTTGTCTACTCTAATTTATTTTTATTTTTATAATGTTGTTACTTTTTTGTTCGGGACTTTAAGACCCCCCATTCTCTTTCCAGTCACAATCCCTGCACTCACCTCCCTACTCAGGGCACGTTCGGTTACGGAGGGGCGCCCCCCGATGGTCAGCAGGGTGGAATGTCCTCCGCGCACCTGCGTACGGCGAGACTGCAGCGTGTTCTGCTGGTAGGGCAGCAGGTGGTAGTTCATGGCGTCCACCAGCAGGCGGTGACACTGAGGGTCCATCATCATGCGGGCCACTGGCTGGATCTCACTCACCAGCTCGCTGGCGGGGATGGTCTCGTAGCGCACGTGAGACAGCAGCTCGGCGGCGTGCACCTGCCGCTTTGGGTCGAAGTCTAGCCACCTCATGGCCAACTGTGGTCGAAGGGAACGAGAAACTATTCTTAGAATTTTTTCGGGATCGGTTTAGCTTCCTTCTTGCTATGCCTCTTATCCCTATTTGTATTGTGTATTAATAACCGTACAGGGAGCTACACTGACTAACTATGTCTATCTCGTTAGATGCCAGATATATCCTGTCCTAAACAGCTGGTCTGAGGCTGGATTTAGGTTTCGCTCAAAATGGCTGCGGTCGAAGATAGGGAATTTGCTATAGGCGGAATAATCTGGGATAAGGAGTGGTGGGTGAAGCTGACCTGGAAAGCGGTGACTTCAGAAGACAGCACCAGGCTATCCTCCTCAAGGAAGGCCGTGATCTGTTCCAGGGTCAGCTGGTTGAACAGTGGCGTCTCAGTGAACGCGACAAAGTTCTCCAGCACGAAGCGGCGGGCGGCGTCGCGCACCCCGATCAGGCCGTAGGCGGCAGCGATGTTCCACACGTACACGCACGTCTGCACGTTCATCTCGGCCATCAGGAAGTCTGTGCACATCTGGAGCAGCTGGGGGATCTGGAGGGTAGCCGCGGCCGAGACGGTGCAGCCGATGGTATACAGGGACATGTGAACGCGGCCCAGGTAGGCGAAGGTGATAACATTGGCCAGGCCTGGGGACAGGGATGAAGAGTTTGACCACACTGTTTGGACCGAACGCGACCCTAAACTAGTTTGGACCGAAGGTTCCCCTAAACCAGACAGTTGTCTACCAACGCATATCGACTGCAGGTGTTAGTAGGGTTAGTTGGAAACATACCCAGGGGAGAGAGTGAGGGAAGCTCCAGGCGCTTCATTCCAGGATCCTTAGCCAGAATCTCTCGGAAGTACTGGCTGATGGAGGAAATGACCAGCTTGTGAACATCGAAGGCCTTGGTCTTACAGGCCAGCTCCAGGTCGGTGAGGAAGCGCTCCTGACGCATGCGGCTTAATTCCTCCAGCAGGGCGTTGCCGTGGAGGGGGCGGGAGAGCTCGCAGCCCAGACCCAAGCCTCTTTCTCCTGGCTTAATGACAGGAGGGGGCAGGGGGAGGTTGAGGTTGTTGAGCTGGACCATATCCAGGGCGGCCATCTCCTCGATCTTCTTCACGCCTTCCACCACCACCACACCTCCGGCCATCTGGGTGGTGACAGTTGTCATTTGGGAGCTGACCGGCTCCATGGCAACCTTCTTGGTGCGACTGGCCTTCTTCTTGGGTGGCATGCCCTATGCTAACTCTGACAGGAGGGTGTTAAAGGCTTTGGTCCTCACCTGCAGATTGAAGCACTGAGGGATGGAAGGAAGGAATCCGAATATTTTATTTATGGACACACCGGCTAATCTAATTGCGGTGTGGGGGACCTTCCTCACTGGCAACGGTGAGAGACAGACAGATCGAGTGGGTGACTAGCTATGTGTTTTTTTAACTGCTGAGGCAGGGAACATGAGATGGACCGGCTGACCGGTGGGAGGGTAGGAGGTTTAGGGGGGTACAGGTGAGTGGATGGCAGGGTGACAGCACACAGGATCTGAGAAAGAGAAGGAAAAAAACAGCACTAAGTAGTACAATGTTAACGATAAACACACACAGGCCATAACATTTAAAAGACATGTTATATGTGTCTCAAAGAAAGCATAAGATCAACGCACATGTCTAGAGGGTGTTTTGGTTTTTGGAGAATTTGAGTACCATGGTCTTATAGCTGCAACTGAAAAACTGGGAATGAGTTGGCTTCATAAAAAATCTTAGGATCATGAGGTTACTTTATTGAAACTATGTAAGGCTCTGCTTAAATTGCAAAACATTTCTTGAATTGTAGAATTTTGTCTGTCATTAATAATATCTGACCAAGATGTCTAAACTCAAATCCTTCATTGTTTGCGTAATAGGACTATCAAATTAACAAAACAGTGCTGTCTGAAACTTTCTGCCTGTCCACTGTTCTTTATGTGGCATTAATTTCTTCACGCAACACTTCGCCACAACCACCAAAAAGGATTTAGGGTACCTCAACGAAGTTTTGTGCAAACATGACGATAAGCGCAAAAGGTTCTGATCAGTAACGAACACTAAAATGAACCACATGCACCTCTAGTCTTGTTTATCTCCTATTTCTTCAACAAGTTTCATATGCGAATGTTATGGACGTTTGATAAATTAAAATCAAATGTCTATCAGGCAACTTGTATCTGTCCCTGTTTGTTCACTATCTCCAGTATTGACTGTATGTACACAATCTACCCCCCCCCACACACACACACACTCACACAGACATACTTCAACACCCGTTGCTGCCGCTGCTACTTTTACTTATTTACTTATCTATACACACATGATCAGGTGCAGGAACTCCTGTGTTATTGATGTAATTCTGTATTTTAACTATAATCTTCCTTTGCTATTTCTATCAATTTGTGAATATTCATCGTGTTACTATTTTGTGCCTGAAAACAGCTTATGCATTCTTGTATATATATGAATACTTTTTTCATTATGCCCAACTAAGTAGTCTTGCAAACCACAAGCTCAAAACATCCGTGGCACCATTAATCGCAGACACACAGCCCGGTGTAAGTCACTTTCTAAAAATACACAAGGTCCTTCGTGCTTATTTAAATGACTACACACTAAACCCTGTCTCAGGTTCCCCACGACACTATCTGCCACTCCCCCCCCCCCGCAGGAATATTAATTATTATACCAAAATCAAACGTATTCAGTTGATTTATCACTTTGTCAACAAACACAGAGGGACATGCTGTGACTGGGCTTTACCGAGATAACACCCTGGTCTCTGTAGTAGCCTTACGCCCTGATAAAGTAAACCGCTCCAGGCCAGTTGCCTTGGACACCCGATCAACTGTAACAACAGGAAAGCCAGGGATGAACACATTCACTTAATTGCCTGGAAGAGATCCTTTGTAAGCAATACAGCAAATCCTTACTGTCACTCTGTTTCATAATCTGTTTTAGAGGGCCGATATGGTGGGATAATCAGGAAAGATTGGTCTTCTTTAGCAAGATTCATAATTACTTTTTATTTTAGCCTTGACTTTGCTTTACTTAGGGGGAAACTTACTACTACTACTCAGTTGAAGTACTACATTTGTAGTTGTCCCGCCGATCTATCCCACCGATCTATCCCACCGATCTATAGATTTACTTACTGTAGGTCACTTAAAGAAAATATCAGACGCTTCATAAATGTTCTATTTGTACTGTTTGATACAATAGGACATGCTCTCTTTAGCAAAACGCCATGTCAGGTTCTTCATTCTGCTGAGGGTCTCAGTAAACAACATACAGAACCGTTCACTGGTTAAGATGCTGAGTACATGAGCAGATGTCAGAGTGCAGGTGCTTTACACCACGTGAGTTGTGAAAAGAAAATACATACCATTAATGAATGGCCCTCATCCAAAACTATTTATATCCAGACTGTTGTTTACATATCACCCAGATAAGAGTTGACATTCAGTATGTTTACAGTATATGTAAACGCGTCCAAAAGGAGGCCGGTAGATGAAGAAAATTGCCAGCCAGCCAGATCTTTTTTTACGACATTGCTTTATACTATTGCAATTTGCAATTAGTAGTATTTATATGTCATCTTGGTCTCTTAATGCGATGCATTAATAATGGTAGTTACATTAACTGTATGCAGAAACATTTTTAAAACAAATGAACAAAAGACAGCGTATAAAAATAAAACAATATGTATTACAATACATAAAAGGTACTGTATTTTACAACAAGCGACTTAAGTCTAACTCTTATTAGTTAGTTTATTAGCTGTGGCTGATGAGGACGACCTGGCATTTTAAGCTTTAATATTTAGTGTTGATGTTTAGTGTCAGCTTTGCATTTAGCATCAAAAATATTGCAGCAAACGTTGTCAGCATCAACTTTTGAAACGTGTAACCACACCTGACTCTGTGTTGGTGTGGTTGAACTTTGAACTTTGCTGCTCTCATACCCTGTCTCAATCTATATTTCTCTCTACTCACCCAGAAGCAAATCTCAAGCACCAACACTGGGCACCCTAATTCCGTCGGTACCCAGACATATTGATGACTGACACAATTAACAGCAGATCCAGCAGACTGAAGTGACAGCAAACCAGTAGCTTTCTCTAGCTCGTAAATTAAATTATTTTTTCCAACCCGTCAGTGTGGCCTGTGATCTCCATAATTTACACGCCAAAGACAAAATATACCTGCATTTGGCAAGTGCTAATTCTGGACCATGTATGGAATTATTTGTGTGACCAATCATCCTTGCTAGTTAAAATCTGCTTTAATTGGAATTTATACAATATTTTACAAATGCCACATAAAGAAAGTCATTAAATTAAATTGGAAAATACAATCTACAGGATGTTCATATTAGCAAGTATACATTGGTGTGATTTTGTGATTTTTAATGGTGACATCCCCATATACTAAATTTGTGATTAACCCAAACATATAGATTTCCTAACATCTCTGCAAATAACATTAGGATTACATCTAATGTTGTCCTATATATTTGCTATTAACCTCAGTTATTGGAATGACACAGAAGCATTAACTCCTGTCAACTATCAATCAAAGTATTTTATAGGGTTAAGTGCAATATGAAAGTTATTTTCAGTTCATTGACTCACCACATCTTACATTTGCTTTGCAGACTATTTGACATGGCTTAATTCGGTGATCAGAGTCTAGTCTGACTGCAGATATCTGACATAATGACGTCAATAAGTGTAGTTGACTATTCAAGTGTGATGATGAAGGCCTGAGTATAAACAGAAACAGCTCTGGGTCAGATTCACAACCATGCTGCAGTAGTTTGCATCGGATGTAATGGGCTTTAAAGCACTGGACCACCACTGGTAAATAATAAAAAACATGGTATTCTTTTTTCTCAATAAACTCTAGATCACCAGCTAAACATCTGTAATTGGAGGCTTGTTCCAACTACTCGATATTATCAAGTCTGTCACAAGATCCTTTTAGTGCTACAGTATATCACTTGTCACTGCAGTTTCATGTTATTTAGACTGTGTTGCAACATCTTACTAGCTGCCCCTCACATCCAATCCTTTGCCCTGTAACTAACTGTAAACCTTTAGTGTCAGCTCTCACTCAAGTGACATAAACAACAGCTGCTGTTCTGGCCGTATCTCCGGATTGGGGGAACACAGAGCAGTCACAAGCATCGTCCGTTGAATTGACCCGGGTTATTTTAAAACACAGAGTTCAGAGAAGGAGCGAGATAAAACGAGATATGGAAGGGGGGTTGAAACGAACTGGCCTGTATGAATGTGAAATGAAAATAAGCTAAATGTGCAATGCGGGTTCCAGGTAAAAATTATGGGCCTGGGTTTAGGATAAACACATCTATATAATTCAGTAAAACACTGTTCAGCCGTTAAAGCTAACTATTATGTTCAAGGACAGAAGGGCATACAGTTTCACCTTGCTTGCACTGGGATTTGTTCTAGCAACCTATTGGTTACTGGCTGAAGGCTACACTGAAAAACAATATTACTCAAAGTTGATAACATTTTTTGAAAAAACAGGAATATGGACAAAGTTATGAGAATGTTAGAAACAGGAAGAACAGATTTTGGCCCCAAAGCAATAGAATGACGCACATATAAAAGGGGGCAGAGTAAGAACAGGCAAGAAAATAAACGCAAACAAACCCATTGAACAACAATTATTAGCACTACACTCAATCCGTTGTTGAGAAAAACTCAGAGGCACAATTTAGAAACCCCTGTACTTTTGCAGAACGCTGAACTATGCATCCATGTCCCCCCCCAGTGTCTGTCAGAATTTCTATGCCTATTCCTATATCTACAAAGATTATTTATATTTCCGGAGCAACACTTTGTTTGAAGCCGGAGCTGGGATGGGTTACCTAGCTAAGTACCACTCGTGTTTTATATTGACTAGATCCCAGAGTTTCTCTAAACTCTAGGTTGGGACCAAGTGTGGGCCCTTGGCTTTTGAGTACAAGAGTCATTTGAAGCCCAGACACAAGCTGAGTCTGGGCTCCTATCTGAGCATTTAATTCTGTAAACAACACACTTAATACTAGAACACAGAAGCCAACCAGATACAACACTATACAGTTTTCCTTTAATTATTATACAGTAGGAACATAATTTCTATTGAGACAGCTAGGCTCCCATCTCCCCCATGTCCCACAACAACATAGTTAATGGGTGCTAAAGTCTCATAAGGTAAAGTGTTGTCGGACATGAGGGAGTTAACCAATGCCTAATGAACCAGGTATTTACTTGACTTATTGGCTTGTTTAAGCCAAGTATGTTTCAAAAACTATATCACCAGACCTTCTGCAAATTTGGATGAAGGTCTATGGCAGCAACATTCATATGACTATTATTGTGCAAATGTTCGTGAATCATACATTGTGATTTTAAATAAAATGCTTATTTTTCAATAATTGTGTATAATTATTGTGTAGGCTATTGTGTTCTTTGTGGGATCATGTACTCGTATAAATGTTTGACACCATGCGCCGATATCATCTCATGGCTACATTAGGGGAAACTAGATGGTTGCGACTGTTATGTTCTACAAAATAAAGATAAAAAAAGCAGGATATATTTTCGGGATAATTAACGTTATTTCCGAGACGATGTCCGAGTTTCCTATTATTTATGATGCGTCTCTGGCTTCGTTCGGATATTTAAAATATACAAAAATGGTTGAATGGAAGAATGTTTCAGAGGCCGTAGTGCATTTTTAGTGCATGAATTAATACCAACTAAAACACTATTCGCCACTGCTCCGGCTAGGAGTATCCGATTTTCACCATTCAAAGCCTGTCATATTCTGGCTGATCTCCCCTTCCCAATGACACTAGACTCGACTGTGTGTGATGTACGGTTCGTTTACAGTAGCCGTTAGATTGGGCTAAGTGGAAGAGGAATATGCTAAATTGCTGCGCCGCTTTACGTGCGTCTGGTCCGGGTAGGAGTATCCAATTTCCACCGCTCAAAGCCTGCTGTATTCTGACTGATCTCCCCTTTCTAATGATACCAAACTCGACTATGTTTGATGCAGTTGCCGTTACATAGCGCGACGTGAAAAAGAACTAGGGTATATTGCTGCGCCGCTCCAGAGGCCGCTGCTCCGGCTAGGGAACATCCGATTTCCAAAACTCAAAAGCCTGCTATATTCGGGCCGATCAACCGGTTGTTTACGAGAGCCACAAGTCTGTAACCTGTCTAATTAGCTGATACACTGTCACACTAAGTTTAATTGTAATATTTATTAGAGTAATACTGCCTTATTGAGTACTTGGTATCCGTACACAGTATCGTCAAGTACCCAACTATATCAGTACTTGCACTTGGTCTGAAAAAAATGGTATGCATCTGTAGATATTGTGTTCATGTTGTTCTGAAGAAGCAACCCTGTTTATATAACCCCTGCTAAAAATAAACAGTAAATATAAATATCAAAATATGTACTATCCAAAACGAACACACAATAAATGCATATTAATAATAATAATAATATGTGAGCATGAAGAAAATGGCAAGGTCAGTTCCCATTTTGAATAATACAAGTGGTGACTCTGGTGAATGTGTCTGCATCTGTCCTAATTTTAGATAGTATAAGTGTTGGGCTGAGCCATCTATCTCATTCAGATGGGTTATCATTTGCATTTTCACATTTTAGTTATTTAGCAGACAATTTTACCCAAAGCGGCTTATCATGACTTAAGACACATGCAAATAAATATAATATTAAAAATACAGTCAAAATGTTTACCTCTCCACTTTTTCCTCACTCTTTATAAACCTTTCTGTTACTTTGTTGGATTTCTCTCATAGGTTGTTCTCTCTTCGCTCGGTCCTTCTGTCCTTAGTCTGTCTGTCAGTGCTCTGTAGTTGTCAGTGTTTGACTGAGTCAGTCTCTAACCAAGTCTATGAAATGAGAACCCCTCCCTCCCTAATTTCCACATCCCACCACCTACAACTCCAAATACAGGCACCCCAAAATACTCTTAATGGGTCAGCTCTCTGGCACCCTACCCCCTTCAGGCACATGGCCGGGCAGGCAGAAGTGTTGTTTGCACTCTGTTATGCCAATACACTGTGCTCAAGTGTCTGTGTTGAACGATTATGTCAGTAGATCTCTCTCTCTTTTATTTCGTTTATGTCTGTCTGCATGTGTTTTGTGTGTATGGAAGATAAAGAGGCTATGTGGCTATAAAAGTACTGCAAAAAGTGAATGGCGTTAACTATGTTAACTATCTGATTATTGTATACTGTACAACTATCTAATTTGATTCTGTATAGATCAGTACGTATGTTGATATGTGATGAGATACAAAGATAAGCATACTATTATCAATATTATTAATTTGTCACGAATTTGGTATGTAAATCAGAATCAGAAAAGTGTTTAATCGCCATGAATGTGTGTACAGACAAGGAATTTACTTTGGCAGGAAGTACATACATACAACATATGAATAGAACAATATACATTATACTAAGGGGCTGAGGGGGTATAGGGACAAGTAATATACAAAATTATATTATAATAATATATAGTCATAATAAAGAATATATATATATATATATATATATATATATAATATGTCTATGGTTAATTAATCCCATATTCACAATAAATAATAAATATATATATATAATAACAATATATAGACATAATGAAGTCAATATATATATATATATATATATATATATATATATAATATGTCTATGGTTAATCCTTATGTCAGCTGTTCAACGACGTGGTTCCGTCAATCTCCACGCTTTGCGTTCGATCTCGTTGTTGACTTTTAACCAATGTGTGCGTGCCACGTCACAGACGGCCCGGAACACCGACCGAGTTCTGGAACGTATGATTCTGTCGAAAGAGGTGAGAAAAGTGTCAATCTGGACATTGAACTATCTAATATAACACGCTTGAACGTCGTCTGAGCAGCGAAACGCACCATATATCAGTCGCAGGCTAACCGAAACAGTTCACCAGGACATGGCAAGGCCATTGTTTTTCCTGTAATGAAGCAGCTTCCGGGCACTGGGTACCAGCTGTAAACATGGCGGAGGCGCTATTGCGAACACTGCTGGGGGAGGTGGAGAGACTCCAGTCCCGGCTCTCCGACGACCTAGAGCCCCGCAAGGTAAAAATCCTCTGGCCTAGAATGGAAATGCGACATTGTAGTCTACGACAACGTGTCCGAATATTGTCCCATGTCAGGTTGTACCAATTTCTAGGTCCGAAAATCGACGTAGAAATGTCTGTTTTTACGACCAGGTATGTGTGAGGTTTAGCGAGCTAACTAACTTGTTTTTGTAACCAGAGTTCAGGTTAAGTTTAATCTACCCCCCGGGGCTACCTGCCAAGTCCGAACTGTACATTTAGCGATGGAAACGTTGTAAAAACGTGCTTTCAGGTGCTTTCAATGTAGGCGAGCTATTAAGTGTGTCAAGGATAAACAGCTAGGGTAATTCAGCCCATCAGAACAGGCCTATAATAGGTTGATCAGTTATTGGATAAGTTAAAAAGGCATCAATAGTCACAACACTGGATCCTGGTCACAGACACAGACCCCTACTAACCAATCATTGGTATTAACCCAATGGGTATTGTGAAAACAAGACCCAACAAAGTAATCACTGTTAAATCATTGGTAAATATTTATCTGATCAGCTTTAATAAACACTCTCCGGATGCGTTTGGCTTGTACCTCCTCATCCCATTAGGTAGAGGGGGTCTGCCGACCCATCTTACACATGACAGTGCGCAATTTGGGCACATTTGTTTCAGTCCAATTTGGATTAAAACCCATCCTAGAAATACGAACACGAGCACTGCAGGCGAGGTGAAACCAGCAGTGAGAACTGTTGAAGAACACATATATGGTGCAGAAATCGAACAAAAGTGCCAGGATGTCAGTGAAATTGTCTACCTGGAGTGATCGCATTGTGAAGCCTATAGGGATTCTATATAGGTATATATACATATAGGTATACTATATTTAAAAGCACAACCTCCCTATTGTAAGTGGCTTTGGATATTGTATGTGTAATGATTAGCATTAATTAGTATCTAGTCATCATTGTGTGCACTTTCTTGTGTGCAGACAGTCTTGTATGTCTCATTATCTTGGTACATGGGGTCTAATGATCGGTCTTTACATATTCTGCCTTTGCACTATCCAGCTACAGAAGACCCTCAGAAAACTCGATGGGCTGCCTATGAACGTGGATATCCTTGTGGTAACATTTTAATCAATATTTCTTAATTTAATGCAAAGTTGTTATGATTTTTTTTTCTGGTTTCCTAGGCAATGCTGTAGGATTGATTACTTTGCACCATTAATTCCTCTGTCTGCATTTGGAGTATTATACTAATTAGAAATAAAGCCAAATACAGACCCTTGTTTTGCCACATGATGATGCTAACGTTTATCAGTGGCTGCTGTACGAGCCGATGTGCTTTTCGATATTGTCAGAAGCAACTTTTAGGTCATGCTCACTCCGCTTTATTTGCACTAGTAATGGGGTTGGCGTTCTTGGTTAACCGTTTTAATATGTGTTGATAATAACTGTTGAACCACTCCTATTAATGTCCTTCTCTTTTTTTTTATACGATACAGGAAACTGGAATTGGTAAAACTGTGAATTCCTTTCGCAAACATGATCTCGTTGGAGATCTTGCAAAGAGACTTGTGGCCAAGTGGAAGAAACTGGTTCCGGCACCATCTTCTGAAAGGTATAGGAACCCTCCCTGGGGATTTTCATCCTTAAGCTTTTTCGTTTTGTTCATTTGATCCATGGTGCCATGGTTACTAAGCGTATTAACCCACTGGCTTTGATATTCTTCTACCCCGCAGATCCGGCAATGATAAGGATGTACATGGACATGTGCACCCCCACGGCTCAGAAGGAACGGACCCGATACGCAAACGCCCCCGGGTACCCTCCCCTGAGGAGCGTCATCACGGAGCGGAAGATGAGGAGGACAGGATGATGGATGAGGAGGAGGAAGAACTAAATGTTTACCAAACCCCCTACTCCCCCCCTCAGCATCACACCAACCCACCCCAGCTAGTCCAAAGCGGTGGCCAGCGAGGGGGCTACCTGTCCGAGGGCTACGAGAGCCCCGCGGAGGAGGAGCCGGAGCCGGAGCCTGCTTCCAGTCCCCCGCGGAAAGAACCTCGACACGACAAACCGCGCAAGGTGCCCGGCCGGGAACACAATTCCCACGGCAATCGGGACCTGGTCGAGGAGAGGCAACGGCGCCACGGCATGACGAGCGGTGGCAGGGGCGAGGAGAAAAAGCAGCGCAGCGTCGAGAGGGACCCTCAACGCGGCAGTGCGGCCTCCAAGCACAGTCGGCACGCCACTCCGCACGACAACAAGAAAGACAAGAAGGCCGGAACAGATGGTGAGTGTGAGAGCAGCCCAAGTGGTTCTCTAAGGACGTCCTTATCTGTGTGCTTCCCCTTTTGAACTTTTAGTCTGGCCTTCTTGTTTTGTTATTGTGCAAGAAATGTCCATTATTTGTCAGCAGTAATAATGGAATGACAGTGTTTCCCGATAAAACCCGGCTTTGCCCGTTAATGTAAATGAGAAAAGCTGCTTCGACTTTGGCCAGTGGAGAAATAGTTGTCATTTGCCAGTTGCTATTAATTTACACAGTTCATTCAATATGTGTTAATGTGAGAACACTTGCACTAAAGTGTAGGGAGTATCTTTACCATGTTTTGTGAAGAAACTCACCAAATACACTGAAAGCGAAATCAGAAAGCCAAGCCTGAATCTCTGTGATGTTATGCAGTGGGGGAGGTGTATGTTTGTTAATATATGAATATATAAATAATGTGCCTGTAATTCACCCGCCTTCCATATGGGGGAGGAACCTCCATATTAAATGGATGCTGCTTGTTAAATCATCAGTTACGTTTTGACATACGGCCACCCTGTTAAGATTTCGTTATGGTTGATTAAGGTACTCGGTTATTGTTTTCTTTCCATTCATCTGATTCCTAAAGTTTTGTCTCGTGTCTCCCCCTCTACCCTTAAGCTAACAGACTCCCTTAACACCTGTCTCTCTTTCTTTTTACCCTATAGGGAGGTCACGGGATCCTAGTGACTCCCCTGTGATTGGCCAGGCTCCTGAGGAGCAGGAGGCCTTCGACAACCCAACCATGTCGTTTGAGTCCTTCCTCACATATGACGCCCCGACTCCTACCAAGAAGAAGAAGAAACCTGGTAGTAGCAGTCGGCACTCCTCCCACCATCACACCCCTCCTCGTCCGTCCGTCCAGCCCTTGTTTGCTACTCCTGCCTCTTCCAAGGAGTCCAAGGCCAGCAAGGCCAACGGGAGCCGCAGCAAGCGGGCCGAACACGCGTCCACCCCGACGGCGGCGACGACGACAGCTGTGCATGAGAAGCGCAGGAGGGTACGGTCAGACCTACGCTGAACTTTAACCCTCACAATGATGATGACGATGGCACATTTCCATATTGTGTTTGTGTATCGTGTCTTATTTTTGGAACTTGTGTGTTTAATTACAGATACTTTTTATGACCCTTTGCCTGCGATTGACATAACGTCATTATTGTCTAGTACTAGTCTGTCTAGTGACCACACTCCTCTTTGATGTACTCTTTCTTTTACCCAAGGTGATTGATGTGGCGCCCATACTTCCAGAAATCCCTCTGTCAACCCTGCAGCCCATCTATAGACCTCTGCCCTCCATAGATCTCACACCATTGTCTCCTCAGAGACGCAAAGGTATGTTTTTAAATCATGCCGATTATTTGCTCTGTGTGTGTCTACCACTGACAATGCATTCCCAGTCTGTCTGTGTTGTTTTCCATTCACTAATATCATTGGTAGTTTATCAGGTGAGGCCCTAGATTCATTATGAATTGACCTAGAGACAGGAAGTCCAGCGGCCACTTAAATAAAGCAGATCGACAGGCCTTAAGCAATTTAGTTACTGTTTGATTGAACATTGGTACGGGAAAAACAAGTAATCTAAGCACATTTGCCTGTGGTATGTTCGATGCCAGGTGAACCAGTTCCAGAGACTCAGGAAGTTACCTTTTACTCAGCAGAGTCTAGGGCTTTATTGGAATGGTTTGAAAATCAAACCGATATTCCAGTCGTTAGCAGACCAAACAATCTAACCTGTAGACCACAACCAGGTAAATAACAGAGCAGCAGGTAGTGTAGAAAGTAAGAAAAACGTAATGCATTGATGTTTGCGACACAGTGTTTCCATTAATTGACCTAGAGACAGGAGGTCCTGCTGCCACTACTAAATATAGTAGATGGACAGGCCTTAAGCAATTTAGTTACTGTTTGATTAAGCATTAGTACGGGCAAAATAAGTAATCTAAGCACATTTGCCTGTGGTATGTTCGTTGATGTCAGGTGAACCAGTTCAAGAGACTCAGGAAGAGACCTTATACACAGCAAAGGATAGAATGTTAATGGAATGGTTAAAAAAACAAAAAAATCCAGTCTGCTTTCCTGAGTGCAGTCAACAACCAGGTAAATAACATAGCAAAAGGTAGTGTTATTTATTGGTGTTAGTGACACAGCGTACAGGTTGTACTTCTATCAGTTATAATACAAGAAGCAGCACTAGTAGGAGCGCAACCAGAGACACTGGATTATTGAGGAGTGTGTATGTATATACAGGCCCATTTGTACTTCCAGTAGGAGGATGTTTTTACTTCAGAATGGTTCAGAAACATGACCCCACGTTGAGTTTGTATGGCTTGCACAGTCCACAGTGTTGTACCTATATTGTTTTAGCTTGTAATGATGTACATACTAACTTTATGTCTCTGAGTGATTTGCTTGAAATAATACGGTCGATGTGATGGGACTTTTTCAGATGATTTCATTTACACACCATTATTTGGAAACCTGTTGTTTTTGCAAATATATTATTATTGAATTCATTCACAATATTTGCTGTTCGAGTTGTTATATACAATGTGCTTTTTGGTAAAATTCTATTGTTTATTCTCAATGATTATAGTATTTTGTGCTTTTAGCTAGCCCTGCTATATCTATGCTATGCTAGTGTTGCTTTTGAAATAACAGTTAGTATGTTCTGGATTTGTCTGAACTTGTAACTCGGGTACATTTGTAAGCCGATCGTGTTCTCTAGACCGGGCCTGAACCAGTTGGCGCTGACTGTCAATAATTGCTTGGGTTTTACTTTCCTCTTTATCCTGCAGGCCCTGTGTCAAACGATGCAGAGGAGGACGCTGGCTTTACTGGAAGACGCTTTAACTCTAAAATGTCCGTCTACTCTGGCTCAAAGACATCCCATCTGCCCAAGATGACGAGTCTGTATGAACAGTGTATACGGGTGCTTCAAAACAACGTTGACTGTGAGTGTTGTTTTTCCCCCCTACACCAATGTGGATGTGCCTATTTAAAAATAAACAAATACATGTTTGTGTGTATATATATATATGTATTTTCTGTCTGTTCAGCGATCGATGAGGTTGGAGGAGTGCCCTTTGAGATTCTCGAACCAGTTCTGGAGAGATGCACGCCGGAACAACTGTACCGCATTGAAGAATGCAATCAGGTAGCTTACACACACACACACACACACACACACACACCAAGCAACTAGTATGGTGTTGTATAGCATTAAAAACACGACCTATAACTGCTTTGGACATTGTATTGTGTCTCCCCTCACTACTTAATTCGAATATTTTTCATGACAACGCCACAGCTTCTGACTACACACATACTTGAAATGACATCCTCATTGTTTATTTGAGAAATGCGCGACACACTGTGAGGGTATCACTGCTGTTTGTTTGTCCAGCATGTCGTTTCAGGTTTCAGAGGTTATCTTTCCTGTTAAAAGTTGCCAACATAAGTCTCTACATGTCGTGTAGCATTTTGTAATCCACGTGTGCTTGTTCAGTGTTTCATAGAGGAGACTGACGAGCTTTGGCATCGCCACTGCCTACGGGACTTCAAGCGTGAGACGCCCCAGGAATACGAGACTTGGCGGGAGATGTATCTGAGGAAACACGATGAGCGTGAAGAGCGCCTGCGCATGCTCACCCAGAACATCAGCTCGGCCCACGCCAACAAGCCCAAAGGTGCCCATCTCTGTGGCCGTCTCTGTGGCCGTCTCTGTGGCCGTCTCTGTGGCCGTCTCTGTGGCCGTCTCTGTGGCCGTCTCTGTGGCCGTCTCTGTGGCCGTCTCTGTGGCCGTCTCTGTGGCCGTCTCTGTGGCCGTCTCTGTGGCCGTCTCTGTGGCCGTCTCTGTGGCCGTCTCTGTGGCCGTCTCTGTGCCCGTCTCTGTGCCCGTCTCTGTGCCCGTTATTACCACACTGTACTCCTAACCAGGGAGTTTCTGTCGGAAATGAAGGAGCGCACTGTTTATTGTGTTTGTTGTTGTTTTCCCTGACAGGTCGACAGGTCAAAATGGCATTTGTGAACTCCGTTGCCAAACCACCGCGGGATGTCCGCCGACGACAGGAAAAGTTCGGCACCAAGAGCACCTCAACCGCCAGCTCCACCGCTGCTGCGGCTCCGATCAAGTATGCAAACACTATTGTGCATGTCAAACTGAGCGGCGCTTGCTCTTCTCTTAGCTACTTTGTATTTGTATCAAAACCTAGTTTCTGTAGAGATACCACCCTATTGGTTTTTCGCCCAGCTTTGAATGTCCGCACCTGATCACCTGATGATGCATTGGATTAGTTAAGACAGTCTAGGAGGGAGAAAACGTACAGGACGATGTAGCCATCCTCCTGAGACAGGGGTGGGGAACAGCTGATATGTATATTGTTTTATCCCTGCGGTGATGCTATTGGGTATTATAAAGGCTTTCCTCTCGCATGGAGGGGTTATGAATCAGTAGTCACAGGTAAACTAAGTACTGAATCTTATGCTGATATTTTTTGGGCTTTTGCAGAAATGTAAACACCATCAGGGATGCCAGAATAGCGAGTGGACCTTATTATAAAAGACAAGAGACAGGAACAACCGATTGCAGAAGGGTACTCAGCTTCCACGATGCCAGAGCAGCGTGTAAACGTTCTTGTGAAATCCAGAAAAGACTAGAGACCGGAAAAAACGATTCCAGAAGGGTACACAGCTTCAGCGAGGCCAGTGCAGCGAGTAAACCTTCTTGTGAAATCCAGGAAAGACAAGAGACCAAAACCCATTACAAAAGGGTACCCAGTATCAAGCTTGCCAGAACAGCGAGTGCACCTTATTCTATAAGACCGGACATGCCGCAAAGCTTCAGAGACGTTGTAACAGCGAGTAAACCTTTTTATGAAATCCAGGAAAGGGAAGAGGCTGAAACAGCAGATGACAGCATGAAACAATGCTTTAGCGATATCATAACATCGATTAAAACTTTATATCAAATCTACCTAAGCTATTCAAAAGAGACAACAAAGGCTCCGGTTGTCATTCCAACAGAGAGGTGAGGATAGAGATAAAATATAGAAGATATAAGATGTATATAAAAGTATAGTGTCATTCTGTGTAGGTTCATTGCCAGAGGACAATATGGAATGAGGTAATTCATTTCGATGTTCTTCTGCCATCTAGCATTTCCAGGGAGACTGTGAGCTTCAGAGACATTGTAAAAGCTAGACAGGAAAAGAAAACAGGAAACTCGCTTAGTCTGACGACAGGGTGAGAATAACGACTAGGCTAAATGAGTAGAGAAGAGAGAAAAAAAGAATGTCCTTAAATGTTCACTGTCTTGGTTTATAATTTTCAAACAAAGAAATGAGTGAAAGTTCGAGTGCAATGCCCCTGACTTTAAAAACATGCTGTTATAAACGCAAAATGTTTATGTTTTTAAATGTACACTGATTGGTTGGTTCAACCATCCTGTTTTTTCCTTCTGCGCAGAATAAGACCAGCTGCATCGTACAGCGCTCATTCAGCTGAGGCCGTTTACTCCTCCTCTCAGGGCAGTCCCTCTGATACCATGCGCTCCTCAGGCCCCAGCAACATTGGTGGCCCCAGCCCAAGAGACAACAAGCCACAGGTCAAAAGTAAGTGCCTCGGGGTCTTATGAGATATGGGAAGAGTTATATTTTAAAGGGAAAGTGTGTCTGTCTTCCTTTTTGCCATCTTAAAGGTGTTGTCTATTTGTCTTGCAGAAATCGCACCCATGATGGCCAAAACTATCAAAGCATTCAAGAACAGATTCTCCCGCCGATAGAGAAGAATGCAAAGAGTGGCTGAGAGGAAGATATTGTAGGAATGAAGCTCTTTTATTTCAGTAAAAAATGATGGTAGTTTCTCAAGCAAACACACATACTGAGATTTTAACTGAAATTTTAGCATTATAAAAAGACAAAAAAAATTATAAACTTCATTTTAACATTTTAAAAACAGCAAATAAAACATTGATTGCAACTCCAGTCATTTGTTACAAGTTCTTGCTGCATCACACACTACAGTTGAAGTCTGGCTCAGAACTACGTGTTACACATAAGTTATTTCCACATCAAATTACATTGTGCTGCTACAATCAGCATGCCGTTAAATACAACAGAGTAGGCTTTTTTTAATTGTGCATCCACACCTAGTTTTTTTTGACTGTGTTCAGTGCTAAACCATGTGTGCATCCCTACTTTGATCTTGTTCACTGTGATAAGTGAGGAATGTGAGTGCAGGAAGAGGAAAAAACACAAAAGGGAGAAATAGGGGAAAGCAAGTGATAGGACTCTGCAGTTTCACTCTTCTGTATTTATTTTAAACTCTGGGACCCCTGGCCCAAATGGAAGTGGATTAAATAGTCATTTTAATAAATTTTACTAAATGTTATATGGACATTTTTAATAAAATTCACTTTTTGCCCAGATTGATGGTCTTTGTAAATCAGTGTGTAGTGTTGGTGTTGATATGAATGATAATGTTCACATCTAGCAGTTGAAGTTGTAGATTCATGCAAAAAATATAAAATAGACAATTTTAAAACGTAGTATGGTATCATACGTTACAAACGCAATGGTAGTAGTTCACCCATGCACACTAATAGAACACGGATTCTACAGGTTCGTGCCATTTCATTGGTCCTGCGCAGGCCAATCAACGGGCACGTTAATGTTTTTGCGTCTGTACGTGTGTTTTGATTGGCTACTGCCGTACACGTGGTTTGAAATGTCTCCAGGATGTTGTGGAAAAGTGAAACCAGCCTGCGACTCGGTCTGAGGCAAACAATTTGGGTAAACCGTTGAATCGTCGATTGACGTTTATCTGAAGTGTGATAAAAACATATAAATACGATATTTGCTACAATGGCTGGTCACGGGCACGGTGGACATGGCCACGGCTGCTGTGAAGACGAGCACGAGCCCGCTGAACGGGGCATGGAGTACACCCTGTACCAGCGAGTTGACACCGAGAAACTGCAGTGCCTCAACGAAACTAGAGAAGGCGACGGGAAACTGGTTTTTAAACCGTGGGATCAACGGACAGACCGGGAGAAGGTGAGCTGGTGTTATAGACCGGGTTGTATTGTGTCCTGATTCTGGAAACTAAGAGTAACGTATCTGTGACAGCTGCCATTTTGGCACTGCGTCTAAATCAAACACAGGTTTGCTTGGCATTGGCACATTGATTTGCAGCAAAACAGAATGTGTTTACATGCAAATATAATTCGTGTTTACGTTTGAAAAACATTTTGTAATTGCTGGGTACAGTTGTTTCTTAAGTTTCGTCTTTCCCCATATATTTTTACCCCGTAATGGTTTGGCTATATGTATACAGTTGTCTTCCAAGAAAGATCTTGAAACGGTCTCTATCCATTGCAGTTTGTGGAGAGTGATGCTGACGAAGAGCTCTTGTTCAATATCCCGTAAGTAAATACACCCTTTAGACTCCATTTAACATCCATCTCTCTTTTGAATTTAAGTTATATTTGTGCAATGTTTTTTTTTCAACCGACCATCTAATTCTCAGGTTCACAGGAAGTGTCAAGCTGAAAGGAATCATAATCTCCGGTGAAGATGACGAGTCGCACCCTGCTGAAATGAGACTGTGAGTGAGTACTGTGCCTGTCAGAAAAACCATTAGCGTTGATTGTGGACTTGCATTGAGCCAGTGCCAGCATCTATGAACTCAGTCTAAAATTTGATATGACCGCCTATACTCACATCTTCTTGTAGGTACAAGAACACACCCCAAATGTCTTTTGATGACACAGGCAGAGAGCCTGACCAAGCATTCCGCCTCAACAGAGATCCATTGGCTCAGCTAGAATACCCAACCAAGTAAGAGCAATGTGTGTATATATCCTCTGAACTATGTCTAAGTGTCCATGATATCTAAAACTCACAACCATGAAAAACTTTTTTACAGGATTGCCCGTTTTTCCAATGTTAATCACTTGTCAATTCACATATCACGAAACTTTGGGGCAGAATCCACTAAGATTTACTACATTGGGCTGAGAGGGGAGTTCTCCCAAGTAAGTAAGATTTACCTCCATTACTTTAATCCTATACAACTCTGACGGTTTAAGGACAGTGTTTTTTCTTGAAAATGTACAGCTGGGCATTTTTCTTTTATCATTCTATATATCGATGTTTTACCTATGTATTAAAAGGTACGCTGTTTGATGGTATTTTTAAATGGCAAAAAACAGGTTCTCTTTTTTTTCAGACTCACAGACATGAAGTGACCATTTGCAACTACGAGGCAGCTGCTAACCCCGCGGATCATAAAGTCCAGAGCTTCATCCCACAAACAAATTTCATCTCCTAAATGGAATAAAATGTGGGAGGCAGAAAAGTCAGCATGAAGTGGCTGATTGTTCAGCATGAAGTGTGCTAGCACATATTTAGGCCTGTGTTGTTTGAGGTCTAATTATGGCCTCACTGATTATACATTTCTAGTCCAGATAGGAAGTTGTTACACTTATTGTTTGACAATAAAGAGTGGAGGCATTAAATGTTTTTTCTTTGCTAAATTAATAAATGTACGTTCATTTGTTGGTAACACTGTGATAATGCGTCGAAAGTATCACAATTCTGCATGAAAGACTGTCTTCTCAGCTGGTGGGCTGCAAGACAAATTTGGGGCATTGGAGGTTTTGAATGGGTGTCTGTGGTTTCATTATAATAGTTCACCCATTTTATTAATTAGATTCATACCAAACACAAAAACAAACTTTAGCATCTGGAATGGTTAGGAAAAGTGATTATGACTCACACGGATCCTAATAATATCCCGAATATCAACGCCCAGGATACTTGTCAACAGCCCTGATCACGGGTGTAACGTACCAAGTAGAAAACAGCCGTTCTACCGTGTTCACCAGTTCAGGAGTGTTCTTAAACAGGACCTAAATGACCAGATAAAGGGAGTTATATAACTAAACAGTTGTTCAATAAAAGTAGTGTGCAAAATAATAAAATGTCACCGCTTAGTTATTATTGCCCTTTTTGTTTGGTCATATAGGTCTTAATAATGAACTTTAAGATCTACTTATTACACATCCGACTGTGTATAAGAATTAGTCAACTAACTGATAAGTGCAAGCACGAGGTGGGGCGTGGCCACGATGAAGTCACGTCGACGAATCCACGCCCATCTGTTCGCCAGTAGCGGAAGTTGTTCGGTTGAGATTCTGGGACAGCAAACGGTGAGTGTGGGAATCTGTTTTAGCGGGCCGCGGTTTCGCAATTATTCGGTTACCCCCGGGCCGAACCGAACCCGGGCTTTTGTTTGCGGCGGTGTAATGGGGGACCGGGCAGTATAATGCATTGAAATACACGGTACCAGGCTTGTCAATAGACCCAAACTAAAGGAAGTGGATGGCTGTGTACTGACAGTGACAGACAATAACCGCTGTAATGTAGCTCTGTGATTAGCATGCTATGCTAACTAATTGTAGCTACCAGCAGTAACTAGCAAACCGAAAGGATTAAACGGCATGGTTGTAGCGTGTTAGTTAGCTTTTTCATGTTTCAACCTGTTAGGCACTTTTCACGTTTAGGTGCTCTCTCCCGAGTTTTACTAAACTGGCATCGAGGCATCTTATCCCTGTTGTTTTTTCCATCCCCACCCGCCATCCTCCCCTGGCTTTAAGCTATCTGCTAGTTATATAGCCTGTCTGTACAACATATCCGTAGTTTCACCCATATATTGTCTATTTGCTATTGTCACACTATTATGTCTGGTGGGGGTGTTATCGGGTTAAATTGACATGGACATATAACTGGAATATATATAGCTAGATAGGAGCAGGCAAAGCTTTGTTGCTGGTAGAATACCGACCGGCTGCTGCGGTATAATTCAGACGCCGGGTGAACCTGACCACTGGGCCTCCCATTGACAATGGCTGTTAGTGTCATAGGTAGGAAGAGAGGATGTGGTCATCGTGAAATCACAGTGTATTTATATCCCGGTGTAGTTATTTCCCCACGGCCGGCAAACGATCTTGAAAAATCATAGCAGGTCAAACTACGTTTGCATGCTTTGCAAACACAAATGGCGTCTGGTTAAGTAATGGCATAGAGTCAAATATTTCATTGCCATGCATGAACAAAGCCTTTTCTTTGTACCAGCGATCCTAGTAATACTATTATTCATTTCATCTAACATCTAACAGAGGAGACCACAAAAGCATGTGATTATCAGCGGTTATTTAACAGATTTGCTTTGCCAGAGCGTTCCTCAATATTAACCGTCTACATGTATACTCATACTCTATTAACCCATCTACATTGAAACTTGGATGTTGTTCTGATGGATGTACCAAACACATTTTCAGTAGTAGTAATTAGGCTGTTGGGGTGTGCCTAAACTGAACTAAAAGAGTATTATAACGGTCGCTGGGTAGCTTATTTAAGACAGATTTCTGGTCTATTACTGCATGCAGTAGCTGACACAAATTGTGACTAAGTATTGAGGCGACAGCACTGAGCATGCGTTCCAGTGCAGGACACACCGTTTGTCAAGTGAAACACATGCATGTTTATTCTTCCTATTGGGCCTGTCATTTTCATTCCCCTGAATTTGCTTTTTCCCTGTCTCTTCTTTTGCTTTTTCCCTGTCTCTTCTTTTGCTTGTACTAACAGCCCTCCATCATGTGGGTGGAATTCAAGCATAG
This sequence comes from Dallia pectoralis, assembly GCA_029465975.1. Lineage (NCBI taxonomy): Eukaryota > Metazoa > Chordata > Actinopteri > Esociformes > Umbridae > Dallia > Dallia pectoralis. The sequence goes on from CM055743.1 coordinate 13,808,235, forward strand.
CCAAATTCTGTGCATAATAAACCTGACGGTTTAGAAAGCTGCCGCTGCCTCTTCACTAGAATTTTTACTTCATTATTTATTTTTCTCTTGTTTGACCGATCTCGTCATTGTTTAATCTCCCTTAACCCGACACTGAGGGAATTAGATGTTTCCATTGAAAGCAATGTGCAGCGGCTAACCGATACTTCAGTGTTAGTGGGTAGGCGGCGGCTTAGTACTTGCCGTTGGGCATTTTGGTTAATAACATCATGACAGTTAGGAGTGCATTAAGTTAATGAGTTTTTTAACCTGCTGACTGAAGAGATTGCTCTGCCTCATTGATTCAAAGTAGCCATGAACAGTGGCACGTTGGGTTTTTTGTCATCGCGTCTGTCCTGATGCTGACTAGCTGTTTTGTTAACCAGCCAACTCTGTGACCCCCCTTTTCTAGCACCCCTTACAGTGTATGTGTGGCAACAACATGTCTGTGCCGCTGCTCGCCGAGGCCGTGACGGTGTCTGGGACAGAGAAGGAGACCGCTGCGGTGAGAGGACACATCCACACGTAGTATAGCCGGCAGGAGCGGCCCTTCCCAAGTTGATTTGTCGTGGCTGCACCGCCCATGTCGGAAGTATCAATGCTTCAAGGGGTTTAATAAAAGCCAACGTTAAGTTGGTCTGCTAGCATTTGTTCAGTCAATACTAATTGACAATCATCTACTAGAGAATTTGTTTTTTTTAAACTGGTGATACTCTTCGGATTACTATAGAGTTGGAAAGCCGTGATAAAGAAGTAGTCTGTTGACAGATATCAACAGGAATCGATTGTCGGTTCTTTGCTGTTGAACACAAGTCATTTATTCATGGTGGATATTGTTGTTATATTGGCTTATTGATGTTCTCTGTGGTTCCTAATGCACCACTTCCCATTGATCAATCTCTTTATCTCCACCATAGGTGATCTTCCTTCATGGTTTGGGTGACTCAGGGTGAGTTTCCATTTTTTTACCCGATATAAACCGTTCTGTGTTATGGCTAATCTGTACAGAGTACAACGCTTCCACTAAATTGATTTCTTCATTTCCTCTGTCAGACATGGCTGGGCAGACGCCATGACCGCTATACGACTGCCACATGTGAAGTATATCTGCCCCAATGCGTACGTTTCAGTCCTCTGTTCTGTTGTATTTACAGTTTCTGGAGTCCAATGCAATTAAAGTACAGTCTTATCTTTGGCAGTGTCTTATCTTTCGTTTTTTATACAGCCATTTTGTCCTTTTTCGTCCACGTGTTCTCATTTTAAACTCTTATTTGTCCACAGGCCCAGAATCCCAGTCACGCTTAATATGAAGATGACTATGCCTTCATGGTGAGTCATGTGTGTGTTTGCCCTAATCTGAAAGACATGTACTTGGTCTGGCTGTAAACGTCCGTGGAGAGTAGATTTGCATTTTGGAATGAGTGCAAATTTCTAAACCCACACAAACACTGGTTCTGTTTACCTGAGGCACATTTAATGTCAGAAATGTGTGTTAAATCGACTGGCAATAAATCTGTGCCATTCTCTAGGTTTGATTTGATGGGTCTCAGCCCAGATTCCCCAGAGGATGAGGCTGGCATCAAGAGGGCAGCTGAGAACGGTGTGTTGTTGAGTGAAACTCTAGTGCTACACCAGCACAGTATATGGCCCTGTGCGATATACATCAATATTAAAACAATTTCAATCCGCAAAGCCTTCAATACTTCTTAGCGAGACATCATCAGTCCTTGTCCCCGGGTTTGTGTTTAGTCTATGTCCCTTTTTTCTCCTCAGTCAAGGCGATTATTGACCATGAGGTGAAGAATGGGATACCAGCTAATCGTGTCCTGCTTGGAGGGTTCTCTCAGGTGAGTTCACTGTAAATCACCACAGGAGGTGTTGTGCCAATGAGTCTGTATCGACGTTGGCACTGTACAAGCCTTGGCTCAGGGAGCATATCATTTATTTCTGTAGTGTTAAGGCAGCTAGATGTTAAAACCCTGGACAGGAAGCTAGTTTATGGCAGGATGTTACATCCTATTGATTAGAGGACTTCACTCTGAGCGATCATTGTTTTATTTAAAGTGAGCTACATGTAATAGAAGGGTCCAAATTGTTTTATTCGTTTTTAAAAAACCAAACTGTTTTAGTTTGGATTCGCATAACTGACCAGCTGTCAACGTCCTTGGTTCCATGAACACGTAAACAGTGTGTCTTTTCACAAGCTGTATGTATCATTACATGTCTTTGATTGAGAAGACTCACAGCACAGAAGTAGTGTTCTATTAAAGCCTTGGGACACTACAACAGTTTACATCTATTTTTGTGTAGTATTTGCTCTCATATTCTTTGCATGTAATGATATCCCTTTTGCATCTCTACAAACTTGTTTGATACATTGTCTGAGCCAAGTAATGTTCCCCATAAAACACGAGTATGGCTCTTCGACTTATTCCACCATAGATTTTTTCCATATGGGATTTTTAGATCCACTTCTAATAAGGTCTGTGTTTCATGTAGATTTATGCCACATTTGTTCTTTAGATTTTTATGTATGTCCTGAAAGTATAATAATTTTTAAATCAGTCGACTATACAAAACAAGTGTTGGCTAAGTATATGCAAAGTTATTGATAATTCACCTCGCTTTAGAAATATTTACTGTTATCAAAACACAGCCGGGGTGTACAGTTCGCCTACACAAAACACAGATATTATTTAAAGTAAATCAAATAATCATCTTGGTCAAAATGAATAATCAAATAATGCAAAATGTTCTGCTAATTTTTTGCTGACAGGTTTAATGGGGGGCTAAGATGTTGTATTTTGTCAATTTGCTGCTGTTTTGGGTTTTGTTTGGCCCAATGGTAACTCAATGTCAAATATGTTGTGCCATATTGATGTTACGTACTTTTATTAGATGTTAGTATAGAAGATGTTTCGGATCCCTGTATTCTTTTAGCTGTTCCTGTGGTTTTACAGAAGGTTTCGGACGAAAGCCGTGCTTAAATCCGTTCTAATTTGTAATGGTGTACATGGTGTAGACAAGTTCAAACGCAGAGCCTTCTATGGTTTGTGGTCAACTAATAAAATATGATTAGGTTATAATTGGATTTATTTATTGAAAATGACAAATGTTTGCCTAACTTGAATGGGAAGTCAGGAAAGTATCTGATTGTCCACTATTCACACATCTAGTCGTGGTTAAAATAGATTTTGTCAAAACGATTGCCCTCTGATATAAAACCACCATTGTTTCATTATCACTTAGTCAGTACGCTTTTTTTAATGATAATTTCTTTATATTTTAGAATATTGCATTGTTTTAAATCTGGTATTTCTATACCAGTCACTGGTCATATCTTACAGCCTTGGTAAATGTTTATACGTGTTACAGCATGAAGTAGGCTTAAACAAAACTTTAACATATTACAATATGTTTTTATTCACGGGTATTTTTACTATAAATGTGTGCTTTGAATTCTTGCAGACTTGGTGTAAGCGAATGCGTTCCTTGACATCTCTCACAGTGTTGAGCATTGTTTAACTGATATACCGTCTTCCAAGTAGGGGAGCAAAGATTGCTATACTGAAGAGATTTTGACATGGCATTTGCATATATTCATCAGCTTCATTTTACATTTCTTTTCTGTGAAATGCAACTGAGTTTAGCGGGAGAATCTTATATTTGTTCCCCTTTTTAACCCCTAATTGTCATTGAATGCAATGAATCGATCACCACAAAATAAAATCAATGTCACAACTCTAACTAACCTCAGTAACCTAACCGTAAGATGGTAAAATATACACACAGTTGCAAGAGTTGTGGTTGACCACCAGACCAGTGAGTGCCACTAGTGCCTTATCAAATGTGTTAACCCTACGAACCTGAAACAAACCCTTATGTCTAAACACAGTCCCTCTGTCTCCCTATGGTTCCTTCTGTCTCAGGGTGGGGCTCTCTCCTTGTATACTGCCCTCACATGTCAGCAGCAGTTGGCAGGTGTGGTCGCTCTCAGTTGCTGGCTACCACTTCACAAGAGTTTCCCGCAGGTACATTCACACCGCTCTCTTCCTTTTCCCGTCTGTACAGTACCCATAAGTTCCTGACAATGTCCAATGTATTTTTATTACTGATTCAGAAATGTGTACTCGTGTCTGTGTCTGTCTGTCTCTATGTCCGCCTGTCTGTCTCTCTGTCCGCCTGTCTGTCTCTCTGCGTCTCTCTCCGTGTGTATGGTTATGAAGGAAATAAAGTACATTCAGTGTTTAACCTGGTCCTGGGCTGGGTGTTTGGCTTAATGTGATACTGGGTTGTGTCTAACAGGCAGCCAGTGCCAGTGGGAATAGGGACATGCCGATACTACAGTGCCACGGGGAGATGGACCCCATGATCCCAGTGCAGTTTGGGGCCATGACGGCCGAGAAGCTCAAGGTCATCGTCAACCCTCAGAAACTCTCTTTCCGAACATATCCAGGACTCATGCACAGTTCCTGTCCTCAGGTAAATGGAGACTTTGGCCTGTGTGGTGTTTTCATGGTTTTCTAAAAGTACCAGTTTATCCATTCGTTATCATGTTTATTTTATGAGCCTCTTTGCTTTTGCAGGAGATGGCAGCGGTGAAGGAATTCATTGAGAAGCAGTTGCCCCGAATCTGACCTCACCTAAAATCTTACTGTGACCCTTAGACACTGACCTCTCACCTCTGACCTGCCATTTTCCCACAGGAAACAGCCATTAACCACCACCCCCCTACACACACACACACACACACACACACACACATACCAAACAAACGTTCACATAACAATAACATCATTTTCATTGTTATTTTCTTAATTCCAAGAAAGTCAAACACTCATTATACTGGACACTGGTCATAGAAACATTAAACACATTTGACAAGTCTTATGTTTGCAAGTGAATCACCTACTCACACTTTACATTCCCCCTAGGATTATGTCCATCCAGTCTCACCTGTACGCCCTCCCCTCTCCTCCACCACCTCCCTCTACCCTGCAGTGTGTAAGTGAGTCAGGTTTTGAACCCGGTACTTAGCGGTTGGGCTACTCCAGCCCGTAGATGCCGCCCAGTGTTAGAGAGGCTGACCTAGTGGAGAGTCCGGGTTCAGCAGCCTATGGTTCAATTGAGTTCTGGTGCCATCTGGAGTAATTTCAATCCTCGATGTTCCACTGCATACTGTGGAGGTTATGCCCCAGGTCAGCACCCACTCCCCATGGCTCCTGCTACACCTGGGGGCCACTGCTACACCTGGGGGCCACTGCTACACCTGGGGGCCACTGCTACACCTGGGGGCCACTGCTACACCTGGGGGCCACTGCTACACCTGGGGGCCACTGCTACACCTGGGGGCCACTGCTACACCTGGGGGCCACTGCTACACCTGGGGGCCACTGCTTTGGCTGATTGAAGTATCTGACATGAGTAACTCAATTGAAATAAAGGAAACCAATGGATTATTAACTTTTGCAACCACTTTTCTGTTCTTCATAGCAAATTAGGACTCTTGATGTTGATAAGTTGTACATCTATGAGTTTATTTTATTTCCAAAAGACACACCATGAAACAAGTTAATAATTAACTACGTTAACTAATAACACCTAAAAAAGTTTTGGATTTTAAAAACACATTTTTCTAGAGACTTAAAGTCCCATGTCATTTATTCTTACTTCGCATGGCACCAGGACCAGATCTATCAACACAACTTGACTTATTTGAATGCAGCTCTTCCCTGTCATTCTCAACATCCAGCATTTGACCAGTGAGCAGTGTTTCATTCCCTTGTCCAGCACAAATCAATTCCAAGTGTCACGTTGACCGAACTATTTATATTGCCAACTAGAACTATTTACTGATTTGAAAGCTTGCAGGCATCCCAGCAATGCCGCGTTAGATGTCCGTTAACTTTATTCAGTGCTATTGTTACTTATACACTGGGACGTCTTTGATAGGAATAAAAAGATCATATTATTTTAAGGGTTATTTTTAAGAAGCATTAATCCTGACCAACTTGTGAAGCTTGGGCCTAGGAATTTTAACTGAGGAGTCAGTGTGCTAAAATCAGGTTTTCTGTGTTTTTTTCCTTCTGTGAATGTTTTCTCTCTATGATTGCGTATTCTGTATTACTGAAACCTAATTTAAAATGGTGGACATTGGAGAATTAATCGTCTGTATTGATTGTTGTTCTGCTTTTTAATGAATGTCTCCTGTCTTATTGCAGATTTTCCTATGTTATCTTCTTTGTCTTCTGTTGTTACCGTTTACTTTTAATATTAGGCATATGTTGTTTTGTTTTCTCTGTGTTATTTTTTCGTCTTTTCTCTATTAAGCTTTTTTTTGCCTCTCACTTCCCTATGTTTTACTCTGGCTTCCTTTGGGACAGTGTTGGATAAAATGTCTAATGTTTGTTTTCCTGAGTTGTCTTTTGTCGTTGGTTGAGTTTTTACATTTTGATTTTTCATATCGTCTTGATGCGTTTCGTCATCTCATCTTTGTGTTTATTTCGACTTGCTAAAACATGTTGAGCTGCTGTTGGTCCCTCAGGTTATTTTAAAAGACCTGTATGTGGAATAAATGATGCAAATAACAACAGTAAATTTGACTTGAGCGTATTTCTACAGTGGTTTTCGTCAGCATGGGATCCACTGGTGGTAATGGTCATTCTGTTTATTCAGCTTATTCAGTTGTTGAAACTTTCAAGATTTGAAATGATCACTAACTGTTGTGTAAACAAATTACATAGTTAGGTATGCTAACATCCGGGTTTAAAAGTAAATATAAAACTTGAAATGTAAATAGAAGTGGCTACACTGGAGATTACGCTATAGCAATACAGTTGGTGGATTATTACCCATAATGCAAATACTTTTAGGATTTATAAAATGATGTGTGAAACCAGCATGGAAGAATAATAAACGAAACATATAGAATATTAATGCTGTCTTTATTAGGCTAATAGGCCAGGGAAACAATGCTTTGACAGAAATTGTAAAATCGAATAAAGCGTCTGAGCGATTGGTAGATTTCATTGCAGCTGTAACTACCATAGGAATTTGATAACATCTCACCCAAGCAGAAACGTCTATATTTATTTTTTCGAAGTGCTTTTACTTGATTGTGAAACAACATTTAGAAGTTGTATTTAAACCTATTCTTAGGCATTCAAACACGATCCATAATGTATATATTTTTGATACAGTTCTAGGGTCAATCTGGATCCAGCAACTTATCCTGTTTTGAGTCTTGACATTAACAGCTTAATATAAGGAAAATGTCTCGTCAGGTGCTTCAGACAACACTGGGTTACGTCTAGAAAGGTTAAATTAATTGACACGAGCCTGGGCTACTGTGTACTGATTATTACATTTACAGATTGTGCTGGGTATTGAACCAGCTCCTGTTGTACCGCCGAACAGAATGTAAACTCCAGGCAATAACATCCTGGATCCCTAAATTGCAAAATATTGACCCAAACTTGCAATAGAATGACATTCAAATGGGGCGTAATGTGTCAAAGAAAGTATATTTTCAAAGAACAAGTGCTCATTTTAAAACACTAAGCATGAAATACTGCACAGTAAAGATGAAGTGAAATGAGAATTTAATAACATCTTTTAAATAAAACGTATATAGTTAGAGAGGTGGAAATTAGTAAATTGATTACATTCAAATCACAAGCTAATCATTATTTAGTTTTTTTCCCTTTTTTTCAATCAGACAAAAATAGAACTTTGTTTATAGAGAAATCAGTGTGTATGAAAACAATTAAAAACATGAAATGTTATATCCTATTTCTTAGACAGTTTTCATTAAGGAATAATTTTTATAGATGCTTTAAAAATAGTAATGTATATACAATTTAGTCATTAAATCAGGTTGTTTTGTATTCAAATCTACACAATCTCTTAACACTTGGGGTGACTGCAAACATGCATGACTGAATTATGTTAATTATTGTTATTGTAGAAAAAGATTCATTCATAGTATATTCTCTTCCTCGTCTCCCAGCTCTCTTCTGCAGCAGCCAGAACAGCAGGACTGGCAAATCCACCGTAACACTCTGCTGAATCTAGGTGGCGCTGTTTCTGCTCTTACTGTGCTAATCTGCTCCGCCGATTGACCCCGCGGCTCTAGTCGTGAACTGGAATAGGTCATGTCCACTGTTGTCTCCTCTGTTACTTGACTTATTGTTGTCATATTGTCCTCCTCTACTGCTGATTCCTCCATCAACCAAAGTCGCTCCTCTTTTGTTTTTGCGACATCGGTTTGGTTACATTTGTCACATGTTTGGACTGTTCCGGTCTGTTTGTCCAAATCGCTCTGCAGTCTCTCGATCTCCCTGAGCATCTTCACTTTTAGTAATCGAAGCTCCTCTTCTTTCTGCTGAAGTTTACTCCTGCCTCTGTCCCAGTCTTTCTGAAAAGCTTGACCACCGCTCGGCAACCCCACATTCATCTGCTCAAACTCTTCTTTCAAACTCGATGTCCTTGTTTTCTGCACCAACTTGTGGTTCTGAATCACCGCCAGTCTATCTTCCAGATGTTTTTTCATTTCGTGGACCCTGCGCTTCATCTTCTCAATCTCTTCCTTTTCTGTCCGATCGTCTTGAGGGATTTCATTAAAATGCTCTCTGTTTGGGATCCCACTATGTGCTGCTGTTGTCGTCTGTTTAAACATATTCTCACGTTCTACACTAAGTTGAGTGGGTTCTTTGACTTCACTCTGCTCTTCTGTGTCCTCTTCCAGAACCACTTCCCTCGTCATTTGCAGATCCGTCTTCTGGCTTCTCTGTCTGAGGTCTTTGTTGTCAATCTGTATCTCACCTCTGATCTGTTGCTGTGCCTTCTCGCTTCTTATTTCCATCATGTTGTTTTCAATCTCTTTGATCTGTTTGTCTACATCAACAAACAGAGGGGAACACTCTTTTTCTTTCCAGGTCTTTTCTCTCAACTGTGGCGATTCCTCAATATTAATTTCTCTCACCATCTCCTCAGATAATGTTTGTGTTGCCGAATTTACCAGCTCCACAATCTTCTCGGATTTTTCCATGTCTTCTGAATGCGTCTGTGTCGCAGCATTTACATGGGTATTTTTTACTTCGGCTTTGGTTTTGCTTACATCTTCTTCTGACTTTTGCATTAGCAGTTTGACCTCTTGCATGTGTTCAGATTCTGGTGTCTCATTCATCTGCATGCTGCGCAATGCCATGCTATCTTCTCCCAAGATAAGAGTATCTGTGTCTGCTTTCATAATCCTCCACTCCACGTCTCTATGCACATCAAATCTAGTTTTTTTCAGGTCTTTCTCTTTCTGTATATTAGAACCCCGTATTTCTTCCATGTACTTTTCATGCTTTTTCCCTAAGCTGTCTTCAATGGGTTCTGACTGGGTTTCAACCTCGTTCTTTAAAACGAACTCGGGAACCATAGCTGTTTGTTCCATGATTTTATCTGTTTCTCTCTTTTGTCTTCTCAAGGCAACATTACCCAGGTCCAGTTGTTTCTTCTCCTCAAGTATACATTTTCTTATCTCATCAAGTTCTACTTTCTGATTGTCCAGATCAGCTTGATTTTGTTCCAACTCTGTCTTTTTCATTTGTAACTCCAACGTTTGGGTGTCAATAGTCTCTCTCTGTAGAATTATCTCAGCATTTATCATATTAAATTTGTGTGTCATTGTCTTGATATTCTCCACCCTTCTTCGCTCATCCTCTTTAAGTTCAGCAATCATCCGATCTGCTCTATCAATCTCAGCCCTTTTCTGTTCCAAATCATCATTAACAATTTGCTCCAAATTCTGATTCTCGCTGAATAACACTTCTTGAATGTTCTCGATTTCTTGCTTTTCTTCTTGTATCTTTGATTTCATTAATGTCATCAACTTAGCTGCATCATCTTTTCCTTTTTCTGCATCACCCTGTCTCATTTCCAGCTGTTCCATATCAACTGCCATATTGATCTTAACATTTTCAATTTCTTGTTTCTCTCTTTCCATGTCAACCTTTAATTGTTCCAGTTCACTCTTCTCCTTTGCTAGCATGTCCTTGCTGTTTTCAGTTTCTAGCCTTTCGTTTTCTAGCTCAGTCTTCAAGAATTCCAGTTTCTCTGTTTTATTGTTGTTTTCCATGACCATCCTTTGATGTTCTTCCTTTTCCTTCTGGATTTGAATAGCCTTTTTCTCAACCTCCTGTTTCTCCATCTTGGTTTCCTCAATAAGGTTTTCTAGATTTTTCGATTGAGTATGTATGATCATTTTGGTTTGTTCCAGGTCACTCTTTTCTTTTAGTGTCGTCAGTTTTTCTTGATCAAATTCCATCCTTTCTTTTTGCATTTCTTTCTTTTTGATATTGAGCTCTTCTGTTTTACTGTCAATGTCTTCTTTCTGTAGTTGTATTTCTGCGTTGATTTGTTCCAGGTTGTCCTCCATCTTGCTGATTTGCTCCTTGATACTTTGCTCTTCCTCTTTCAGTTTAGCCATGAACTTTGCTGCTTCAACTCTTCCTTGTTCTACATCAGCCCGTCTTACTTCCAGCTGTTCCATATCAACTGCAACCTTGGTCCTATTATTTTCAATTTCTTGTTTCTCTCTTTCCATGTCAACCTTTAATTGTTCCAGTTCACCCTTCTCTTTTGTTAGCATGGCTTTGATGTCTTCAGT